>JALHLI010000007.1:8935094-9427594 GCA_023349425.1 Anthopleura sola | reverse complement strand
TCTTCAGGGGTTTTCTTCAAAGCTTAAATAGGGACCCAAGATCGATCCAGGGAGGGATGCACCTCTTCGAATCAAAGGAAAAACCATTATTCTGGGCACCAAGTCGAGTGGGGCGGGGGTGCGCACCCCTCCCCTGGATACGTCCCTGCATTTTCAACGATTAAGGGGAAGAAAAAGTAGATGGGAGGGGTAGGAAGGGAGAGTGTGTTATAAAGAGGTTCTGGCAGCCTCCTTTAGAAAATGAAATCTCTTCAGTCACTATGCAAAGAAATTCTATAATTGTTCCTGCCCTACAACATGTCTACATAAAGCCTCTCCATAAAACTGAAATACCCAATAGTCAATGTGTATGAGCTCGAAGTTATAGCACGAAGCATGTTGGGAAAGTGAGTTCTTACGCTTTTTTGACTCCTCTAAAAATTCATCTGACAATTTTTTCTTCCACATTTTCTATGGAAATAAAAGGATTTCAGCAGACGAAAATAACAGAGTAATTTTTTTCCGATATTTTCTTTGATTTTCCTGTTACAGTTTTAAAGGACTCACTTTCCCAGCCGAGTGCTTTGTCAGCTTTGCCAATTCAACTGAAATTCGGAAAATCGTATAAGTGAAGCCTGAAATTGAAAGACTTATTAATGGTCGTCGAGACACGTATTGACTTAGCTGTATGCCATGTATGAACAGACGACGAGCTGCAAAAACATCCAAGAAAGAATTTCAACACCTGTAGTAATAGGATGAGATGTAAATGGAAAGTACAAAGCAAGTCGATTCAGTTTGAAGATGAAGTCGTTCGCAGGACTTTGTGTTTTGGTGATTCTCTACTTCTGTACCGAGGTGAAGGGATCCGGACAAGGTTTGTGAACGATACAAATTTAATTTATATACATACATATATATTTTAGCTAACTGACAGGGCTCCCAATTACCTGGAAAAACAAAATTCCCTGACTTTTCCCTGGCCGAAAAACATTTTTCACTGCGGACCACCTGGGCACTTATTTTACGGAAAAAGGTATTTTTTGACCAAGAGAAGGCTGGCAGAAATTTCCTAGTTTTTCACTGACTTTTGGGTAAGTTGCAGAAATTCACGGACCAAAACCAAAATTCCCTGACTTTGGAAACAAATCAGAACGTTACCCACTACGGAAAACCATTTGATTGTTAATACGTTCATACAAATCTCGTGTCATCATCAGTATATATAATTCAACATTCAACATTTGTATATCGATTTTTAAACTGGCTATCATTGGCGTGGAAACCTTTTCCTAAGAGATGGGGAAAAACGAAAACACTGAACATGTTTGATGACAACGACGATGATGATATAAGCCAGTTCAAAGTTTAAGAATCATTTTCAGTGCGCATGTGATTTTATCCCGAATTCCTCACCTTCTTTAGTTTAAACCTTCTTTTGTTTTTAGCTACACAAAAGGTGAAAAATTCGGGATAAAATCGCCTGCGCACTGAAAACGATTCTTAAACTTTGAACTGGCTTACAATGACTACGAGATGATCATGATGACAATAATGATGGTGCACTTGCTAAATAATGATAAATAATTGATTATTCTTTCTATAAACAGACACTTGTGTCCTTCCTATAATCCAACCCAACACCATTGTTCGATGTATAAAATTTACAAGTAACAGATACTGTTTTGTGAACTGTAAGCATGGCTTCAAGTTCTCCAGGCCGGCGACCGACGCGTATGTCTGTAGCTATTCCATAGGCAAATGGTATGAAAGTTCAGGGAAAACCGAAGCAATGTGGCCAGATTGTATTCCAGGTAAGCGCGACATTCTAATTATAGATAAGACTAGAACCGAATCAAAAAAATGGTCTCCTATACCCAGGACTTTATTTTGGCCGTGAGAGCGCCAGATTTTAGATTAGTTTTTGATTGGTTAATATATATTCTACGTCATATGACGTCATGTGTTTGAGGATGCATATGCTATTCTTTATTTTTTTTCTTTATCAAAACTTCACTGCGCATTCCCACTTCTAGAATTTTTGCGCGCAATTCTCTAGATGCTACTGCTGCCAACATGTCTGGTAAACACTTGTTTTCAAAGCCCAAAATGCGGCCTTTTCGAGAGAAGACTAGATTCTTACACTAAACTTTACCCTAAGCCTAACCTTAGAACCGATTCTAGTCCTTTCTCGATGGGCTATGGAAATAAGTGTTTACCTACATGTCTTGATGTTTATTTCTTTTCAGGATAGCAAGACTGATTGCAACAAATATTGACTTATGGCCTGGAAGACAAATAATAACTGAAACGAAAGATCACACTGAATAAATAAAGTATATTTGCTTGAAGTGATGTATTTAGTGATGAGTCAATAAGAATGGGACTTTAAAGTGAAATTATAAAGAAAGAAAGAAAGAAAGAAAGAAAGAAAGGGAGGAAGAAAGAAAGAAAGAAAGAAGAGAGAGAGAGAGAGAGAGAGAGAGAGAGAGAGAGAGAGAGAGAGAGAGAGAGAGAGAGAGAGAGAGAGAGAGAGAGAGAGAGAGAGAGAGAGAGAGAGAGACTCCTTTATTAGTGAGAAGGAGAGAGTAGATACGGTTATCATCTTCTGCGCATCTATTGATCAAATTAAGGGTGCATAGAAAAGCTGTTACCTTCCCTGGCTCAAGTGGAATACAATGCTGTTATCAAGTCGTCTAATTTCAAAACGAGATTCTCGTCAATTGAGATACCAGCCGTAAGTCGCACAAATATAAGGAGACAATTCTCTTAAAATCAGCAGCGCTGTCTGGATACCTCTAAATAAAATTAGATAAGAAGTTGTGAAGCATTGCCGAATTAGCAAATGAATTCGTCTTCTTTGGGAAATAGTTTTTATGATATTACAAAATAAAGTTACAACCACGTGAAGATTTAATAAATAGCAAAGCTTTCGGACAAAGCGTCTATCATCAGGGCAAGTGAAAAAATGTACAACACGCGCGAGATGAGTTGGTAAAAAGCGGTAACTATGATCTTTCATTCAAGATGGCTGCTGTCATGCGATCCTTTAAATAAAATCAACACAGAATGTTCGGGCCAACACATGAACGTTTTAAAAATAATAATGTATACTAGAAGGGGTTTTGAATGGATAACTTCTGTTAGATATCAGAATGATAAGATTGAAAAAGGAAATTTTCAAAAGAAAGCAATCATTCTAAAGAAGAAACACAAAATATAGGTACTGCTACCGACGCAGCCCACACTAGCTTACCGCTAGTTATCATATTTTTAGGACTATATACTGCGACCATTCTTATTGTATTTCAGATGCCTAATCTCAATAAGGAGCTCCGCAAGAACCGACGCAGCCCACACTAGCTTACCGCTAGTTATCATAAAATATAGGTGCCGGTTATTTTCTATCGTGAAGATTCTACACGGGTAGGAATTCGAAACTAGAATACGAATAAACTTTTAAAGCACCGTGTAATATTTGAGAGCATTTTATTGAGCTTTCGGCTCTCGCTGTAGCCTTGATCACAATCATACAATAGGTACTATTGTTCAAATTTTCGGATGGCCCAAAAACATACTCTGTGGTACACCTTTTTACACCAAAATACTAAATTCAAATAAGACAATATCAGAGAAATTCTCTTTGATTTGCGTCAAGGATTAAGACAAAATAACACTTACGAAGTCTTCAATTAGTTCATAACATACTGTTTTGCTTCAAAGGCTTCTTTTTTCTTGACAAACGGCGCCAATCAAAACGAAAAGCAATTTGGATAACCAAAAAGTAAGAAAAATATTTCAAAAATGATTCAATTTAATCTTCAATTTTTTTCGACAATTTTTTTTGCAGTCAAAATTAATACACAAAAGCTTCCAAGTTCAAATTATTTTTAAATTGAACACAATGCTCATGAAAGAGTCGTCAATAACTTCCGTTCAATACTGCTCTTTGCGCTCTTACACAAGCTTGAACTAAAGCCAAGATATCATTCTCAATCGCTTCAAAATTCAGCGTGTATTATCAAATAGTTACTCTTTAATCCATATATAGAGTATTTTATACCAAGCAGAATATATAATCCATATAAACTTATTATCGAAAGAGCCAGAAATTTCCTAATCCGTGGGAAGCAAGATTAATTAATGACAGACGCGCCTGGAATATTCCTAATTTTCTAAACCAAATGTTTTTAGCTCTTTAATTGAAAATGCTTTGTTTATTGAATGGCAGATAATTGAGCACAAGATTATCGAGGTTTAAGAAGAATAGAAGGATTTGGTTGGGGAATTGGTAAAAATCGTTGCTGAGCCAACTACGAAATATAAAAAAATCCTATAATAGAGGTACTATGAAAAAAAAGTCGTTTTAATGTTTATCGTTATACACACTTTATTCAAGAACTTTCATGCAAATATGTTAGCTTTTCCTTAAAAAATGATTTGTAAATGAAAGTGGTTTCAAAATCCAACAGAAAAAAAAATTTGAAAGGAAAACTCGGAATGGCAAAGGACTTCATGGAATTGGATGTTTATTTTATGAAGCGAGAAAGAAGACTGCGGCGTGAAAAATGGGCTCCTAAATGGCTTCCGTATTCAAGCACTTTAATTGGACAAAGTTGCACGAAGTATATTTTATGATCCTTTGATTGGTTTAGAGCGGGAATCCCGGCAATTGAGTGCTATGGTTACGGCGCATTTCTCACCGAAACAACCTCTAGACTGATCAAAGTCAGGGCACGGCTAAAGCGCCTGTTACACGTTGTTCTTTTTTCGTGCAACTTGAGCAGCGCGCAAAAAAGTTCAAGTTGCACGAGCAACGTTTTTAGCGTGCAACTTGAAAATTTTTGCGCGCGACTCAAGTTGCATGAAAAAAAAAAAACCCGTGTAACAGCGGCTTAACTCACAGATGAGACCCTGAAACAACCTCTGGGCTGATCAAAGGCAGGGCACGCTAACTCATAGACTGAATTGGAATCTAGCTTGTGAGTGAAACAGAGAAAAATTCTCGAATCAAGGGAGAGACTAGAAAACTCTACTCACATGTGATGCCGAGTCTGGGAAATCAAACCCCGAGACCCCAGATGTGAGACCACCATTGCACGAAAAATTTTCCCTGACGACCTTGCCGGGGTGTAATGCATCCGAGATCAAATCTTCAACAATCGCGGGAACAAAAACATGATTTTATACTTTTTCTGATATTTCCTCTAGCTACTACCTTGACCTATTGATTAAAAAAATCATGAAATGCATTGTAAGATACCTGTCTAGGATCTTTCCGATTTTGATCAAATCTACGTCACCAGGAACAACTAAATAATCGATAATAAATCTCATACTTGTTTTTTTTTTCAACAGTTTTGAATACCTTAGAAATAGAAAACGCAATAAGAAAATCGCATGAATAGGGGCCGTCTCCATATCTTTGCTACTAGGAGACACATCTGAATATTCGTGACCCTAATTCTATTGCTACATTGTTGGCTTTTTTCCTAAGTTAACTATGAACGCGTTTTTATTCAGAGATATGATATAATACAAGTGCTAAATAAATGTTTTGACTGGCGTTCACACCAGTATGGCACAAAAAAATGTATAGAAATAAAATAAATCATAAATCATAAATGAAATATTGTTACGCATGCGTGTGATGCACTGTGTTATCCTGTTATGAAAGACAGTCTTAATCCATATGCAAACAGCATTTAAAATATCCCTTATTTTCTACGTTCTTTCCATGGAAAACCCTCTACTGTCATGTTGAATTTCTATGTATATCCATCCAAAATGGCTGCGATGTCTTTTTTTTTTTCATTTTTTCTGGAATTGACTATTTTGCGCACCCAAAAGATCTTGAAAGATAATGCATTTTCCCCTACGAAATTGGAAGCACACGGCGGTAGTTTAAAATAGAGGGGGGTGTGGAAGTGTGGGGTACAAAACAGCGCGGCTCTCACCTCCCAATATCACTTCAAAGCGGCTTTAGTGTCAATTATTGCTACCGAACTATATCAGTAACTTGCGCTCTACTGAGACAATAACGCAGTCATTAAAGCTGAGAAAGATATTAAAAATATTAAGACTTTCCTTTGGTAACATCTGTCTAAAATTACATACTAAAAATATAACAAAATTGGGATATTTTTTTCCTTCTCCGCGACGTATTATTCTGATAATCGACGTGCGAAGACGCTCGCAAATCCTGGCCAGGAGATGTGCTGACGTTTGGAATAAAAAATCGAAGGCTTATTTTTGTTGAATGACGTCGAAGAGGTCATTTTTTTGGGGAGTTTAAAGTCAATCTTGGAGAAAATGGATTAAATTAAAGTGCTGGGTTCGAGTGAGTTTATAGTGCCATGTTTAGTGGAATAAAGCGAAGATTTTAATGCGCGCTGCAAAATTTACTTGGAATGCACAAAACAAACTCGAACGGCTGAGTCTTTTCAGTGACGAAAATATTACTTAACACCAAGAAATGAAGTTTAAATTTTATTTTGATAATGAATCTAATGGTAAGAAAAACAAAACAAAACCAAAATACAAACAAACAAAACGTAACAAACAAACAAAATCAAAATAGACGAACCAAAATTTTTTTTCCTTGTTGAAATTTTTGAGTGTTTTGCGAGCATATTGGCGTCAAATCTTAGATCATTTCTATAAAGTGGTTCCTATTCATCTTTAGCTTTTTTCTTGCTTTTTTTATATTCATTTTGTGTTGATGTTATTGGCTATGAAGATGAGATAAAATCGTAAAATCATGAAAATGCTGATCATTTGTCGCTTATTTGTTTTCAATTTAGTTACTGGAGTAAGATCGACGCACTTTGCTCACAAATGTTTTAATTCATGAAGGAAAAAACCTTTATAATTTTTTTCTGTTAAAAGAAAAATTTTAAAACTCTCAAGCTGAAGTCTCTTTTAGAGTCGGTTTCTAAAAATTCCCATAGCCTGCGGGCATGACTTAATGCTTCGATGTTTAACGACTAGAAAATTTAATCAGATGGGGTCAGTTTTCGAAACCCCATCTCGGATGAACTTCCTGAATTTATTGATAAATTGTGAACACTAAATTATTTGAAAAATGCTAATGAATTAATAAAAATCAATTGTCTGAAGATCGTTCTCAAATCAGAGAAAACAGCAGTTGTGTGCGTCATTTTGTGTCACGCGTTGGCTTGAGATTGGAGACAGTTGTTGTCCGGAGTCCATCAGTTCCAAACTACGCGTTTTCTGATCTTTGTTTGGATTGGAATCTGAAAGCGCCACATGAGAGACGGGATTTGTTTAAGTGTTGTGCAGGAAGACTGAAAAGGGCAAACATTGCAAAATAACACTGTAAAATGGATTCGAAAACGTCGCTGTTGGATGACAGCCTATATGAGCTTCGAAACGAACGCATAACAATCAACGTTGGAGGATTTCGAAATAATACCTTTCTCACGACTTTGAAAGCCATCCCTGATACTAGACTCTCCTGGATGGCTGAGAATCACCCGAATTGTCCAGAATATGACCAAGTTCTGGGAGAATATTTTTTCGACCGACATCCGAGGGTGTTCTCCGAGGTTTTGAATTACTATCGCACGGGGAAACTGCACTGTCCAGTTGATATATGTTCGAAGCTGTTCCAAGATGAATTGTCTTATTGGGGGATCAACGACCGTGATATGGAACCGTGTTGTTGGGTGCACTACAAGCGACAAATAACCACAGAGGAAACACTAAAATCATTCCATCTAGAAAATGCTAGAAAAGTCGATAGAAGGGAAAGATGGAGGGCTCGAAGAAGGAGTAATGCTTTGAAGGAATTTCTAGGCTCGGATACTAATTTGAAGAAAGGATTACGAGAAAGATGGACCAAGTTTAGACCCGCTGTTTGGTCGTTTCTCGATGATCCACACTCTTCGAGAGCTTCTTGGGTAAGTTTTAACAACTGCACAGCTAAAAAAGCAACCGCTATTTATGCTACTAAATTATCTACTATATAATATTACCCAAAAGAATTAAAATATATAGGACACAACTATAAAAATAGATAAAATGGTATGCTTTTTGGAAAGTCGAAAGGAGAGATTAACACATCTTAGGCAACAGAGACTGTAATAATATTTATTAAGGTAGAAAAAAGGACATCAAAAATTGCTATTGAACTTTTATTTACAAACATCAAAAAATTGAACTCTCATATCGAAAGTCATTAATGTCAATATATATACCAAAGAAAACGGTTTTGAAGCACTTAGAATATTAACACATGCAATTGAATATGAAAAACAGCCAGGACACACAATAGTTTTGTATGTTATTATAAAAAATAATAGATTCAAATAGATAGAGCGCGCTTTGAGTCAGTTCTAACTTCAAATCAAAACTTGATGTAGAAGAAATGACTTTATGACTTTGCAAGGGATTAATTCCAACATTCCGATATTTTGATCAGAAGAAAAATACTCAAACTAATGCGAAAACAAACAAAAAACAATAAAATACTAGGCAACATAACAATTTCTTGTCGCATTGTACAAAGTTTGCTCATAGGTGCGAACAGAGCAAATTTGAATAGTGAATTTGTTGTCATGTCTTGTCTATCTGGGTAAGTTTTTCTGTTCGTAAGCGTATGACATTTTGATAAATGATTCTTTAATCCTAGCGTTATCTTATAAAAAACAAAGGCATGTTCTGCGAGTTAAGAGTTTTTTGTTCTATAATGACAAATGGAAGACTCTAATTTTAATCCAGGAGCGAGACAAAACCTTTAAAGTGTTATCGAAAAAAAGCCGCGTATTTACATAAATTTTTACTTTTCATCAAAATTAATCCTATTCATGCTGAGGACATGGAACCAAATTGATAAGAACGTTTTAAAATTAATGAAAAAAATATACATAAAACACACAAAATTAGACGAAAAACAAATTCAATTTACAGTGAGTATCTTGGTATTTCGTTATCTTGTTTAGCAGATGACGCTACATTTTGAACCGGAACGATATGAAGAGAAAATTCAACTACTTATCTGGCTCAGCTAACAGCAAAATCCGGTTTAGCAGTATTGATATATGTTTTTTTTTTGACAATTGAACGGAACTTTTCCAGAAATATAAGCATTCGTACTCTAATAAGGATGACACTGTCTTAATTTTTAACTCTAGAGGTCAAGATCTAAAAACTCTCGAAACTGACCCAGAAAATATAAACGTTGTGAAAAAGAATGAATCAATTTGCAAAAAATTATGGTGTTAAATAGTATTTTTGATTTTAAACGAACTTCTTTCGTGGTCAAAAGACGGCTACTTTTTCTTGTTTTTGATATTTCTTATACGTGGTTTCCCTCCCCCCATTTTTTTAAAACGTTATATTTTTTCACGCGAAAAATGAACTGAAAAAAATAATTTTTTTTTTAAGTACATCATTATAGTCAAGCCTTCTCTATATCGACAAATTTTCTTTCTGTTGACGCTGGGGGTCTAGAATCAGATAGTTATAATGGAAAAAAGTCATGAATTTGAAAATTTTCCAGTGTAAGTGTGCCTGATAAGATTTTTAATTACTGTATGTGTAGGTAAAAAAGCTATAGGACAGGATATGAAAGTAAGAAGGAATCTTGATCAGAGGATTTGGTTAACTGAAAAGAAAATATCCATTTACTCAATAACTGAGATCTACCAAATTAGTTTTTTTTTAAGACAGAGGAAGAAAGAAAACATGAATAAAAGAGAAGGAAAGAATGAATGAGTGAATGAATGAATGAATGAATGAATGGATGAATGAATGAATGAATGCATGGATGAATGAATGAAGGAATGAATGAATGAATGAATGAATGAATGAATGAATGAATGAATGAATGGATGAATGAATGAATGAAGGACAAACGAAGCACAGAATGGAAGAATGAAAGAAAGAAAGAAAGAAAGAAAGAAAGAAAGAAAGAAAGAAAGAAAGAAAGAAAGAAAGAAAGAAAGAAAGAAAGAAAGAAAGAAAGAAAGAAAGAAAGAAAGAAAGAAAGAAAGAAAGAAAGAAAGAAAGAAAGAAAGAAAGAAAGAAAGAAAGAAAGAAAGAAAGAAAGAAAGAAAGAAAGAAAGAAAGAAAGAAAGAAAGAAAGAAAGAAAGAAAGAAAGAAAGAAAGAAAGAAAGAATAGGGAAGAATAAAGAACAAGAGAAATAGAGAAAAAAAAGGAAAGAAAGAAAACTGGACAAAGAGAAATTTCAATCCTTCATCTTTCTCCTCTCTTTCCTTCCAACCATTTCAAACAAGACACCACGCGACTCTAAGCTAATCTTATCTTCGTGAGGGCCAAATCTTGTCCAAGTTAGTGACAGGTTTAAAGTACATTAAAATAGAATACTTTTAGTTCAATGACAAGTTGTATTAATCACGCAATATTCGTTTATATCTCTGTCAACACCGAGCGGTTTCGATGTCAGTTTGTTTGCTTTTAACGTTAGATACTGGACAATTATACCGCTTGTTATATTGTGTTATATCTTTACAGAGATATTGTCATGTCTTTTTTCCTCGACGTTTTTGCGTTGTAGGCATGAAATAATAATAATAATAATAATAATAATAATAATATAAATAATAATAATAATAATAATAATAATAATAATATAAATAATAATAATAATAATAGTAATAATAATAATAATAATATAAATGATAATAAAAATTATTATTATTATTATATTATACAAAGGAAAATGCCGAAAGAGAATTTACGAGATGTAAGTTAGTTACGACGACTTTTATTTTATTCACGCAAGACATATTAAGATAAAAGTTCCAAAATTAAAAAAAGAATGAATCGAAAATGGCGATTGGACGAAGAATTTTCGAATATTTACAAGATTTGATTAAACTTGCTACAAAATAAAGTGAATATCATTTATACTCTTCATAGGGTTTCTGAACTGAGCCAATCAAATTCGAGAAAACTCACAGCCAATCACAAAATCTGAACTTGGATATGGCTTCCTCTCTGAACCATTCAAAAATCGAGAAAACTCACCCCAGCCAATTACGAAGTCTGAACTTGGCCATCAAATAGCTTCCGCTTTCAACCAATCAAAAATCGAGGAAATACGTGCCATAACCCCCAAGGTTATAAACTCAAATTGGGACAATTTTTCAGAACATTGACATTCATTGTATCCATTAATCTTCATATATATTGTAAATTAAAGACATGTGTCGATGCAGAGGGTCAGTGTATTGAAATATGAATCCAGTAATAGCTAAATGAGAGCAAATTGGAGACCAGTTGCTCAAGATGGCGGTCTTTTTATAACGAGAATTACTTTCACTAAAATAAACTTTGCCATCAGACGGAGCTCTTAAAGCGGTTGATTGTTCGTGAAAGCGTTTCTTTTGCAAAGTGGAAGTGGCTTAATTTAGATTGCTCTTGAGAGAGAAGGTTTGAAAGGATGATGAGAGGAATGGGGTTTCAGGGCTGACAATGAGAAAACAGGGAAAACGGTATTTTAAAACCATCACACAGACAGACAGACAAAAAAATGCAGAAAAAAAAATAAACAAAAAACCCTACAAAAATGTCTAGAAAAAAATATACGCATAAAATAGAAAAAACCGTTGCTGTAAAGATTGAAAGTGGAGGAATGAATGAAAGAATGAGAATAAACAGAAAAAAAGAGAAAAATAATGAAAACTATGACTCAGACCTTCATTTCATTTTGAAACACATGCCACTCCCTATAACACAAATCATACATGTCCAATAAAGCCGCATAGACAAAACATCGCAATAATAAAATAAAAAACGATCTTAATCAACACACAAGAATAACAAAAGACCTATAATCTACGAAAACAAAAAGTAATACAAAATAATTGACCTTTATGGCAGAACTGGTTGTTTTGGTAAACTATGGCCGGCGGGCTTCCCTTAATAGAACTTTCATTTCCTCCAAAAACTGTGTTTACGTAAAAAAAAATGCCTTTTAAATTCTTTACTTTGCAAGCGACGAACGCCGCCGATTCAAAAAAAAATATTTTTTTTTCAATTTTGATATTTATAATTACGACAATTCCTTCAACCTTAAGGTTTAGCTTATTCTATCAATGTAATACTCCTTCTAATCTTAGAACTATGTTTTCCTTGTTCAATTTTATTTTCATTTGATAAAGCGAACCGAAGATTGAGTAGGCGGTAGAATTGATTCAAAACAGCGGAAATGACGTCAGAGGAAATAGCAAATCCAAACAGCCGCGAAAAGCCTATTAAATGTGACGTTTGTTGTGAGATAAATAGGTGCCGGGTTTTGATGGATTTTGAGATCAAACCCAAAAGTTATAAGCTATTATATTAACCGCAAAAGAAAAAATGTCAGTACTGCGCATGTGCAGAAAAACGGCGGGAAAATAGTGGCAGGGAGTCCGCTGGTAGCAAATCGTAGTAATGTAATTTTCTTTACGAATTCCTTAATCCTTTTAAATTTTCGTTTTGAGAGCTCCTATTGACCCCTTGCAGCAAGTCGGAATGCAACTCAATTTAGAGGACAAAACAATAGGTTTTCATTTCTCAGGAGATTGAAATTCTTTTGTTTTGTCCTGCAAATTGAGCTGTTTTGACGGCACGTGTGAGAAGTCTATTCCCTCTTACGTGACTAAAGATACACTTTCGCCCCTCCCTCCTCCCCTAAGAATCAAGTGACTAAATATTTCCTCTCTCCCTCCCCCTCAGGTATTTATTCTTATCTGCTGCCTACTCGTCATGGTCTCAGTAACACAGTTCTGTCTTGGTACAGTAGCATCAATACGCGAAGACGAATCAATCGTCAAGATCCTTGGTCTGTTAGATACCATCACTTCTATCTGGTTCACCATTGAATTTGTGCTGAGGTTGGCGTTTTGTCCAAAGATTTCATTTTTCATCAAGAATCCGATGAATTGGATCGATTTTATGGCCATTCTACCATTCTACTTCCGGATGGTCCACTTGGAAGGGAAAATATCATGGCTGATCTTGATGAGAACCCTAAGGATATTCAAAGTCTTTAGCCTTTCCTTCTCGTTCCAGATACTGTTTCGCTCTCTTATTTCCAGCAAGAACGAGCTGTTCCTGGTCTTTATCAGCTTACTGGTCCCAATAATCCTCTTCTCCAGTATGATCTACTTCGCCGAAAAAGACGAAAACACTCGACATTTTCAAAGTATCCCAGACTCCTTTTGGTGGGCAATCATCACTGTCACTACCGTCGGTTACGGTGACGTATGTCCGGTTACCAAATTAGGCAAAGTCATAGGAGCCTTGTGTGCTATTTGCGGCGTTGTCATAGTAGCACTTCCGGTTTCTGTGATTGGTAGTAACTTCTCTTATTATTATATCCAAGCGCGCACGCGCGTCCAGCAGCCAAGACGCGCCAAAACTCAAACGGCAGTTTCTCGGGTCCCTGCCAACGTCATGCATCGGCACTTTCCGAGCAGACGAAGCATGAGTTACTCTGTGAACGGGAGTATCTATGGAAGATCAAGCGTGGGAAGAAATAGAAAAATAAACGGCGCGGCTAACATCCGCAAAAGACAGAGACGAAAAGCAACTTGTTCGGAAAATTCGAACAATTCGTTAGAGTTGACGGAAATGATAGAACAAGAATCTGAAATCTAAATGTCAGCGAAAACTAATCTTTCTTTGTGAGTGCGGTTTTGTAGCTCAAAAGATGTACATGAAATGTAAATACATTAAAAGAATTTATAAATACTGCGGCGACTGAAAATGTATTTTTCTCTTGCTTTCTGAAATCAAATAAAGGGCGTTTTAACATGTTACAAACCTACCCCACTCATCCAATACCACCGCGCCCTCGAGTCAACCAAAACCTAACGGGTCGAACTCAAACATGTTTTTTAATATCAAGGTGTTGTTACTTCCACAAAGATCGCTTCTTAGTACCATAAGATTTGTCTTCGAATAACTTAGGTTTCTTTACACTGAGCATTTACTGAATTTACTAGTGAATTACTCTGTACGGTAATAAGTTTGAAATATCATTAATCAGAAATTCATCCCGCATAGAACTGTGGATGAGAACCTGACAAAACAAGATGGCGGATATATCTGGCCCCATGATTCCATGCGGCACTAGTTCGTTACCAGTCCTCGGTTCGAAATCGGAAACGAAAATTAAACATAAAAATGATAATAAATCTTCAATGGTATAGTATATATAAATATATAGACAGTTGCTATGGAGATAGTCACGTGGTACCGGTTATGATTCTTTAGATGAGATGATTGACGGCGGTGTGACTGGAAATCCATTTTCTTGTAAAGCACGAACAAGATCACCATATCTACAAAAGATAATTAAAGAAAATTGGTAATGTGCACCAACGGGTCAAGTGACCCTACTAGCAAAAGATGTTCAACCGTGCATAGTACAACCACACTCACCCTTTTCCTTTGAGGAGATCTAGGAACATATAAAACTGTTTAAATGATGCCTCGATACTCTCAAGAAAGCGATCGTCTTCCAGCAGTGTCTTGCCGTTTTCTACTGAAAGAAAAACGAAAAAATGATACTGTATGCGGAAATAGTTATGACTTTGTAATATGATATAGGAATGAAATAGTGAATGAATGGATGGATGGATGGGTAGATGGATGAATGAGGAGTGGGTGGATGGATGGATGGATAAAGGAAGGTAGGATGGATTGAAGAATGGATGGAAAATTAAATGGAGGAAGGATGGATGGATAGATGTGATACTAAATGGAAGAAGGAAAGATGGTTGGTAGGATGGATGGATGGATAGATGTGATACTAAATGGAAGCAGGAAAGATGGTTGGTAGGATGGATGGATGGATAGATGTGATACTAAATGGAAGAAGGAAAGATGGATAGATGGAAAATTCACAGTTTAGTACAACTATACCTTTTCCTTTTGTTCTGGGAGCCTCATCAAGCGGTCGAGAAGCAACCTATAACGACAAGAAAGTTTCGTAAGTTCTTTTCCCTGCTACTCATGGTATGGAATTATTTGGACACCAGAAACGATAGAGCAGATTTCGTATAAATGGAAAAGTCACGGCAGAAGGCACGGTTACGGCGCGGCGCGGACACTGCACCGAATGTTAAATGTTTCCATACACCGCACGGCACTGACACGGTCACGGCAATGCGCGGTCAGTGCCGTAAGTTTTTCATAGTCAAATTTCATAAAAAAACTGTTCTAGCTATATTAACTAAACTATCGTGCAAATGAAAAATCACCGAGCCTTGGCTTATGATCACTATTTACATCTGACGTAAGGAAAATTCCAAATATATTTCCATAAATTTGTAGAAAACACTGACCAACAGACAAGAATCCAATGCAACATACCTTTTCATCGGCAGATGATCGCTGTTTTGCCTTGTAAAGCCTTAGCTCTTGTTGAAGTCTTCTGTTTTCTACTTGTAACTAAAAAAAGCAAATATTGGGGTTCAACAAGATATTTCACCGTGACCGTGACGGCAAATTAGCAACATGTTCTGAAGTTCCTGACTTACTTCTAATACTCTAGTGTCTGCAGATACCCTTGCAGTGCTTTCTTCGTTCAATCGACGGCGGAGAAACTCGATCTCAATCTACAAAATCATAACAATTACTTAACGCGCAGAATCCTTATATTCACCTGTAGGTGATTATAGAGAAATATTCCGAAGTTTTCGACCAATCAGCACGCGTGATTTTCTATTATCACCTGGGTAATGATACTAAAATATGTTATTCGCGGCATCCAGAAGAGCATGCCTTTTTTTTTCAAAACTGAAAAGTTTAAGGAATATGTTCAAAGGGGGAAGAATGTAGACATTTACCTTTAACTCTTTTGGATCTTCATTGACAGTTCTCGTTTCATCTATTACAACGATTAAACGACGATATCAAAAGCGAATAAGCAAATGAAAGTAATACAATGAATGAATGAATAAATGCATAAAAAGGTGAATGAATAAAAAAGAAAATTCAGGGATGGATGGATAGATAGATGGGTGGATGGATGAATGGGTTGGATGGATGGGTAGATTAATGGGATGGGATGGATGGAGAGATGGTAGGATGGATGGGGTTATGGGTGGATGGATTGATGTGATGGGGGATAGATGGATGGATGGGATGGGCAGATAGTTGTATGGATTAATGGGATGAATGAGAGGGAAATAAGTAAATTCACATTTCCTTATCCCCACCTGAGTCATAGTGCCGGTGTCTTGGTGTAACATCATCTTCTTCATCACTATTTATGGGTGAACTCACTGCTTTGGGCTCCTCAAATTCTGGCATCTGTCGTCTTTTCTTTTTCTGGTAAAAATGAAATCAGGTAAATGGAATGTTTTCCTTCCATTCATATCTGGGATACCATTATCATGATCTATTACTTACAGTTAATACTTTATAGGGCTGTGTTTCTTCTGTTTTTCGGTCTAGTTTGTGTCTGATGAGGTAAATCATGGGAATCAATCAAAACTGTATATTGGGTTACCTGTGATAAGAGACTATTTCCACAGGGAACCCAACAAAGACACATAATAATAGACCATTTTCGAGATGTGCGAGTGCTTTCAAAAATATCGCAGACGTGTACATAATCTCGAGGCATTTTCGGTCAGAGTCAACAGCGCGTGTGATCTTGCCCGAAAATGCCTCTTTTTCATGTCTGCGCCTGCAATATTTTAGAAAGCGCGAGCTCGTGCAACTCGAAAATGGTCTATTGGCAATTCTTTAACAGTGAGATCACCAACCTGTTTTTTCCTACCCTTGCAGCAGTTCTCCATGGCACATACCCAGTACCTGGCTTTTTTGTGGGTGCTCTTGCGGCAGGTGATCGGACTGAAGATGCACTCCTGGTCCTGCAGCCTTGTGAACCATTCCTTTGACAGAATTAAAAAAAAAAAACTGTCTCAGTGTTTACATTAATTCAGTACAAGTGGCAAAACTGGCCAAGAATTAAGTCAAAGAATTCAAACTGGGATTAGAGATATGAGAAGCAAGGAGACATCATGTCTGCCACAGAGGGTCAAAGAGGATTTTTTTCAGAACAATGACGTCCTTATCAGGGCAATCACAGTCTTAGTCTAAAAAAGATCCTAAGTTTGTTAGCCAATCAGATAAGATTATAGCCATTCAATGGCTGTATCTTAAAACATGCTTGTCATCTAAGCACAGTAAAATTTTAACAAACTTGGAATATCTTTTAGATTTTATTTGTCATTAGTTAAGAGGCTCTGAAACGTCCTAGGGAGAGGGACTTGGGTAGGGTGATGTCAAAGGGGGATTCTTGTCAAGCCCATCTTGAAAGAATATGTATTGCCTAATAAGGACTAGTGATTATATTAAACTAGTTTGGACTGCGTGGCTGTGTTGAATACGACAAGCGCATAAGAAGGAAACTTAAAAACAGTGAAAAAAGTTTGGAACTGTATTGACATTTTGGATGTTAGCCCTTCATCCTTCTTATTCTTGTTTTATGTATTACCTAGTTGTTTTTCGTCCATATGCAGTAGATACTGTGCGCGGTCTGTTCCCTTTCTTTAATGGTCTTATTCGTCCAGGTTTAGGCTCTTCTATTACAATCCATGGAAACTGAAATATCAGAACAAAGCCAACAGATGTTAATCCTAATCTACACAGTCCATGCTGCAAAAAAAAACAAAAAAAAAACATCCATACTCTACCATGGAGGAAAAAGGAAATTCCCAGGGGGTGGGGGTCAGGAAATATTAAATTACAAGGTTTGTATGGAAGAAAATTGGAAATTCCTGAGGTGAGGGATCCTTTTTCAAAATAATATCCTATATGGTGGGGTATGGATATTTTTTGGTCAGAAATTACAAATGGCAGCAGCTGCTAATAAGATTTCTAAATCTTACATCAGTTTCTTGATCATTATAATTGATCATAATTTGTTCCATTAATAATGACATGACATCTCGATCTGAAATGAGAAAAAAATAGTTGGTAAGTATTAAGAACAGTGTTAAAAATTTAGGCTGCTTAATCAGGGATAGGTTCTTTCTTGCATCTCTTTTAAATAGACCCATTCAGGTTGAGTATAACATATACTTTCTTAGACCTCATGTCATTCCCTTGAGAATAAAATTCTTTGTTTGAGTGGTATCCATATTCATGTGTGACTTCTCATGTGCAACCATTTAAACAAAGAAATGATACTCTAGGGAATGACATGTGGAAAATGACTACTGGTATTTATTTCTCACCTATTAATGGATTTAACCTAAGGTCCAGAACTGTTAGTGTTGTGTTGAATTTAAGAACAGATTGAAAAGCTAAAGCACCCACTGTTGATATGCCGCACTGTTGTAGATCCAGGGCTGAAATTAAAGGATATGACATATTAGACCATAGTCTTATAATAATACATTAAAATTTTCTAGATCAAAGAGCTAGGTTCCTTACCTTTAACCCACAAATCATCCTTAAGTGCCTCGGCTATGAACTCTACACCTTTATCACCAATCATAGGATTCTTACATATAGTGATTCTCCTAAGCCCTGACATTCTGTCCAGGTCAGGCCGTCGATATCGAAGACTGTCTTGCCATGCTACACCATGTCGACGGGTTGCTTGGAACTGCAAATGGAAATAATTACAAAATATACTCCACTGAGTACTGCTTTTCTTTCTTTTTATTTTAATAAATATATTATTTACCTTTATGATCTTAGATATGGTCTCTGCTCCTCTCCACGATAAACTACAGCCAGTGAAATTGACAGATGTGATAGAGCGTGTCCCCTTTATGGCATTAGACAGCACTATGTAAAAATTATTAGAGATAGATTTATTTTAGCAATTCTGTTGGAAGGCTAATTATTGCAACTAAAGATAATCAGTAATGTTTGGGTTACCTGTGGAAATATACCACAGGGATCCCAAGCATACTAGAGTTTGAACTGTTTTGTGCTACTTACATTCTAATCCTTTATCACCAATTTGACAGTATTCCAAGGACAGATACTGGAGTGAATGATTTTTTGCAATACCCTAATGATGCACAAACCAAATTATATCAGACAGATTATACAGAATATCATGTGTATGAAACAATGATGTTCATCTCATTAAAATACATTAGTTTCAAGAATACTAAATTGATTTTTGTACCTTTGCTAAGGAGGCTAAATCACGTTCCCTCAATGGAATTCCTTGGAGAGTTAAATAACTCAGGCTTTCAGTAACAGACAAGCATTCCTTTAAAGTTCTATATCATCAAAAGCAATATCAGACCATGGTTGTCAAAAGAACATGCAAGTGATATTTAAGGTGTAGTCAGTAGACACACAATGCAATTTTCCATGTGATGTTATACCACCAATGACCACCTGTGTGACAATGCTCACACATGGTGAGATTTGTCATGCACAACATTGCAAAATTAGCACTCATTTCAATGTACTTTTTGCATCATCACCAGTGTCATGAATGCACATTATATGCCAATTATTTTGCTTTTGTTTACCTGCACAGTTTATAGGTTGTGTCTTTGCTTCTGATGGGAGGTGCTTTCTTCTTCAATGCATTCAACCTTTGTTCAGAAAAATCTACACAAAAAATCAAAGTTTATTTAAGCAACACAATAAACTATTATTAATTATCAAATTTAATGAAGAAATATTGTCTTAAAGTATCAAAATAAATGATAAATACATAACTCCGTAAACAAGTCAAGTCTATATTACCATTATCAGGGAATAAAGTCTGCTGCCAATAACTTCTAAATGCCACACGTTTGAGACTTTTATTGATCTTCAAAGCATTCCAAATCGGTGTCCAGTCATTCAGCCGTATTCTATCAGCATTACAATCAATAGTCTGCTCATCTAGGTTAGCTGTAACCGTCCCCAGAGGACATGAGTTCTGTAATGCGCAAAGATTCTCGTAAAAGAAGCCAAAGTCAGTAGCATTTCTTTGTCTTTGACGAACAGTTTCAATCATGGCCATTTTGTTGGACTTCAAACTGCCTTCAAAAACCTTTCAAAATACGACATAAAACTGAGTTGTTTCAATACTCCATTGACCACTGGCTCATTTAACTATCTGTTCACATATTTATGGGCTGGATAAACACTTTAAGAGCTTCTGGTTGGTAAAAAAGAAAGATTTTCGTTGACGTTTTTTTCTAAACAATTTCAGTTTGTAACCGTCTTCTGTTGTTATGTATGACCGCTGTACTTTGACATCGCTGACGATCACCACAGGAAGCCCGATTGGAAAATATTTAAAAAAAAAGTATTCAGTAAATCAAACTTAAGTTAAAACATTAAAATAATCTGTCGCTAACTACTCATCTGCTAAAATTATATAAACCTCCATTTCTACTTAATATTCTTTTTCAGTTTATTACCATTCCCTATGAGGGGCTTCTCTTTCCCCACCCCTCTCCTAAACAGTTTGAAATTATCCTTTACATCTAAAAGGTCATCTAAACGTATAAGATAATTTCTCAAACATAGATGGTTATCACTCTATCATCCTCTCCCTGATTTCGTAGCGTTTAACTGAAAATACGTTTGCGAGTCCGTTTGCGACCTCTTTGCCCATAGCAACGGTTGCTATGTGCCGTGCGCATCGATGACAGCTCCCTTTGATGATGATTACCGTGTCTCTTTTAAAAACACCAGGTTATTATCAGTGGCATCTACAAGAGATTAAAGCTTGTATTCTAAGAAAATTGTCTGCTACATAACCTAATCCTTTGTTTACAAAGTGTAGAAATCTCGCTTCGACAGGCGCAAGGCGGGGGTCACACGGGGTTAAACATTATCCAGAAATCCAGAGGCTAACCGTTCATCGTTACTCCCGTCACTCGGCCGGGAACAAGTCGGCTTCAGAGAGGACCTATATTTATCCATAAAGAATGTTCGTTTGAGCACAGTCAAGACGGAACCGGAGAGCTAAGGTAAGTGTGAGTGTAGTAGGGAATTTGAAGGCGGAATTGGAGAGACCAAAGTTGGTTATTCACTCAGCATGTCACCAGCAGGATTCAGGACTTTTTAAGTCCAAATTGTAATCTACTGTCTGTGTTCTAGTACGAATCCGATTTCTGCGGATTATCGGTCTCAGATGATGCTTCAAAGAAGAGTAGACTAGTTTTATAATTACGAATATTACTCTCGGTCAATCTTGGCTTTTACCTAGATAAGGTGATGTGTACATGTATTTTTGGTGTTACTATATGAACCCGTCAACAACGACCAACGTCAAAGCGGGGAATATCATGATGCTGTTATATCTTCTTACTAGATTGTTTTATTTTTTTCCGGGATATTAAAATATATACCTGTGCGATTTCAGATGAAAAAAATTGTTAAAGAATGAGTCCTTTTCACCACAGCTTTTGTTTTTTATGTGTGGCCCTTTTTCTCATTTGAGCGGACCAATATACTTTACGATCATTAAAATGAAACTCATTATATATATTTGAATGGAGGGGCGAGAATCATTCACTCAGGCTTTGTTTAGACTAAGAAAAATGACAGTACGTGTTACTGTGAGTTTTGACGTAAAAATTAATGAAGGAATATCATAAAGTTGGTTCTGGGTTTCTTTAGAAAAGAGCTAGGAATAAAAAGAAAGAAAGAAACTGAGAAAGAGAGAGAGAGAAACTAAGAATAAATGGAAGGAAAATTACATGTAACGGAAAGACGAAAACAGAAAAACTGTGAAGAAAGATTGAAAGATAAAAACACAGAAGGAATGGAAAAAGAAACGAACGAACGAACGAAAGCAAAAAAAAAAAAAGAAAAAAAAAAAAGAAAAAAAAAGAAGAAGCTGAAGGAAAAGGAAGCAAGGAAGAAAGGAAAAAAAAGAGAAAAGTTTGCTGAGCATTCTGGGATACCAATGACGTCATCACTCCTTCGCTCAGTTTTGAGAAAACAACCAAAATTAAAAGTGACTGAAAACCTTTTGTTTTTTTCCTTAGAATTTCCGCCACTGAAAAACTGAATTCACCTTATTCCAGAGGAGGATAGTAGTAGTCTTTAACCATGTCAGGTGAGGAGAAAATGTCAATGACTGACTCGAGCACAGTTCAGCAAAAAAACCGCCGAAGAGGCAGCCTTTTTGAAGTTGGTTTTCCGACAGTCCAAAGAGACCGAGGATCAAGTATGGTTTCCATACCAAGCATGATACCAAGCCATGTACACGCTCACATACGAGTACGATACGAAAATACCTACAAGCTAGAACCAGACAAGCGATTCAACTCCAGAGAAGTCAAGGAAATCCTGAACGAAACGCTGGAAGAGTCACTACAAGATGTCAAGTATGACCCGGCCAAGAGCAAAGCTCTTTGCAAGTCCTTGTCTCACACGATCTGTGAGAGAGTCAAACTTCTTGGTTTCAAGCGTTTCAAGTACGTAGCTACTGTTACAATTGGAGAGATGAAAGGTCAAGGAGTACGTATTGCGAGCAGATTCTTGTGGAATGAGAAGCATGATAACTGGGTTGATGCCGTCTTTACAAACTCTGAACTTTTTGCAGTGGGTGTGGTTTATGCTGTATATCAAGAATAAATCTTGAAATCTTATCCCAAGATTTATCTCCAGAAAACTTGGTTTATTGTACTATAGCTTATACAAAAGCCAGATTTCTGCTGTTTCTTGTGATCTCATCCAGTTGGAAATTAGCCATGCAGTCATTTTTCAGAATTTATTCATTCTTATCAATTTTTCCATGTTTTAGATAGTTTTCCCCACATATTTCAAATTTTTAACAATCGCAAAATTATTTGATTCATGCGATTATATCGATTTTACTTCACTCTTTTAACTGTAAGTACACGAATTCAATAATCACTACTTGAAATTCCTTCATTTTTGTATACAGTCATGTAAGAATATATTATACGATAATTGATGACAAATACATCATGATTCATGTGCACTGTTTTTAATTATTTTTCTTGATCTATCTTATTTTTATTTAATGCCACTTCTTTGGCGTCAATATGGGCAGTCTTATTTGCCAAAACCTTTAAGTTTTCATACTTCTTACATAGAAAGAAAGGAAACAAATCTTTTCCAGTTCTTATAATAATTGTTCTCAATATTTTTTTCTGTCAAGTCTCATCCGTCATCATCATCATTATCATTTCATCAACATCATCATTACAAGTTTCATAATTTTAAACATTTTCAACATATTTGGCCATCTTAAAGCCAACAACAACTCCAACATTCATCTTTTTCAATAAATAAATTTTTCGGCGAACAATATATAATCTTGGCTTGCTTGCTTGTGTTTATCAATTGACATCTAAATATAGACATACTGGTACTATATTGTTAATCTTTTACAGTTCTTATGATTCTCATTCAAAACAATCCATCACCATAATCCATTCCCATCATAGAGAGAACCAGAGAATGAGCCATGCTGTCACTATCTGTCTCCCCTGCGATAATCCTCAGTTTAGGACGCCTTCGCCTTAAGCGGTACACTGTGTTATGTTCAATGGCACTCTGGTCCGTCACACAAATCTGCCTCAAGTTTGGAAGAACATTATCTTCAAAGAGCAACTTGATTGACTTGTCTGTGATGTCGCCATTTATCTTGTCATTCCCACTAACATGCAGCTCCTCAAGTAGAGGGCATTTTTTCATAATGTCAATCATGCCTTTGTCAGTAACACGAGTCACAGACTCCAGTCGCAGTTTGCGCAGGTTGGGGCAGTGAGCTGCAAGATGCTGCACAGAGGTATCAGTGAGCTGTGAGCCACACCCGCTATCGCTGGAACCGAGTTCTAGGACTACGAGTTGGTCACCCCATAGGTCAATCGCTTTGGTAAGGTCATCATCCATGACTGAGAAATAGCTCCCAAAAGAAAGCCTGCGTAACTGAAAAAATTAAATGAATTTAGAATGTGGATCCCTTTCGATCCTCCAGATAAGATAGGCGAGGCTCTGCTTTTGCATTGTCTGATCATTAATTGCTACCATTATCTTTATCAATACCATCAACAACTTTAGAGCAGATTTAGTATGACTGTGAAGAACTTTAGTGCTGTCTGCTCTGTGCTCTCTGCTGTCTGCTCTGTGCTCTCTGCACTGTGCCTTAACAGTGCTGTGTGCCATGACTTTTCACACTCATAAAATCCACTCTTTATCACTATCATCATTATCATGATCACACCTTCCATCATTACCAATAACAAATATTGTCATGACCATCACCTTTCACGAGAACTCCCCAGTCCTATTTTTGATTTTAAATGATCGAGTTCTGATCTTTCAACACACATTTTTAAATACCAAAACGTCAAACTAGAATGCACCCCCATTAATTTTTCATGCAAATAGATAAATAACAGTTAGTAGTAAAAGTATTATCTTACTGGTTTCTTGACGCTTATGAACTCCTCAAACTTCTTCCTGTTTTCAAAGTGCGCACTTGGTTCAACCTTGTGGAACTTGTGGCTTGATTCGTATGAGGGTGGAATATAAACATCGAATGCATCTTCATGTGCATCACAGGACTCTCCACTATTTCTGCAGCACCTTCCACACATATAATTATCACAGTCTTTCTTCTTCTGATTTGGACACCCCTTTCCATGGCACTTCCTGGACTGAGGATTTTGATTCCCTTTAGTTGCTTCTGTGATTTGCTTTGCTTCTTGGTCGGAAACCTCTTGGATTTTCTTGTGATGGTTTAGGGTTCTTGGTGTACTGATTTTAAGTGGTTCTTTAACACCAAATGTCTCACCTGGCCACAAGAAAAGCATGGTTAAAACCTCATTTCTATGTACATGCAGGCATACATAGCCAAAGATGTCTAGACAGACACACACAGTTAGATATTTTGATCTTCAGTTTGTTGTGTGATTGCTTGATATGATTAGGTCTCAAGAGTTTGTGTGAATCTACTATCTCCTGCAAAATAAAATGTGCCACCTAGTATTCTGGGAGACTATTCCCCTCTTCCCCTGTAGCAGTGTTGTCTTGCATGCATTTTATCAGGTAACCACTTCATAAGCTGGAAAACTTCATAGAACAACATTGCTAAGGGGGAGATGGGGAAAGTGGCACTTAATTTTTGCAGAGATTGTAGACCTACATGTAGTTACTGTAGCTTACCCAACTCAGCCAGCAACTCAGGTTTCCACAGATTATCAGTTGCCTTCTTGAAGAACTTTACTTTATCTTCCTCACTCCATTCTAGCTTTCTCTGGAGCCCTGAGAACATTATAAAGGCAACACCCTCATCAGCCTCCACTGGGCAGTGGCACTCTACTGTCTTACATCGGCAGTCAAAGGAGTCCTTCTCACCAGTTGCCACCAGATAGTCATGTACAAGTTGCCCCAGTTTTTCAGCATCTTTGATTTCTTTACCAACACTGTGGAAGAACGCAATAGCATCAACATTGAAACCATTTTCTTCAATCTTGTGCATCAAAGTACCAATGGCTTCTGAGTTCCATTTAGTTGGGTCTTTCTCCTGTGCCGCCAGAACTGTATATGCAAGGTGTTTCTCCAAAGAGTGTACTCTTTCAGGTGCATTGCAGATTGTAAGGATAAGTGATGTCAGATCTGCTTCACATTTTTCAACAATCATCATCATCAATGATCCAACAAGATGGGAGTCAGGTTTCCACATTCGTAGAGCATCACCAAGAATCTTACTGGTGAGAAAATCATATTCATCATATTCTTTGATATCAACCTCTGTTAGTGTAGTAATCAGAGTGAACATATCCTCAGGACTCCAAGCCTTCAAGCTGTAGTGCTTCAACTTTTGTGAAAACTCTTGGAGATGCTCTTCTTCCTCTTCCTCTGAGTCAGAATACTGTTCACTGTCATTTGAATTCTTGCTGTCATTGTTGTTTTCTGTAAACAATGTAAAGTTCCACGAAATGTCAACATGGCTATTTAGTCTTAGGGGAAGAGGAAACTATGGAAGAGAAAGGGAGTGAAGCATCAATTCCACAGATAATCTTACCATCTTTTGATTTCTGGAATGTCTTCCACATTTCAAGAACTTTTTCCAGAGAGACCTCCTCTTTGTCTTTCTCATCCTCACTGTCTTCCTTCTTCTCCTCCTGGCCAGGTGTTGGAGCACCGGCAATGGCTGCCGCAAGCAGGAGGTTCATGTTTGGGTTAATGGAACAAATCAAACTAGATCCTTGAGAAAATATTGAAGCAAAAAGAAGAGCATTTAAAAAAAAGAATATCACAGTTATGGCAATGAAACATTATTGCAAGAGGATGTTTTCATAACATTTTTGATTTAAGGTTTTAACTACTTTGAAAGATATGTAAAGTAGTAGCCTGCATACATAGTGGCTCTCTGTTAGGGGTGGCCAATGCAATGGGCCTATGGTCGGAAGAAATTTTTTGGTTCCAATATAGACAAAATAAAAAAGATATAAACATTTCTCATGGTTATTTTGTCCTTACCTATTATAGCAGCCATAGGACTCATATCAAACCTTCAATAGAAAAATGCAGTACATCATTATACAAGCTTCCTGTACAATCAACAATATTATGTAATAAAAAATATAGAGAGTAAATGTTCTAGTTACTTACATGTCATCTTCAGGACAAGGATGTCTGAACCAACAATCAGCTCCAAAATGACATCTGTCTTCCAGATAGTATCTGCAGACCTAGACAATAAAAAGTCCCTATCATGCTGGCTCTGATATCGATTTTGTGGTGTTTAGTGAAACCATGCTGTTTTTAATGAGTCAATTTTAAATTAGAAACTGGTAATTGGTTATGAAAATCTCATTGCTGCCTCCCTGTCTGCCTCCCCTATTTAGATACTTGCCCTCCCCCCCCCTTCCTTCCCAATTTAGCATTCAAAATGCTTTCTTGCTATTTGTTGCATAAACTCCATCTATCTTCCCTCACCTGTGTGAAAATCAAAGCCCCCTTCCATCATCATATCTACAGCTCTCTAAATATTGACTATAACAAGACAATAGTTATCTATGCTTACTGGTATGTCCTCTGGATTGTGAGAAAACTTGCAGTCATTCCCTTCACGGCAATCACCCTTGGCAAAATACCTGGAAAACAGTACATCTTAAACCATGTAACACAACAAAAACTATGCATATTTTTGCCCCTGTCGCTGTAATATGTGGAGAAAGCTCCAGAAAACTTTATGATCTTACCTGCAAAATCCATTGCGCCTTCTGTAAAAAACAATGATGAAAAAGATCAATTAGAAGAGGCCGCCTTAAAGAACAATGAAAGGACGATATGAATCGCACAAGAAGTAGTTTCTCGTTTGCAGCCCTTTTAATAATGTGTCTAATCCTTTTACTTCAAAAAATAGAAAATAGTGCTTGCAAAGGTGACTGATTGGGGTCCAAAATAATCAAATTTCGTCACGTTGTAACTGCGCTGTCAACTCCTTCTACTTTGTATTCAAAATTTGAACAAACGAACGAAGATCTTTGGTCGACTTTTGAACAAAAATGAAGGAGAATACCTATTCTTCTTAGAATGTCTCAATTGCTGCTAAATTCTAGCGCTTTCTTGTAATATTTACCTCTCGTTTTCTGACAACGCACAAACTCTTGACGCCATTTTGTAACGTTCCTCGATTTTCTGTTCAAAATCTCCCGCGATTGATTTTTCGCGCGAAACCATTACCTTATATAGTCAAACCAATAAACACGTGACTCTTATATAGCGCCCGCGTTTTTATTTGTACAGCTGATACTACCCATTTGCTCATGAACTAACATTTCCAAGATGGCGGATGTTTTGGTTCGAAGACCATTCTTATTTTCAAATCTTTCTTACGCTAGAAAATGCATAATTTTGAAGGCGCTGAGAAGTGGTTTTGCAACACAAGCTAGTAGTAATGTAGATCTTTTAAGCAATGTATCGTTTTTGACAAATGATTGTACGATAGAGGAGCTAGAGGCAGTGCAAGATATGGTGTCTGGGAATTTGGAAGTTCACGAGAACTTCATCAGTGAAGAGGAAGAGGACCGGCTTATCAAAGAAGTAGAACCGTATTTGAAAACACAGAAGTACCAGTTTGACCACTGGGATGCAGTAAGTTGACTACGTTAATCCATGAAATTAAATATATATCGACCCCTTGCAGCACGTCGGAATGCAGCTCAATTTGGAGGACAAAACAATACTGTAGGCCTAAATTCTCAGGAGATTGAAATTCCTTTGTTTTGTTGTTCAAATTGAGCTGCTTGTTTACATGATACCAGAGCAAAATTTCATGCCAGTACGAGTCATTCCAGAATGAGTTCATTCCTGTTTTCACTCAAACACGAAATGCTCATACTGGTACAACATGCTATACCAGTACCATATAAACACAGTATGAAATTTATCTGCGTACTGGAATGAATATCTGGTATGATGTAAATGGCCCCTTACGATGCACCTATCTTGTAGATTACTACAGGGAGTTCCAGCACTGAACTCCTGCTGTGGAAAGAGATATGTGGTGGCGCATGACAGAATGTGTTTGGCAAATCATGGGATGGCCTTATGCATCTTAAGAGTGAGGAGTGATAATGATGATAGGGAGAGGTCTGGATATTTCCTACAACTACTCTTTGTTTATATTTAGGCAATCAAAGGTTATAGAGAAACAGAAAAGTCAAGATGGACAGACAATTGTTTACGGATATTCAAGAGAATGAGGGACACATCTTTCAAATCAAACAATAAGCTATTATCTACTGTTCATGTGCTGGATCTAGATATAAATGGGTGAGTTATATTATTTTGATTAATGAGCCTTGAAACATCAGAAAACTGGATTTGTGGTTGGTATATTAAGTAGGTGGTGGTAGAATTTTCATCAATTATAAAAATCAATAATAAAATTGATGATAATGATGAAAACTCCTTTTTGTCTTTCAGTTATATCAAGCCTCATATTGACAGTGTAAAAGTAAGTAAATAATATAAACTGAAGGTTTTTGGTATTTAGACTGTCATTGGTTCTATTTTTTCCTATTCATCCATTTGAAACATTGAACTTTAACTGCTCAGATTATGTTAAATGGAATACCACTGTTGTTATCGTTGTTGCAGACTGATCAAAAGAACAGTTGCAACAGGTAAACTGGGCGTAATACACTGCCATCAATCAAATAAATTGTTTGGTACCTTTACATACTGATTGACTGCAGTGTATTGCCTGATTTCTCGATCAGCACCTAGCAATGAAAAAAGTGTTGTCCCTCGCTCATACTGGAAAATATCATGATTATATTAATTTGTTTTTATGAATGTGTTCGTCATATTGTATTGCTACTTTTGATTGTCTTTCAGTTCTGTGGTTCTACAATCGCTGGTCTCAGTCTATTATCCTCATCTGTAATGAGACTGATTCATGAAAAATATAGTTCTGTTACTGTTGACGTTTTACTTCCAAGAAGATCTATGTACATCCTGAGGTAGGTGTGCAGTACCAGTTTTCATGCAGCATCGATCGAGAAAATTGAAGTCACAATGAACCCACAGTCACAGTTTAATAGCGAAGCGCACAGTTACTCTTAATAGGCCAAGACTCAGACAAACAAACCGAAACTGAGTCTCGAGGGATTTGTAAATAGTCACCTTCTTTCGTTATGAATGCAAGAATGTTAAAAGAATAAATTATAAACTCAGACAAACATGAATTCTGGCGTCTTCAGTGCGCTTCACTATTGGCAATAAACTACTCAAAAAAATCATACTTATTTTTATTCTAATTGGCTTGTCACACCATACTCATAATATGAGAACGGGAGCATTAAGGGAGGGACAAAATTATAAAGAGAGTAGCTGCAGGTCAGGGGGAGTACAGCGAGGCTAGTAAAATACTTGAAAGGCACAGGATATCATATGGCTTTTAGTAGGCAGTTTAAAAGTGACTGATATTTGCTAATGAAATTACCATTAATGATAACAAAAACTAATTACCAGAAAAATTGGAAAGAGTGGATGTTGTTTTTGCAGATTAAAACTGTCTCCACTACCCAAGAGTTTCCCATAATTTATCAAATTTCTCTTCCTTCTTTCCCCTCCCCTATCCCTTAGAAACTACAAAGAGTTAGTTAACAAAAGTTCTTTTAATTTTCAAATTTATTAACCTAATATATTTCTGTAATAATTGTTTTTAGAGATACTATAAGATATGAGTTCACCCATGAAGTATTGGAGGACAAGGAATCAAGATGGAAAGGAGAGCATATCCCCAGAGATAGAAGAATATCAGTTATACTGAGGTGTCAACCATGAGGTGACATTTATGTTCTAAGGTACATGTACTACACATGTATTGTCCTTAATATGATGAAGAAACTGTGGTATTACTACTGATCAAACAAAATCTAGTCTAAGAGTGGTTTTACTTACTGCAGTTTTACATATTCTGCAAACCCAGACATTCAAACGGATTGTTGTGAAATTGGTTTTTTAATCCTGCCACTCATAAATATATGAGAATATATTAGTTTTGATTGATCGCAGCATAAAAAAAAACATTTTAAAAGCCGTTGGAATGTCTGGGTTCACAGAATATGTAAGATTGCAGTGACCTGTGAAACAAAAAATTATTTTATAAATACATAATATTTATCAAAGTAACAATATTTGTCGAAGAAACAATATTTTTATTATTTACAAATAATATCATAATACAAAATTAATATTGTTTCTTCAACAAATTCACCTGGGTTCAGACCTTTCTTTGTAACAATAAAATACATAGTAGTTGAACAGACATAAAGGAAAACAATGTAAGATCTACTAATGACTAACATCTTCATGTATTAGACGTAAACATTCATGGCTTCAGTAAAACCACTCCCATACAGACAATCTAGTAAGAATGAAACAAGAAAATATGTGGGGATGGTGTGCATGTTTTGCAATCACCCTGCACAAAACATGATATTGCTGTTTATTACATATTTAGGGTCGATATCCGTGAAATAAAGCCGTGAATAAAAACCATATCAGTGAAGTGATACAATATCACTTCACGGTAAACTGTCCAATAAAATCTTGTGATATATAATAATATATAATCGACCCTAAATGTGTAATAAACAAATTATTACATGTTAAGAGCTGATATCAGTTTTATTCAGTCGTTTTCCGTATCATATCGCTATCTCTATCATATCGCGTGAATAAAAACGATATCAGGCTCTTAACATGTGATAATCTCTATGTCTTCTGTGTAGAAGAAGTACAATAATTATTAGATTTGACTTGGGTCTCGTAATTCCACTTTATGAAATAACAAAATTGACATTAACTGCAACATTTGAATATTAAGTAAACTGTAGTTCACTTCAAGAAAATATTTATAAAATTTTTATATATAAGCTAATAAAAGTATTGCATTTGAATTTGTATTTAATTTTACTCAATTTAATTTGACTATTATATTTATGGTTAAAATCCTGGAGGTTTATCAAATTATCTAGTTGTCATTGAAGAAATTATTTTGCTGAACAAAAATAAATATTAAATAGTATGCGATTCTCCTTCGGCTCAGAAATACCTTGTGATAGGAGAATTGCAATACAAAACTTATTATGATTTTGAGTGGCCAGTACAGGTTTATATTGACGGCATTGGAAGAATAAAATATATCCATATTGGCCTTTGTCATGAGTTTTAACTAAAACAGTTATTGGAAAATACCCTAGCTGAAAAGGTCTAGTCAAAGAATAGAATTTGAAATAGGAGAGGTTGTTCCTGAATCGATCCAATCAGAATTTGTGGCTTTTGACAAAATACCCTGATGAAAGCAGAACCTGTTAGTTGATGTTGAAAAAACACTCCTTGTTGTTACGAGGGTAGTACTAAATAGCCAGTGGCTAACAAACCTGTGGCCCTCGTTCCATGACCGAATTGGAATTTAGAAGTTGAAGAGTCATGTACTTTGCATTATTGAACTCTTAACAAGATATAATTAAAATTTCCTTCAAAAGTTGAGCGTTTAAGATACCTGGCTATTGAAGAATGCTGCTATGTAATAGATACTCCCAGTTGTTTATCATGGGATTTTTGATGGAATACAAAACTGACTCCACACTTCCAGGCTTGTTTTAATATAATATCTTCTAGATTTTTACTACTTGCAGAATGGTTCCATTGGGCGAGACTGGCACTGCAGTTGGTGTCCTCGGAGGGTGGTTGTACCTGAATGTTGTTCACACATCGACGACACTTGAACCTTAGGGGGGAAATGACAAAGCAGTAGTATTAGAGCATTTTCGTGTCTCTGTGTACATTATTACTCCACTGTTTTTTGGCTTCAAATTCTTTAAATTTTACTGAACCTCATCAAAGTCAGGTCACTGATCGACTTTAAATTTAGCATGTTAGGTTTCATAGAAGGAAGAAAACTTTCAGCTCAAACAAAAAAACTTCAAATCAAGGGAGAGATCTACATGTAACCAACAAATCGAAGTTCTGCAGAGGTGAAAATGTAACTTAGTTGAAAACGTGTGACTTTTGATTGACAGCTGCCAATTAAGAATCACTAGTTAGTATATAAAACTCAACTCACTTGTCATGAGTGTCACTCAGGGTATCTTCATTCAAGCGAAATAAATCTCTCAGCTGTTCAAGTGAGAAGTGTTTCTCAACATCTTCCTCTTCATCTACTACACAGCTGCTAAGAGCCTTCTTGTGGGCTTGACGTTGGAAGATCTTTTCTTCTATGGTTCCAGTCTAGGTTTAGGAATTAGATTGAAATGAACATGTGGTATTAAATAATTATTATGAAGATGATAATAGTGAAGATGATGATAATAGTGATGATGGTGATGATGATGATGATGATTGAAGATGATGATTGAAGATGATGATAGTATGAAGTTGATGAAGAGGATGAAAATGATGATGACAATGAGTATGAAGATGACGATAATGAGGATGATGATTACAGTAGTACGAAGAGTGAGGATGAGGATGACGAGCATGAACTTCAAGATAGCAAACATTAATCTATACAGTCCATTTACTTACTGATAGAAGCCTGTATATGAATACCTGGAAAATATTTATCCTGTGATTAGCTGGATCTCATTGATGCAACATGGTATGTCAATATTTCAATTATTATTATTATCAATATTACTATCAATATATTTAACTTTAAAAGTAGACATGTCATGTAACACAACAAATGAGTTATTTGTAATTATGTGTATCAAGATTAATAATTATCTAATAATTATTAGAGAGATATGCACCTTTTTCTTCTGACCATCTCTCCATACTCTAGCCATGGCCTGGTCATCATTGGCAGGATTCCAGTCAGGATCAAACATCACTAGCCTGTTTGCACCAATCAGGTTCAGGCCGCACCCTCCTGCTTTACTACTGAGCATGAAAATGAAATCACCACCCTGGGAAATAAATAAATAAAGGAATGAATGGATGAATGGATGAATGAAAGGATGGGTGGATGGATTGATAGATGGATGGATGGATGAATGAGAGGATGGATGGATGAATGAAAGGGTGGATGGATGGATGGCTGAAAGGATGAATGGATGGATAGATGGGGGAAAGGATGGTTGGATGGATGAATGAGTGAATACCCTTGTGCTTTTCTAGTCAGCATGAAAATGAACTCAACACTTTGAGGGGAGAGCAAAGAATGAATGAAAAGATGGATGAATGAAAGGATGGATGAATGGAAAATTTTCAAAGAGACAAAAGCAAGCAAATGGAGTGAACAAAATGGAAGATAAAAGAATGGGAAGGTATTAAATTCATAAATAAGTGCATGAATAAAGATGAAAAAAATAAATAAATGAATTGTAGGGTAGTAGAATGATTGAATAAGTGAAGAATTCAACTGTATCAATCTCTGACCTTGGGATCATTAAACTTGTCTACTATCTTCTGTCTTTTCTTGATTGACATGCTACCATCAAGACGAACGTACTGATAGCTTTGAAAAAATAATCATTGAATAATAGTTAATATGTATCAAAATAATGAATATACACCAGCCATCAGTAGATTAAAATGAATTAACTAACATTGCTTCAAAGAAATTTCTCTGGTTTTTATCATCATCATCACCATCATCATCAACATCATAATTATTTTAATAGTAACATTTGAATAAAAGTTAGCCATACTTTCTTTGTCTGCAGAGCTTTTCAAAGATGTCCAGTGTCTGAGTGTAGTTTGATACCAACACAACTTTGTCATCTGTAGTTGATTTAGTCATGGCCAGAATGTAGTCAAGTACTTGCATTTTACCTACATGGGAAAGAGCAGAAATTTGCCTAATATTCAATAGAGAAAATAGAAAAAATGCTCGCATTCTCTGCATGACAGGATTAGCAGAACACAAGAGAAGTGTAGGGAGAAACTTGACTCAAAGAGGAGTGCTTCTTGAAACTTCTTGAGTGTCCTGCCAATAGCCCACTTCCGAGATGTGCTTTGTTTGTCACACACAAAGATTTCAATGTGAGGTTCAGTGCTAATTAAAAGCTCACTGACTTGTGATAGGAGAAAAGAATTAATTTAATTTAGCACAGAGTCTCATAATGAAACCTTTGTGTGTGATAAGCAAAGCATATCATTCTTGGAAGTGGGCTATTCCCAGGTACTTCATAACTGAACAGTTATCGTAGATTAATAAGTTTTACACCGTAGTGAAAATGGAAACGGAGTCATTGGAAACGGAGTCATTGACTCCGACGAAGGACTAACGTCCGAAACGTCAGTTTCCATTTTCACTACGGTGTAAAACTTATTAATCTACGATAACTGTTTCATTAGAAACACTGACGCAGTCCAAGCTAGTGTTCACTAGCCATCATCCACTTCATAACTGAACACAGTGGGCATTATTTTGGATAATGGGAATGATGAAATAGAAAGTGCACCTGCACATGGTATGCTCTCATGAAGCACCAACCCCCAATCTATCAGAAAGTGAGATTTATAACGGTAACTACTAACAGTTAAACATTACACTTTATTTGGGATTAAACAAAAGTTTTTTTACCTGATAAATCAGGAAGTAAATTTTGCTTGTCAGAAAATCCATTGGGAAAGATCTGTAGTGCACCTCTAAAGCCCTCTTCCTGCAACTTTGCCTTCTCAAAGATGAGTTCTGGATCTGAAATCAAGAAATCAGGACTGAATCGTACAGTGTATAGGTCTATGAAAATATTAAAAATCTTTGATGGAAAAGGCAGTAGGTTGAAAGCTTTTGTCAAGATTGTGGAGTTTAATTTAAAGCACTCTAAGGCTCAGGTCAAATGTCAAACTTTACATGACCCATATGCATTGAAAACAATGGATAATACTTAAGGCGGTGTTCTTTTAATGTCATTAGGTTCCATTAGGTTTGGCTCATGAAATTTGATGTTTGAACTTAATCTAAGATACTGGTAACAGACTGCTTGTTTTGTATAATGGTTGTAAATATAATAAGAAAGGGTTACCATGGTATTTTTGAAATGTTCTTTACTTACGGTTGCACAGTTTCTTGAGATTAGTGATGAAACCCAGTGAAGATGCAGACATGCCACCACTCTTTGAATCTACTTTCTGTAGCCGTTGCGCCACGTTTGACTGGACTAAATGTTTGTAAAGCTGGGTTTGAAGGTGAGTGAGGTGACAACAAACCACTTGTTCCACTGAATAACAAATGAAAAATTGATAATAATTTAATAAACCATTCCTATCCACTATCATTAATAAGTCTTTGGTTCATGAATTATTTTATTATTCATTTTAGGAATTCTGGAAGTGGAATGAATGAATGAATATATAGATGAATGGATGAATTGATGAATGGAATAATGAATTAATTAATAAGTGAGTGAATGAAAGGATGAATGATTGAAATAATGAATAGATGGATGAAGAAATGAATGACTGGATGGATGGATGAATGGAATAATGAATAAATGGATGGAATAATGAATAAATGGATGGATGAATGAATGGAAGGATGAATCACTGGATAAATGGAATAGTAAATGAATATTAAGTTGATGAACTAAATGAATGAATGGAAGGATGGATGGACTAATAAATGGATGGATGAATTACTGGTCAGGATGAAATGAACAATGAATGAATAAATGGAATAATGAAGAAATGAACGAATGAAAGAATGAAGGTATAGATGGATGGATGAAAAAATTACTGAATGAATGAATGAATGAAATAAAGAAAGAATGAGGGAATGAATGGAATAATGAATGAATGAGCAAACAAATGTGATGATATGAACAACTAGACATAGCCCGCATTCCATAATTAATCAACTTACCCTTGATTGGTAGATATTTTGACAGAATTGATGCTGAAAGAGAAAAGTCAAAAGATGCAATAAGTACTGAGCTCTAATCTCAAAATAATGTACAAGAAAAATTGTGACATATTTGAAACAAACCTGTTCTTCTTATAATACATTTATTTACTAGCAGAATAAGCTGAAAAAGGCAAGAAATAAATTAAAGATCAATTGTAAACTGACAGTTTAAAAATAGAATCACTTGTCTCTTACTAAATAATATGAAATAATGAAAATTGGGTTTACCTCATTCAGTTTTTCAGTTCCTGTTTTATGATCCTTATCTGACGCATCGGCATCTCTGCCTCTCAAGATTGGAATCTCAAATTTTCTTTTGAATTCTGATACTGAACCTAAAATGAATATCCAAGATTTTTTTGTATTTTTTCATGTTTAAGATAAGATAAGATTATAATTAAGTAAAAGTCACTTACCTAAAATTCCTTCATTAACAAAGTGTACCAAGCTAAAATATTCCAGCAAGTCGTTTTGGATTGGAGTACCTGGTGTATATAAGAGAGTGCCATTTTCAGCAAATCACATGAACTTATTACATGACCACTCTGTCACTCATGATAAGCTGATCTACAGTATTTGCTATCAGGTGCACTAAAACTACCAACAGGATTGGGGGCACCTGAGCTAGCCTCCCCCCCGGCAATGCCTATACTCTCAACTCAAATCCCTGCTGACTTGGTTTTTGTGGAGGGAGGAAAACCAGCTGAGTACCCAAAGAAGAACAATGAAAGGCTTTACCTGAAAGAAGAACACGCTTAGTGGTATTCAGTTTGTTCAACGCTTGGTAGGTCTGACTTTCCAGGTTCTTCAGCCTGTGACCCTATGATTAATTTGATGGATTTTTTTTTAAACTGTCCAAGCTGGTATTTAAGTTAAGTGCAAACAATATGTCTGTAGAGTGTTAGTGCACTGACACCTCTCACTCATACACTGTACTTCTAAGGTATCAGGTTCAATTCCTAGCTGCAACCTGACTTTGATCAGCCCAGAGGTTATTTCAGTGAGTTAGTCGTGCCCTAACTTACAGCAAATTTGAAAGTTTTTTTTTCGAGGATATAAAGTCAGGGCTCGAAATAGCAGCCTGCCAATGGCCAATAGCCAAAAGCCAGGCAAAACTTAAGGCTTGGCAGGCAAAAATAACGGTGAACTGCCAAATCGAAAATAAAAATAATAAAAAGGCAGGCAAAATTTGCTGGACTGGCAGGCTATAATTGTTTCCTATTTCAAGCTCTGTAAAGTGTGTCTTGCACTCTACTCTTAAAATTGATCTTGTGATAGTTGCATGTAGTGTACCTCATCACAGATGACAAGCCCAACACTGCCCTTGTGTAGCTCTGCCGCATGTAGACGGAATGTCTCATAAGAGATAATCAGTACAGGGGTGGGAGTACGGCTGCCTTGTTGACTCATGTAAGTAACTGGAAATAAAGAAGACAATTCCAAACTTGAAAAAAAAAAAAAAAAAGATTCATGATGGCACTAATGTTATATATAAATGTATTATATACTGAGTGAGTGGTCTTAGATATCTTAGGGTATCAAGGGTGGTATAGCACTTGGTAGTACACTTGCCTCTCATGTCTGGGGTCTTGGGTTCAATTCTTGGATTGAGGATTACATTTGAGTCAAGTTTAGTTTTGCCCTGCCTTTGATCAGCCCAGAATCAGTTGTTCCAGGTTATGTGAACCTACCTAGTTGTTTGTCTATTCCATCTTTGCTGCCTGAGTCAATAGCTACAGCATTGATTCTACTTCCCAGCCACTTGTTCAGTTCATTATACCAGTTCTGTCAATTATAAGAAATGAACATGTTATTAGGGACGGCAGAACATTCTTGAAAGTTGGGGTCATGGGGGACTTAAATCCAGGAAAAGATCATTGGCCTAGTACTAGTCTCTTGCACCACCGACAACCCAATTGATATATGATTAATAAACAAATGGATGCAAAGAGGTAGGGGATATGAATTCAGAAACATTTATCAAAAGTTTTAGAGTTTTTTTTAATTTTAACACTAGTGGCATATATATATATGGATGGATGGATGGGAAGAATAGGATGGATGGATGGAAGAAATGGAATTACCTCCCAACTGAAATTCCTAATAATTATGTCACTAGTGTTAAAATTTTTAAGAAACTCTAAAACTTTTGATAAATGTTTCTGAATTCTGTATTTTTAAGTGATTTTGAAATTTTTGAAAATCCAAAATCATGCAGTGTGAAATTGGAAAGTACAACGGATCTTGGATTGCAAAAATGTATTTCCTCGAATTTTCAGTTTTTGAAAGGGTATGGATAATCTTAATGTGTGGTAAAAACATGCCCAACTTTTTAAATTTGATTTCTGCTTTTAAATTATGAATTTTGAGAGATTTTTCATTTTTGAAAAATCCGGAACCGTGCATGGCTGGACTGGAATGGACGTCGGTTGACTGGATTCTCCCGGATCGAAAAACTTTTTACGCCGAATTTGCAGCTTTTATCCCTTGATTTTTATTTTGATACCTATGACCTATGATACCTAGTAATTTTATGCCGAAATCTTACAAAAAAATGCTTTGAATTTTTGAAAATATGGAATATTGGATTATTTAAAAGAAATATTATTTTCCTTCTTTGTCTTGCCAAGATTTCCCTTAAAGCAAAGTAGAGAATCATCAAGCAATCAGATTATTAATGCTACTTACTTTAACTAAACTTGATGGAGCAACGATGACAACTTTGTTTATTATAGGTTGACCTACATCAGTAATAAAAAAATGTCAAAACTTACCATTAATAGAGTAAAGAAATAAATCAATATTAGGATTAGGCAAGGTTCCCACTCCTCTGGAAAAATAATCCCCTTACTTTTCTCTCGCCAAACAATAAATTTTATGTATGGACAAATGGTTCATGGAAACTGGTGAACTTTTTCAAGGGTTTTAGGCTGGAAAAATCTTTGCAAACAACCCTCTTGTATGGCTCATAGAAACTGGTGGTTTTTCCCCCAAGGTTTTTTGGATGGAAAAATCTTCACAAACAAGAATTCAATTTAAAGTCTCTGAATAAATATCTCCAATGAATCTTACCTGTCGGTCCTTGACGCTGTTTAAAAAGGCAAAAAGTTTAATAAAATTAATAGATAAATTAAGATAGTTGATGAGTAATTTTATTAAAATTCAGTCCAAAGTACAAATGCTTTCAGCTTGCATTAGGAAATGATGCATAATATTTGCTTACCAGTAAAGTCCAGATGAGGGCAATACACTGTAAAGTTTTACCGAGCCCCTAACAACATTCAAATTAATTTATTTATTATCAATAATTACAGTGTGAATCTAAAAACTGTGGGCACCTAGAAATATTTCAAGAATGTTTCTTAACCAATCAGAAACGTTTTTCTTATCTTGCCATCATCTTGTGGTTAGAGTCATTTCTGATTGGCCAAAGAACAATAGAACATTCCTGGAATATTTCTAGGTGCCCATGGGTTTTCGATTCGCACTGTAATAGCAAGTACTTGTCAGATATTATTCATTGCATCACTTATAGAGTTAATAGACCACAGTAAACAGATGGTGCAAAGTTACTGGACAACAGGAACTAATGAAACACTACAAAATGTGTACAGCACAGGCCAGATATTTTTCAAGGTCAAGTGCATGTTACGCAGTGCATTGAGGCTCCCTTCCTATGGGTGGGATTCAACTGATGTATACAAGTCAATACATGTACATGTATCTCATCTGTATGAGGGGGAAAAGTTAAATGAGGTCCTGTGCAGCTCAAGTGCTCATTAACTTTTTTTTGGAGTTTTTAGGGAGTTTAAAGAAGTTTTTACACCCCAGGTATCTTCAGTTGATACGGTTTCGTTGATACATGTAGACTGTTGTGGCATTAACTTAAATTTTTAAACTAAGTTATCTTAAAGGTATCTACTGTACCATTTCATCAGCCATAATGCATCCATAACTCCCTTCTATCTTATTTCCAGTGACACAGTCATACAAGAACTTGACACCCTAGGTAATAAGAAGAAAAACTGTCAACTGCATGTCACACACGTGCTTGTAATAGGAGGTGTCTCTGATTACAGTAGCTACCCCTGCCCTCCATGCAACACTCCTTGCCAAAGATACAGTCCATTGGTCAGGAAACTATACTAGTCTAGTTTAAGTAGAATAAAATATATTTCCCATTTCAGACCCCAGTCTCATCCTCTTCAAAATAAAATTATTTGAGTTGCATCCATGTGTCTTCTCATGCAATGGTTAAACAAAGGAATGATACTCTAGGGAATATGTGGTCTGAAATTGGAAAATATTTTGTTCAAGGTAAAGAGGTCTATTATATGCAATTAATATGCAGTTGGACTATATTTACCTCTCTCTGATGGGGTCTTAACTTCTTTCCTAGCAATGGATCAACTACAACTGAAAAAAAGATATTGTCATTCGTGACTGTAAACTTGTTAATTTAAATAAAAATATTCAATCATAATATTATTAGTTATAAGTAATAATATTCATTTCTATCAAGTTACCATGTACTTCTTGTTTTTCTCTGAAAATTAAAAATAGTAAATTTTAATAAAGTTAACATTTAAGATATGTAATAAACATGCTATATAATATTATATTCATTTTCAGGCTAGGGACAAATTTCCCTGACAAGCAGCCAGTAGACAAGATGCTCTCAGCCTTTTTCACTCTATCAAAAACATGTATGTATACATAGTTATTTAGTAAAATCGTGAATGTGATCTTAAACCTCCTGGGGACCAGGGAAAGATTCAAGATAACTAGCCAGGGTAAAATCTATTGTACAGTGATGCAACTCCACAGGATGAAGCCTAAGTTCAAGATAATGTGAAGTTTGAGATAAAAGGACTCTGGACACTGTATTGCATTTGTAGGGACTTAAGTCCTCACCCTCACCCTGTGAATACACTAGTTGAAATACTGTTGACTTACAGATCTACTGCTAATTGATCATGTGCTGATAGTATGGGAGGCTCATACAGTACAAGGGCATCTTCTTCATATGGATCATGTAGGGACCTTCTTGGACCCTTCCTTCTGATTCCAAGACCACGAGTTGAGGAAAGTCCTGAATTGTAGGCAAAAATACAAAAACACATCAATCAATAATTATTATTAATCAATTAAGACCGCAGCACAAATAAATGTATTGCAGGGCTTGATATAATGGCCAGTCATTGGACAAGGTCTGGCCGGAATTGGAATTTTTTCAGTCAAATCATTCAACAAGTAATGTTGAGCCAAAAACGAGGTACTGAATGACTGAGCTAAGATTAATTTGGCCGGTCATCGTGACAGGCTACTGACTGACTGCTACCTTTCAAACCCTAACTAGTATTATATGATTACCTTGATAGTTTGACATTGGAATTTTGAAAGGCTTGGAGAGAATGTTGCGAATAATAGCCTCCTGTAGACAAACACCAATACACCATTATGAACTCTCAGTCAGACATTGACTCTAATTCATTTTGGTTGAATAAAGCATCACTGTTAGGGGAGGGGGCAAGGGCAAAGAGCATACCTCCATTCTAGCTAGGTGAAAGGCCAATAACTAAAGATTGAAATGGAATTTCAAAGTTGATTGATTTTGTACAGAAAACAAGGTCCCAAAAGAGAGGGAGGGACTAGGTCTATAACCTATAGCACTGTTCTCTAGTCCCCCACAAACATGTACATAATTTTCACTAATATATCTACTAAACTTTTGAGCACTAGTCTCTCCACCCTTAGTCTTACTTATGCATACTACAGTAGTCTGCTATGTATATATTTTTTCAAATCTAAGCCCCACCCCTTCTTTAGGGTGCTCCGTAGTCCTTCAGAAATGGGATACTCAGGGATGTTCAGGATTTTCAGAATGTTTTTGAATAGGTGGTCCTAATTCTGAACTAGCTGGCTGTGATCTGATAAGTTTTTTAGACCCGATATTTATTTTTTTTATAGAAAAGGAAAAAGTAGCCAGCAGTTACCATTGAAGCAACTGCTGGAGCTCCAGCAGCCGAAGGCTTAATCTGATCATGAAAGCCTTGGATGCTCATTGTACATTACTCACATGGGCTGACAGTGAAGATGAACAGCCATTGGCCACATCTGTTAGAGGTTTCAGAGGTTTTCTGAAGGGCGAGATGTACTGGCTGGAAGGAGGTTCAGCATCAAGTTTCATTTTCTTTACCACCAAAAAAATAATAATAATAATAAATAAATATTGAATAAGCCTTACTGCAATGAACTCAGTAGTTGTGAGTTTCCCATTGGAATTTGATTTTTCACTATCACAAGACAAAAAATATAAAAGGTACCGACTGATTAGTTTTGATTGCATGATGGCAGCAAAAAACCAATTTCACAACAAGCCATTGAAATGTCTGAGTTTGCAGAATACTGAGAATTGCAGTAGCTAACTAGCTAACAAGAAATATATTATCATAGATTAGCTTATTAATATTTTATAGATATGTACAGTATTATTATAAATAGCATGATTAAAATCAAAATTTCAAGCTCAAATAGCTGTTTTCTCAAACTAGCTCCCGAGTATAATATGAAGGAGCTAAAAAGGAAGGGATCGGATAAAGAATTCAGAAATCAGCCGGGGGTAAACCAAAAGTTTGGAAATGTTCTCCTTGACATTGTTGGTCACATCACCTGTTTTGGTCTTCTTCCATCATTGTCCTCGTTATCAAGCTGCTTTCTCTTCAGGAGCTGGCTTGGTGCACTCGATCTTCGCTATTTTGATATGATAATCAGAGAAATTAAGAGTTAAGTTGTCGTCTTTAAGAGAAAGACGAAAGCAGAGGCCACGAACCACCAGTTGGTGCGTCTAGATCGGCCATTTTAGTATTCAAACAACAACCTCATTGAACCTTGTAATTCAAGCATTTTATGAAGTATTTATGACTTACCATGTTGCTTATAAGCTTAATGATCCAGAATGGTCAAGAAAGAAGGCTTGTAGTCAGGAAAGAAGTCATTTCTGGTGCAGTTTCAGCACCAAACTCTGACAAATGCGAAACAACAGCAACAACAATCTTTGAATTACGCGCTCGAAGACAGAATAATGAGAGGGACTGGAGTCGAACTACACAGGTAGCCCAAGCTCCGGTTTTATGAGTTTTGCTTTTTTCTTCCCTTTTCTCTTCTTTCTTTCTCTCTTTTCCACTCATTCGTTTTTTGAAACCAATCTTTTTTGTTATTCTATGCCTTAATTTTTAACTCTGCGTATGCGAACTCAATGAAACAGCTTGATGGAGCCTGCGTATCTTATGGTCAGCACTGTAGCGCAAATTTGGGTCCAATTTGCGCGCGAAGCTGTACATCACATATATATACGTCATTGATGACGTCGCCTAAATGACATTATGACGTCAATAGACTTTCCCTATCATTATCAGTATTTCTGATTGAGTTCAGTGCTCAAACGGCGTGTCTACAAAACTTTTGAATAATTTTTATTTCAGTACTGCATCGAGTCGAAAATTTGAAACTATATGTAACTGACGAGAAAAACTCTTGTGACAGTCGACCGACAAAAATGGTAAGGATTAAAAAAAGAGTTTTGGGAAGAGAGATTGGAAAGCGGAAGATTTCAAGACGTGGTTCAAAATTTATCGGTTTATCCTCTGCTTTGTATCAGGAATTTTATTTGCGTGAAAGCTTTCATTCATATAATGTTTAGTGAAAAATGGGAGAGGAAAACGATTCAAATGGGAATATAAATAAAAAAATAGAAAAGAAAAATAATGTCTTAAGTGAGAAATTTCTAACTACTGCACACACAAACCTAGTGATGATTTCTAAGTATTTTATTCTTACTGAGGAAAATGATGGCAATATGGAAACAATAACTTGTCAAGGACGAGGAAGAAAAGGGAGATTATTTTCGTTTGGTAGATCGGTGATTCTCAGTGCCGTGTAGTGGCACTATATCCCTGACCTGTCGTATATTAAATTTGACTCAAACTACTGGTATGATGCATATGGATTTGCTTTTACCTGGCTCTGTTTCTCGATGTATTAACCAAATAGCAGGAGCTCTTTACATGTACTTTCTCTACACTCTCTAATTTTAATGATTGTAATACGTAATGTTATACACTAAAATACGACACGTAATCATAACTTTAAGTAATTTTAATTATAATTATATGACTGGCTGAGCAAGGGCGGATACAGGTGGGGGGGGGGGGAGGTGGGTGAACTGGGTGACTATAGTCACCCCCTTGGAGTTGAATATATTAAGAATAAAAGATAAGATAAGACCAAAAAAGACACTATGTAAAGCCTTGCTAGGTACCAGTCACCCCCTTGAAATCATTCTGGATTCACCACTGGTAAGTATAATAGCGGAGCAAAGAGCTGCATTATTAGAAGCTAAAATACAACTGCGGGTATATTATATTCTACGATTACATCATTTTAGAAATATAGCATATATCAGAGTTACACTCCATTAATAGCCTTCAAACAATTGTTTCAAGTCGAGGCATTTGGGTCAACAATAAATGTATAGATACTGACCCAAATGCCATGACTTGAAACAATGTTTGCAGGCAATGGAGTGTAACTCTGATATCTGCTATTGAGTTATCAAATTCCGGATCCACTAACGTTTTAAAGTAAGAGATTTAAACTTTACTAAGTAACTTCTAGCAACTATTAATGGTCTTATGATCAGTTTCCGATGCAAGATGGCCGCTGTATCGTCTCCAGCTTGGCCGCTGTATCGTCTCCAGCTTGAAATTATTTTTGGTTATGAATTTCAATTTTTGTTAACAAAAATTGAAATTTATAACCAAAAATCTAGCTTGTTTACATAGACATTACACAAAATATTATAATTCCCATTCGAACGGGTCTAAGAGCAAGCAAGCGCCCTTTTTAACGACATTTCAACTGATAGTTTTATTTATCTGCTTTTCCATTAAACTATTTTCATGTATTATATTAACATCTATTGCCCAATAAAGTTGTAAAAATAAAATAAAATCAAATAAACCAACTTTAAGGTGAATTCAGTGTTATTTGAATCCAGCCTTCCGTTGAAATTTCTTCCCCCAGATCAACAACCTTAAAGCAAGGTAGTTGACCCGTTTGTACCCATCATACCCTTCGGTCACAGCCCATGGATAGAGCAGCTCTACTTCCTGTGCAGCCACGCCTGATCCTTTACCGCTCAGCCCCAGTCTCTCTGCATCTTGATTCCAAACCCATTCTACTCCACGAAGACCAATAGTTTCGTAGTCGGAGCTACTCTGCACAGTTATGTTTTCCTTCAGTTGAACATCACTCAGTATTGGGAAAAGTTGGGCAACGCCTGCAGCTCCAAGGGCTCCAATTAAAGTACCCAATATACTACCTTGAAAAAAACCCTTATCCCGTTCTCGATCTGCTTCCATTTTCTTTTTCATTTCAAGTTCTCTTTTTTCCTTGTATCTTTGTCTCTCAAGAGCGGACTGAATTCCGTCCTCCATATTTACTAAATACTCTTCCAGTTTGCAATTTGATTTAAACTTGTTTAAAGCTCTAAATCTCTGTCTCTCTATTTCTTGAGACGAAAGATCTAAAAGTGGTTGTATGTGCTCCTTTGCGCTCTTTCTACACACTTCTTTTTCAAAAAGTTCGTAAAAGCTTGGATTAAGGTCATCCCATTCTTCATGATTGTTCATGACAATCACTAATCTCTGGGCCAGGTCTGCGAGTGTCTGTCCGTCCATCAATCCTCCACTCAAAGTCTTCTTCTCAGGTAACTTTAACAGTTCTGACGTCAGTTTTTCAATGGCATTCAGATATCCATGGCTCGATTCAAGGATGCTTTGAAAATTAATTTGAGGGTTTGGGATGAAAGGAAGGTTGAAAACAGAAATACTTTCTTTTGGAAAGCGTTTTTCGATAACTTTTCGTTTTTCATCTGACTTGTCTTTCCATTTTGGAGTGACTAGGGAATCAATTATGTATTTATCGATGGTATCGTAACTCTCTGGTTGTGCCAAAGCTCCCCGAAGAACTGCAGTTAATCGAGGAAAATGGTCGCTTTCTTTCTTGCCAAAGGCTTCCTCACTTAGACGAACTATTTTATACAAAAAGTCAAGTATATGTGTAGTTGGAAACCTTTCCATGAACAGAGTTAAGCTGGATGATGTTAAGGCTGTGAAAATACTGAGTTTGTCAGTCACTGTGTCATCCCCAAGATCCGTACCTTCCACGTCCAGTAATATCACGTTTTCCATTCCGTGTTTTCCAGGGATTTGTACAGTCGAGATCCAAACGCCGTGTGTCACTGCTTCCATAGTGTTTCCCGTTTTGGTCTATTTTTAGCTACTTAAAATATTTAATTCGGAGCTATGGTCTTGTTAATGTTTTACTAGGGATGTTGTACGTCATTGTACTTGTATCATATTACATGGCTCTGTAGTTAAATCTCTCCACGTGCGTGTACTCTAGATTAGTCTTTCTACTTATAGTTTGTAGTTTTATATTTACACTTCATAGTTAGTTTTTTGTATGTCTTACAACTTGAGATCAAATAGAAGAAAAGATTACGCAAGAATGGCTGACGAGGGAACTGAAGAACATAAAACAGAGTCAGAACCAGAGGTTAGCGACGGCGAGTGGGAAGACTTAATGATACAGTTGAAAGAGCAAGAGGATAGAAAAGCCTCCCTAGATCACGCTCGAGAGGCTCAAAAACTAAAGCAAAAGCAAGAACTGAAAGAAAAATTGGAAAATTTGAAAGAACTGAATGATAAAAGCGAAGAAAACCTTCAAAAAACGAGTAAGGCAAAATCAACACGAAGTCACTCCAAATCTCGAACGCGCCTGATAACACCGAAAGATCTGCGTTCCTTTGAATCCGTCGCGCAGAGTGTCGAGAAGCAACTCTCAAAAATGGGAATCAAGGAGGAGGAGACAGAAAGTAGCGACGAGAACAGCGTAAATACGAGCAGCGATGATAGCGACGATGACTCACACGAGAAGCAGAAAAAGAGGAAGGCAAGCAAACGAGGTAAGCTGAAATCCGGGAAAACCGCGAAAGTGTCATCGAGAGTAGTCAATCCGCAGATTTGGCCACAGAGCGAGCTTTCGCTTGGTTATGTTAGTAAAAACGTACCTTTTGAAGAGTTAACGATAGAGGAATTCGTCGCGGGATATAGCGCTATTATTCTACTGGACATCTCGCGCAGGGAGAAACACGCACGAATCGAGCATTTGCAGTCACTCATGTATCTAGCGACACTCTATGAGTGGCCTGCAGTTAGAAGTTTTCACGGGGCAGTACTCCTCGAGATCGAACGAGGACGCTTGAGTTGGGGAGACTCCTTCCTTCATCTGGAAAATCGTTCGCTGGTCGGAAGCGCCAAGAAGACGGCAAAGCCGGAATCAAAGAAATCAAGCAACTCTAGCCCCGTCCTTTTCTGCCGTGATTACCAAAAGGGATCGTGCACTAACTCCAAAGATCATTTCGCCCTGCTCAAAGGGGAAAAGAAATGGCTTTGCCATATTTGCGCGACTTGTTGGGTTAAAGACAGAGTAAAAAGATCGCATTCTGAATTTGCCTCTGATTGCCCTTATAAAACAACAGGGGATAATTGACGTCAAGATCATGACCTGCAGTTACAAGACTTACACGATGATTTAATTCATGATGATGAAGATAATTTACATGACTATCCTGATTTACTAGACTTAAACTCACGGGACAATAAACTGGACGATATTTCGAGACCGTTTTGCCAATCGCGACACTTTATTCATGACGGCAAAACATTCAAGAATCATGACTCACAGGACACAGCTGTCAATTTTGACAGGCAAGACAATCCAGAACGCTTTGTTCAATTACATAACACGGTCTTCGCGCTGGGTTTACCGAATTACAAAGGGTGTAGATTACCATTGCAATCTAATTTACAAATACCTATATGGCGAAATTACTTACGAAATTATGAGGATCGGCTCGTGTGCGAATTTCTTGAATTTGGCTGGCCGGTTGGTTATGATTACGACACATACTCGTTTCCGGTCAGCCAACCACGAAATCACAATGGAGCAAAAAACTTTACAGAGGACCTTGATCGATATTTGAAAGAACAGATCTCACGATCCGCAATTGCTGGACCGTTTAGTGACATTCCTTTTGAAAGAGGAATGGCTATTTCTCCTCTTAATACGGTTGACAAAAAAGATTCTACCGATAGGCGCGTAATTCTAGACTTGAGTTGGCCTCACAACAGTTCGGTTAACGACGGCATAAGTAAGTCAACGTATGAAGGTTTACATTTTGATTTAAAGTTTCCGACGGTGGACAGTATCGCTGACCTGATTGTCAAGAAAGGTTCCGGATGTCTTATCTATAAGTGTGACTTAAAAGCCGCGTATAGGCAGTTCCCGGTGGATCCGTATGATTATCCTTTGCTGGGTTCTTACTGGAAAGACAATTACTATTTTGATATCGTGTTACCAATGGGGTTGCGTTCTGCTGCCATGGCGTGTCAACGAATTACTAATGCCATTACGTATATTTGTGCCGAGCACGGTTACACCGTTGTGAATTACTTAGATGACTTTCAAGGAGTGGAAGAAGGAGACAAGGCTGTTAAAGGGTTTGCTTACTTACAAGACCTATTGAATAAGTTAGGAGTAGAGGAGTCTAAAAAGAAAGCGTGCCCTCCTTCTACAATCGTGACTTGCTTGGGTGTCGAGTTTGATACTAATAACATGACTATTTCCGTTACTAAGGAACGACTTGACAGCATCATGACTTTGCTCGACAAATGGATGTACAAGAAAAAGGCCACTAAACGCGAACTCCAGTCTCTAATTGGTAAACTTTCCTTTGTTGCTAAGTGTGTTCGCCAAAGTAGGCTGTTTCTCACGAGAATATTGGATCTGTTACGGCGTCTCAGCCACAATCATCATCATATAAATATCTCTAGTGAATGCAAGAAAGACATTAGATGGTGGCGTGAGTTCTTAGTTCGATATAATGGAGTGTCTATCATTTATACGTCTGTTTGGTCCAAACCTGACGAAATCTTCTCTACTGACGCTTGCTTGACTGGATGTGGCGGAGTATTTGGTTCCCAGTTTTTTCACCAGGAATTCCCGGATGGGATTCTTAGTGAATTTACATCGATTCATCATCTAGAGTGTATTGCTATCCTGGTAGCGACCCGGCTATGGGGATCAGAGTGGACTGGACTTCGCATTAGAGTCTACTGTGATAATGAGGCAATTGTGACAGTTTTAAATTCTGGCAAGACGAAAGACCCGTTATTAGGACGTTGCTTAAGAAACATATGGCTTTGTTCCTCATTGCATGAATTTGAGTTGACCGCTTTGCATCTACCAGGGGTTTCGAATCGTGCAGCTGACTACTTGTCTCGATGGCACTGCGATCCTACTTATAGCCAAAAATTCTTTGACGTCTGTCCTAATGCAAAGCCTGAACACAGTAATGTTGTTGACGATACATTGTTTATGTTGAATGAATGCTTATAAGAGTTGTTGTTTACTCTACAGACGTGGAACTCTCACAGTTGGAAAAGGATCTCAAAGTTACTAGACGGTCAGCTTACGCTGCTGGAACTAAACGAAATCACCTTACTCAATGGAGAAGTTATCTAGCTTTCTGTTCGTACTTTGACTTTACCCCAGTTCCGGCTACGTCACACTTAATTTGTCTATACTGTCAATTTCTTAGTCGTTCTATTACCCCTCAGTCAATCAGAAATTACCTTAGTGGGGTTAAGTTGTTACATGTTATGGGGGGGTTTGAATTCCCGTCCCTTCAATCGTTTGATATTAAGGTTACCCTTAAAGGTATAGAGAAATTAGCTAAGCACACACCTAACCGGGCCCCCCCTGTCACCCCGGACATCCTTTCCCGCATCATCGTTGTGTCTGACTTGGACGATCCTCTTGAGGTATCGGTGTTGTGTGCTTTTCTATTTTCTTTCTTCTTAATAGCTAGAGTCTTTAACATAGTGCCTGCGCCCGCATCTGCATTTAATAAGGAAACTCATTTATGTAGGGGGGATATTCATCGCACACCGCAAGGTTTATTGGTTGTGTTTAAGTGGACCAAGACTATACAATGTAATGAGCGTAGATTATTGCTTCCCTTGCTTAGGATGGAGGGTAGTTCCTTGTGTCCTGTAGCTATGTTTGATCGTATGTGTCAGTTGCTCCCCGCACCTAAACACGCCCCCGCATTTATCTCTAGTGCTCATAGTAGTAAAGGTATATTCAAGTCTATTTCTAAGGCACAATTTATAGCCCTATTCAGATCTAAATTAGCTCTCGCAGGTGTTTCTCATCCTTCTTTGTACAGAGGCCACTCGTTCCGTAGAGGGGCCGCGTCCTTTGCCTTCCATTGTGGGGTTTCGGGTGATCTTATTCAAGTTTTCGGGGATTGGGCATCTGATGCGTACAAGGTCTACCTTGAGTTCTCGCTTTCCTCTAAGCTTAGAGTAGCGGACACCATGCGTTCTCGCATTTTATTAGTAAAATAGATAGCAATTTAGGTTTATCGCCTGACAACTTTTCTTTCCTCATTGGGGTGGTTTGGCGGGCCGAAGTTTATTTAGATCAGCTGGTTTTAGGATTCTGCTGTGTGTGGTAGTCTCCTGTTGAATAAATAAACTTCCTTTCCCCAATGAGGAATGTCTAGTTGTCTTCTGTTTATAATTTTGTGTAGAATTGGTCTATTTTTAGCTACTTAAAATATTTAATTCGGAGCTATGGTCTTGTTAATGTTTTACTAGGGATGTTGTACGTCATTGTACTTGTATCATATTACATGGCTCTGTAGTTAAATCTCTCCACGTGCGTGTACTCTAGATTAGTCTTTCTACTTATAGTTTGTAGTTTTATATTTACACTTCATAGTTAGTTTTTTGCCCACCCACCCTTCCCTAGGAGTGGGCCGAAGTTTATTTAGATCAGCTGGTTTTAGGATTCTGCTGTGTGTGGTAGTCTCCTGTTGAATAAATAAACTTCCTTTCCCCAATGAGGAATGTCTAGTTGTCTTCTGTTTATAATTTTGTGTAGAATTAAAGATTTCTTCAACATTTTTAGTGTGAAATGCCGAGGTACCAACGTTGTTGAGAGTGTAATGAATAAAGCTGAGTGCTGTAGATTTACCAACTCTCGCGTCTCCAATTGCTGCAATGACCTTGACTGGCGAAGAAAGCTGTTTGATCACGGAAATGGCGTCTGGATTGAGATCAAACTTTGCCTCACCATTCTCTTGGTTTTTCTCCACCGTAATGAGCGGAATAGCTTTATGTGCTGAAGTATTTAAAATACACAGCAAAGAAGAAAGCAAAGCAAGATAAATACTCATGTTTTCTTTCAGCGCCATCTTGGTTGAGCTGTACCTTTGATACGAGTGAGTATATTTCCTAGAAATTGTCGTTTATAAGGTTCACTGGGGGAAACCCCTGATTGATAATTAACGTAACGCCATGCGTGACAAGTATACTACAGCAGTGTTTGTACGTATTTTTGAATGTATTTTTCTCGTGAAAGATATGAAATTACTATGAAATAAACTGGTTTTAGATTTCTACTTTTTCCTGAATTCTGAGCCAACACGCGAATCATGTGAAAATTATGAAAACATGAAGGATGATGTAATTGTAGACAACGATTTCATGAGTCTCTTGAAAGGGTCTTCGGGAAAGTCCCTTTGTTCGGGGGAAGTCCCTTGATGGCTATAGGTCAATAGAATAACAACAGCTAAGGAGCCCATGAGTGAAATAGTGAAATTGTATTTCTTGTTGTATAACCACAAATGATATACCAAGCCCTGCAAAAGTGACCTTATGTTTACAAATGAAAAGTGAAAATATATATATAGTAGATAGCCATGCAGTCTAGAAGCAGTTATATAATCACTTAGCCAAGCAACTACACTAAATCCTTCCAAGCGGCTGACATTTAAATCTAGTAATGCAATCGATTTTCAAAGTGCCTTTGCTTCCACAGTGTTTCCCGCTTTACTGAATAAAAATTTCTATCGATCCATTTATGCTCTTTTCTCTAGAACATTTGTCCCATCCTATTTTCATTTACTATTCCTTTATTTCATTTATCAGAAAAACAAACACAAAGAGATTACTACGTTTCGACATCGTCCGATATCATTATCAAGTGAGTTAAATTAGTAATATAAGCGTGTATAAATATACAGGATACGGTTAAATGTACAATAGTCAATTAGTTAAATAAAGAGTCATGTAAATAGTTTAGCTCGTACAGAGTCCGTCTGAACGTTCAGCGTAGGCGACTTTCTCTTAATGTAAAGCATCTTATATATTACACAATCGAGCTTGTTCTACATTTCTTTAAGATGGTAAAGCATTTTTCAGGGACCGATGTTGTTAGTCAGTGGTCTTCCTTACGATGCCTGCCCAATCGATCGCGGGCATCGTAATAACACTTGATAATGACATCGGACGATGTCGAAAGGTAGTAATCTCTTTGCGTTTGTTTTTCTTATAAATTTTATATCAAAGACTTGAGTTTAGACTAATTATTCCTTTATTCTTGCATCTACCAGGTATTATTACAATACAGTCAACATTTTCAAATATTTATCAAGCCTTCAGCTTTCCTCTGAAATTTCTTCGCCCAGATAGTTGACCCGTTCGTACCCATGAAATTCGTAGCCGTACTGCCGGGTATTTCACCCGGGGGGGGGGGGGGGGGGGGGTGTGTACTCCTTAAAACTGACTATACGGGGATGCTCCGCCCGAAAGGGGTACGTTTTTTAGGCCGCAGGTATAGAAAAGGGGTGGGAATTTGTGAATTTTGGTATAAAAATGGGTAGCTTTTCTTCAAAAGTATATGAAAGGGGTACCTTTTCAGGCAAAAAAAAGTATGTAAAGGGGAAATTCATGGCTGAAATTTGGTATATCGAAGGGTAAGGGGTCCAGAGTCCGGGCGTATGAAACGACCCGAAGTACCCCCCCCCCCCCCGGGTATTTCACCATCAAATGATATGACAACAACAGAAAACCATTTCAGTACTTTTACGGTACGTCATTACGTGCTGTAAGCGATCAGTAATGTAATTGTTTTCCACAAACTGCAAAAACTGCTCCATGACTGAGGGTGATTGTGCACTGAGGTAATTTTCAAATACTAGTTAAAAAAGAACTAAAATGCACACCATCGTGAATATCCCGGCCAGGCTACCAAAGTGGGAAGCCGTAACATTTTATAATCCTATTTAGAAAAAACCTACTAATGGTCTATCACCAATCGAGCCCTGTGATTGGCTGAGCTACTAGGGGTCTATTAGTGATAGTAAGACCTCTAGTAGCGAAAAGCGCCGGTTTTGAAAACCAAAAAAAATATATTTAAAGCAAAATCCAAAACGTTTTGCATCCTCTTATTGGACCGATTAGTAGGTTTTTACTAAAACAATTAGACCTCTCGCCCTCATGGCCTAAGAGTCAATAGCCCATTCGGCCTTCGGCCTCATGGGCTATTGACTCGTAGACCATTCGGACTCGAGGACTAATTGTTAAATATCTACTATGAACTTTCGTTTTCATGCACTGGTTACATATAACTACTATATTTATGAATATATCAATGTAGATCTACACTTTCAACTATCTATTTAACAACTCGCCAGACTTTAGGCTATAGAGTGCACAGTTTTGAGTGTTTATCAACAGATTAAAATGTCATTTTATCTCCAACCTTCCGTTGAAATTTCTTTGCCCAGATCAACAACCTTAAAGCAAGGTAGTTGACCCGTTTGTACTCATCATACCCTTCGGTCACAGCCCATGGATAGAGCAGCTCTACCTCCTGTGCAACCACGCCTGATTCTTTACCGCTCAGCCCCAGCCTCTCTGCTTCTTGATTCCAAACCCATTCTACTCCACGAAGACCAATAGTTTCGTAGTCGGAGTTACTCAGCACAGTTATGTTTTCCTTGAGTTGAACATCACTTAGCAAAGGACGTATGCGCATGCCTAGCATGTAGATTAAAGTCAACAACCCTAGCCACCATATATACCAATTCATACCATCCATTTTCGACTGACACCGCTGTTGGTCATCCTTTCTACAGCTATCTAAGATATTCATTGCCGTGTCTACCCTTTGTTTTGAGATGCAGCGCTTCTTAAATTGGCTGATTTTTGACTCTCTCTCTTGACTACTGATCGTATCATCCTTCTTGGCATCCAAGAGTGGTTCGATTTCATCCATGAAAGTCTTGGAGCAGATCTCATTCTCAAAAAGGTCGTAAAAATTATGACTGATCCTTCCTTTCGAGCGATGTTCCTCATTCATCACCTGCACTATCCTTTCAGCAAAGTCAACGAATTCCTCTCCATCTATTTCATCTTCAGGTCTTATCGTCTGGCGTCCGTTAAGGAAATTATCTGTCTTGACTGCTATTTTCGTAAGCATGAAGTTTAGGTCGTCGATTGTCCATCCTTTCACGTCATCCTCATTTGTCTCTCTGCTAACAAATTTCAGAGTCTTATCTTTAATTTTTTCCCATGTGCCAGTAAGACTTTTATTGGAGATTCTTTTATAGCGTAAGTCTCGTAATTTTTCTCCTAAAAACTTGATTTTATCACGATATTCAGGAGTTGTCAAAGAAGGATCAAAGGGCAAATTGACAACAGTGATGTCTTCCTTTCGAAACTGGTTTTCAACCCATGTTGGCTTTGCCAGCGAATCTTTGACGTATTCATCGATAGTGCTTTGGCCCTGTGGTGGATTCAGGGCACCCCGAAGAACAACCATCAGATGAGGGAGATACTTCGTGTCCTCTTTACTGAAGGTCATGTCAGTCATACGAGCTATTTTATACACAAACTCGTTGATGTGATTTGTTGGATGCTCTCTCATGAAAAGCAATAAACTAGACGACATCAAAGTCGCAAACATACTGAGTTTATCTGTTTCTGTGTCATCCCCAAGATCCGTTCCTTCCACGTCCAGCACGATTACGCTTTCCCATTTGTCTTTTCTAGGGAACTCCACAGTCCAGATCCATACTCCTCGCGTCACTCCTGCCATTGTTTTTCCCGTTTTAAAGATTTCTTCAACATTTTCAGTGTCAGATGCCGGGATGCCACGGTTCATTATGGTGTGTAAAATAAAGTTGAGTGCTGTAGATTTACCGACTCTCGCGTCTCCAATTGCTGCAATGACCCTAACTGGCGAAGGAAGATGCTTGATCTTGAAAATAGCTTGTGGATTGAGAACAAACTTTGCCTCGCCATTATCTTGGTTTTTCTCCACCGTAATGAGCGGAATAGCTTTATATACTGTTGCTGACGTATTTAAAAAACACAGCAAAGAAGAAAGCAAAGCAAGATAAATACTCGTCTTTTCTTTCAGCGCCATCTTGGTTCAGCCGTGCCTTTGAATGAATATATTTTCTAGAAATTGTTGTTTATAAGGTTCACTGGGGGAAACCCCTGATTAATAATTAACGTAACGCCATGCGTGACAAGTATACTACGGGTGGTGTTTGTACGTATTTTTGAATGTATTTTTCTCGTGAAGGAAAGGAAATGACTATGAAATAAATTGATTTTAGATTTCTACTTTTTCCTGAATTCTGAGCCAACACGCGAATCAGTTAAAAATTATGAAAACATGGATGATGATGTAATTGTAGACAACGATGTCACTGATCCTTGAAAGCGGGTCTTCGGGAAAGTCCCTTTGTTCAGGGGAAGTCCCTTGATGGCTATAGGTCAATAGAATAACAACAGCTAGGTAGCCCATGAGTGAAATAGTGAAAATTTATTTGTCATCGTATAACTACACAGTTTATATACCAAGCCCTGCAAAAGTGACCTTATGTTTACAAATGAAAAGTGAAAATATATATATATATATAGTAGATAGCCATGCAGTCTAGAAGCAGTTATATGATACTTAGCCAAGCAACTACACTAAATCCTTCCAAGCGGCTGAAATTTAAATATAGTAATGCAATCGATTTTCAAAGTGCCTTTGCTTCCACAGTGTTTCCCGCTTTAAATAAAAATTTCTATCGATCCATTTATGCTCTTTTCTCTAGAATATTTGTCCCATCCTATTTCCATTTACTATTCCTTTATTCTTGCATCTATTGCATTATTGTTTACATCGGTGAAATTCTTCTAACTGAACATACAGCCAACATTTTCAAATATTTATCGGTCGCGAGTCGTTAGGTTTCCTCTGAAATTTCTTCCCCAAGATCAACAACCTTAAAGCAAGGTAGTTGACCCGTTTGTACCCATCATACCCTTCGGTCACAGCCCATGGATAGAGCAGTTCTACTTCCTGTGCAACCACGCCTGATCCTTTACCGCTCAGCCCCAGCCTCTCTGCTTCTTGATTCCAAACCCATTCTACTCCACGAAGACCAATAGTTCCGTAGTCGGAGTTACTCAGCAAAGTTATGTTTTCTTTCAGTTGTATATCGCTGAAAAAATAGAATCGAATTCCGGCTACTCCTACTGCTACTGCCCCCACAGCAAATGCTACAAGCTGTTTCGCTTGGGCCACAATCTTGTCTTTCTTTTCCTGTTCTCTACGTAATCTAATAGTGTAGTCAACCTCCAGATCGGCGTTTGTAATGCACTTTGGCAATTTACAATTTTCTTTGAAAAGCCTCAATGTTTCCTCTTTCTTGTCTTCTATATCTTGTGAAGTGTGTTCAGTACGCAGAAGTGGTTCAATATGTTTCTCGTAGCTTTTTCTGCACAACTGTTCCTCAAAAAGATCGTAAAAATTTGGATTGAGGTCGTTCCAAAGCGTTTTATTATTCATGACTTCCATTAGACTCTCGGCCAATTCTGCGAGTGCCTGCCCATTTAAAACAACTCCTCCCAAGGACTTTTTCTCAGGCGATTGAAGTATATGTTCCGTTACCGATTCAATTCTTTTCAAGTATTCTGAACCTTCAAAACTCTTGGGGTTTTTGCGTAAACTTTGATCATGTGGCAAGTTGAAAACATTGATGTTTTCTTTAGGAAAACGAGTTCCTATTGCATCTCTTTTGTCATCAGAGTCATCCTTCCACTTGCTAGTGATCAACACATCGATTATATAGTCCTCGATGTTTTTATACTCTTCGGGTGTTTCAAGTGCTTCACGTAGAACCGCTGTCAAGAGTGGAAAATATTCGCTCTTCCTTTTCCCAAAGGCTACCTCACTTAGGCGAACGATCTTATACAGAAAGTCAAGTATGTGTGTACTTGGAGCTTCTTTCATAAACAACATCAAAGTTGATGAGGTCAGAGCTGTAAAAATACTGAGTTTGTCAGTCACTGCATCATCCCCGAGATCCGTACCTTCCACGTCCAGCAATATCACGTTGTCCATTTCGTTTGGTTTCGCGATCCAAACGCCATGAGTAACTGGCTGCATAGTGTTCCCCGTTTCAAATATTTTTTCAGCATTTTTAGTGTCTGTTACCGAGGTACCAGCGTTGTTGAGAGTGGAATGAATAAAATTGAGTGCTGTAGATTTACCAACTCTTGCGTCTCCAACAGCTGCAATGACCTTGACTGGCGAAGAAAGCTGTTTGATCATGGAAATGGCGTCTGGATTGAGAACAAACTGGTCTTCATCGTCGTCGGCATTTTTCTTCACTGTAATCAGAGGAATTGCATTATCTGCGGATATTGCCCGGGAAAAGCTCGGAGATGTCATCACAAACTTAACGTTAACTCAGAGTAAGAAACTCAGGACTTCAGCTCTTTTATGTACAAGCTAAGTTTTCAAAGCGGAAATGAATAGTTGGCACATTACAGAGCTTTCATAATCACTGAACAGGGAAGTGTTCAGAAACTTGAAACTTCAGCACTTTTTATGTACAGATTTTCAAAACGAAAATGAAAATGCAAATAGCTACGTGGGCGTACGATGACGTAATTGGTTTTGACTGACTGTTATTCATAAATTGCCAACCAGAAATCTATTGGACAATCCAACAAAACAAAGTGCCAAACCTATTGATCCCCTACATTGTTACGCATGTTTTTCGAGTAAAGTTTGAAATGGGAATTTTCCATGAATATTGTTCGACTAGGTGGATACTGAGGTGGACGTATATCAGTGTGTGTCGCGATTCTCCTATAGGTTTGATCAGGAGAGAGCCGCCAATATCAACCCGTATTGTCGGCTAAGAATAACCGCGCGATAGGAAAGTCGCGATACAAAACTTATTGCAAGATACAGGGACCTTGATTTTGTTTGCCCGCGCTTTAAATATGAAACCGAAGCAGGTCGTTCCTTTTCAGTGCGAGGTATTTTAAAGAACTCCTTGCCTATAAATATTAGGAAATTGGAATCTTTAAAGTCCTTCAAGTCGGCTCTTGATCACTTTTAATCATTTAATCTTTTGTTTTCTATTATCATTATTATCATTATTATTATTATTATACTTTTTATTGTTTTATGTATATACCAGGCATGAACCCGTCACGTTGTGACATATTTTGAAAATATTCAAGATAGACTATAGTGTACAAAGCTTAGAGATAAATATATACAGCCTTTTGCAAAAATTATGGCCGTTTCAACTATATATAGAAGCATATTAAAAGTATATCAGAAATTATGGGATATCATCGCTGATATGTTTTTCGGGTTGCCTATCACTAGGGCTTTCTGAAAAATATATGAGGAATGATATCCCATAATTTCGGATATACTTCTATACATACTTGTTTGTAATTATTTTTAAACGTATTTTTGCTCGTGAAAGACTGGTTTGTACTTTTTCCTGAATTGTGAGTCAACGTGCGAATCAGGAAAAAATTATGAAAACATAGAGGATGACGTAATCGTAGACAACGATGTCATGATCCTTGAAAGGGTCTTCGGGAAAGTCCCTTTGTTCAGGGGAAGTCCCTTAGCTTGATGGCTATAAATGAATATAATATAATAACAACAACAGCTGGGGAGCCCATGAGTAAAATAGTGAAATTGTATTTCTTGTTGTATAACCACAAATGATATACCAAGCCCTGTAAAAGTGACCTTATAAAGTGCAATATATATTTAAAGTACATAACCAGTCTATTAGCTAAGTTATTTAATACTTAGCCATGATATGCAACTACACTAAATCCTTCTAAGCGAAATTTCTATCCAGTAATGCAATCGATTTTCAAAGTGCCTTTGCTTCCACAGTGTTTTCCGTTTTAACTTAAAATTAAATTTCTAATTTGTTCTCTTTTCTCTAGAACATTTGTCCCATCCTCTTTTCATTTTCTATTCCTTCATTCTTGCATCTACCAGGTGTTATTGTTTACATCGGTGAAATTCTTCAAACTGACCTAACAGTCAACATTTTCAAATGTTTATCAAGTCTTCAGCTTTCCGTTGAAATTTCTTCGTCCAAATCAACAACCTTAAAGCAAGGTAGTTGACCCGTTTGTACCCATCATACCCTTCGGTCACAGCCCATGGATAGAGCAGCTCTACTTCCTGTGCAACCACGCCTGATCCTTTACCGCTCAGCCCCAGCTTCTCTGCTTCTTGATTCCAAACCCATTCTACTTCACGAAGACCAATAGTTCCGTAGTCGGAATTGTTCAGCACAGTTATGTTTTCCTTCAGTTGTATATCGCTGAAAAAGTATTGAATCCCTTGCTTCACAGTTGTCGCAGTAGCCACAGTACCAAGAACCCATTTACCAATCCATATCGCAGTGTCGATAATATTATCTTGCTTTTCATAGTCTTTCAGTAGTTTTATAGCTTTGTCAATATCCATTTCGGCCTTTATAATGCACTTTGGTAATATGCAGTTGACTTCGAAAAGTGCCAGTGTTTCCTTCTTCTTGTTTTCTATATCTTGCGAAGTGTGTTCTGTACGCAGAAGTGGTTTAATATATTTGTCATAGCTTTTTGTACACAAGTCTTCCTCAAAAAGATCGTAAAAATTTGGATTAAGGCCTTTCCAAAGCGTTTCATTATTCATGACTTTCACTAGATTCTCGACCAATTTTGCGAGTGCCTGCCCATCTAAAACAACTCCTCCCAAGGACTTCTTTTCAGACGATTGAAATATATGTTTCGTTAGCTTTTCAATGCTTTCCAGATATTCAGAACCTGCAAATCCATTCGTCATAGGGTTTTCATTGAGCAATTTTGCATCATATGGTAAGTTGAAAACTGTGATGTGTTCTTTAGGAAAACGAGTTCCTATGGCATCTCTTTTTTTATCAGATTCGTCCTTCCACTTTGCAGCGATCAACGCATCGATTATGTATTCATTAATGTTTTTATACCTTTGAGGTGTTTTGAGTGCTCCACGTAGAACGGCGGTCAAGCGTGGAAAATATTCACTCTTCCTTCTCCCAAAGAATACCTCACTTAGGCGAACGATCTTATACAGAAAGTCAAGTATGTGTGTACTTGGAGCTTCTTTCATAAACAACATCAAAGTTGATGAGGTCAGAGCTGTAAAAATACTGAGTTTGTCAGTCACTGCATCATTACCGAGATCCGTACCTTCCACGTCCAGCAATATCACGTTTTCCATTCCGGAATTTCCATTTGGTTTCGCAATCCAAACGCCATGAGTTACTGGATCCATAGTGTTTCCTGTTTCAAAGATTTCTTCAACATTTTTAGTGTGAAATGCCGAAGTACCAGCGTTGTTGAGAGTGGAATGAATAAAATTGAGTGCTGTTGATTTACCGACTCTCGCGTCTCCAACAGCTGCAATGACCTTGACTGGCGAAGAAAGCTGTTTGATCATGGAAATGGCGTCTGGATTGAGAACAAACTTTGCCTCATCATTCCCTTGGTTTTCCTTCACCGTAATGAGTGGAATAGCTTTATGTGCTGAAGTATTTAAAATACACAGCAAAGAAGAAAGCAAAGCAAGATAAATACTCATGTTTTCTTTCAGCACCATCCTGGTTGAGCTGTACCTTTGATACGAGTGAGTATATTTCCTAGAAATTGTTGTTTATAAGGTTCACTGGGGGAAACCCCTGATTACTGATTAACGTAACGCCATGCGTGACAAGTATACTACAGCAGTGTTTGTACATATTTTTGAATCTATTTTTCTCGTGAAAGATATGAAATTACTATGAAATAAACTGGTTTTAGATTTCTACTTTTTTCTGAATTCAACTTTCAACTCAATTTCTGTGAGTCAACACGCAAATCATGTGAAAATTATGAAAACATGGAGGATGATGTAATTGTAGACAACGATTTCATGAGTCTCTTGAAAGGGTCTTAGGGAAAGTCCCTTTGTTCAGGGGAAGTCCCTTGATGGCTATAGGTCAATAGAATAACAACAACAGCTAGGGAGCCCATGAGTGAAATAGTGAAAATTTATTCGTCATCGTATAACCACACAGTTTATATACCAAGCCCTGCAAAAGTGACCTTATGTTTACAAATGAAAAGTGAAAATATACTAATAGTAGATAGCCATGCAGTCTAGAAGCAGTTATATAATACTTAGCCAAGCAACTACACTAAATCCTTCCAAGCGGCTGAAATTTAAATCTAGTAAAGCAATCGATTTTCAACTGAAGTGCCTTTGCTTCCACAGTGTTTCCCACTTTAACTTAAAATTTCTATCCAGCCATTTGTTCTCTTTTCTCTAGAATATTTGTCTCATCCTATTTTCATTTTCTATTCTTTTATTCTTGCATCTACCGGGTGTTATTGTTTACATCGGTGAAATTCTTCTAACTGAACATACAGCCAACATTTTCAAATATTTTTCAAGTCTTCAGCTTTCCGCTGAAATTTCCTCCCCCAGATTAACAACCTTAAAGCAAGGTAGTTGACCCGTTTGTACCCATCATACCCTTCGATCACAGCCCATGGATAGAGCAGCTTTACCTCCTGTGCAACCACGCCTGATCCTTTACCGCTCAGCCCCAGTCTCTCTGCATCTTGATTCCAAACCCATTCTACTCCACGAAGACCAATAGTTCCGTAGTCGGAGTTACTCAGCAAAGTTATGTTTTCTTTCAGTTGTATATCGCTGAAAAAATACAATCGAATTCCGGCTACTCCTACTGCTACTGCCCCCACAGCAAATGCTACAAGCTGTTTCGCTTGGGCCACAATCTTGTCTTTCTTTTCCTGTTCTCTACGTAATCTAATAGTGTAGTCAACCTCCAGATCGGCGTTTGTAATGCACTTTGGCAATTTACAATTTTCTTTGAAAAGCCTCAATGTTTCCTCTTTCTTGTCTTCTATATCTTGTGAAGTGTGTTCAGTACGCAGAAGTGGTTCAATATGTTTCTCGTAGCTTTTTCTGCACAACTGTTCCTCAAAAAGATCGTAAAAATTTGGATTGAGGTCGTTCCAAAGCGTTTTATTATTCATGACTTCCATTAGACTCTCGGCCAATTCTGCGAGTGCCTGTCCATCTAACACAACTCCTCCCAAGGACTTTTTCTCAGGCGATTGAAGTATATGTTCCGTTACCGTTTCAATGCTTTTCAAGTATTCTGAACCTTCAAAACTCTTGGGGTTTTTGCGTAAACTTTGATCATGTGGCAAGTTGAAAACATTGATGTTTTCTTTAGGAAAACGAGTTCCTATGGCATCTCTTTTGTCATCAGAGTCATCCTTCCACTTGCTAGTGATCAACACATCGATTATATAGTCCTCGATGTTTTTATACTCTTCGGGTGTTTCAAGTGCTTCACGTAGAACCGCTGTCAAGAGTGGAAAATATTCGCTCTTCCTTTTCCCAAAGGCTATCTCACTTAGACGAACGATCTTATACAGAAAGTCAAGTATGTGTGTACTTGGAGCTTCTTTCATAAACAACATCAAATTTGATGAGATCAGAGCTGTAAAAATACTGAGTTTGTCAGTCACTGCATCATTACCGAGATCCGTACCTTCCACGTCCAGCAATATCACGTTGTCCATTCCGTTTGGTTTCGCGATCCAAACGCCATGAGTAACTGGCTGCATAGTGTTCCCGGTTTCAAATATTTTTTCAGCATTTTTAGTGTCTGTTACCGGGGTACCAGCGTTGTTGAGAGTGGAATGAATAAAATTGAGTGCTGTAGATTTACCAACTCTCGCGTCTCCAACAGCTGCAATGACTTTGACTGGCGAAGAAAGCTGTTTGATCATGGTAATGGCGTCTGGATTGAGAACAAACTGGTCTTCATCGTCGTCGGCATTTTTCTTCACTGTGATCAGAGGAATTGCCTTATCTGCAAATATTGCCCGAGAAAAGCTATTAGTTGTCATCTCGACTTATAACCTTAACTCAGAACAGGGAAGTGTTCAGAAACTTGAGACTTTAGGACTTTTTATGTACAGATTTTCAAAGCGAAAATGAAAATGAAAAAGAAAATAGCTAGGTGGGCATACGATGACGTAATTTGTTTGAGTGACTGTTATTCATAAATTGCCAACCAGAAATCTATTGGACAATCCAACAAAACAAATTATTATACATTTTACTCTCTATCTCGCTTCGGCTTGGCCAAAAGAATCAGTGAAAGAAAGTGACAATTGAGGTTTTTACCAAAAATAGGTTATTGATATTCTAAATTCAGCTATTTTCTTTTTTTGAAATTCACATTTTCTTGCCTTTTTTCATTTTTTTTTACTCAATTTAATAACTTGAGATTTCCCAGGCAATGTTTCTCAAAGCTCGTCAAAAAGGTGCTATTTCCATCTTTTATAAATAATCTTAAATATTGAAAATTCATACCCTTTTTACTATTTTTCATCCTTGAGTGATAGCATAACATTATCCTGCATTTTTGCAACAGGACTTATAAAATGGTGCTATTTCCATGTTAACTTAATTTTTTAATTGTTGGGAATTTGAGGCCTATTTTCATTTGATGAATTGAAATTGATATTGTTTTCATTGAGCTTGCGCGTTATTGTCCCTCAAATTCCCTAGTCCTGTGCCTCAAATGCCCGCCAAAGCTGTATCAATTATTTTTTGCTGCAAAATATAATAATACCGCTTATTAGATTAGGTACGTTCTTTGAAAAAAAACTTCACAGTGATTTGAATTATGATGGATATTTGGAGGCAAATATCGAGTTGAAAACAACCTGACGTATCAAGAAATTAGTGAGTTATTCCATGAAAATTTCCGCCTGAAGTACGAAGAGGGTTTTCCGTGAATAGAATAGTTGTCAAGTTGACTTTATTATATACTAGTATTACTTGAGCTTTAGTGTATAAATACGTGTAATTTTCTTAGAACTCGATCAAGAGCGAGCGGCATTATTACATTTTGCAGCAAAAAATAATTGATAAAGTTTTGGCGGGAATTTGAGGCACAGGACTAGGGAATTTGAGGGACAATAACGCGCAAGCTCAATGAAAACAATATCAATTTCAATTCATTAAATGAAAATAAGCCTTAAATTCCCAACAATTAAAAATTAAGTTAACATGGAAAAAGCACCATTTTATAAGTCCTGTTGCAAAAATGCAGGGAAATTTTATGCTATCGTTCAAGGAAGAAAAATTGTAAAAAGGGTATAAATTTTCAATATTTAGAATTATTTATAAAAGATGGAAATAGCACCTTTTTGACGAGCTTTGAGAAAAATTGCCTGGGAAATTTCAAGTTATTAAATTGAGTAAAAAAAATGAAAAAAGGCAAGAAAATATGAATTACGATGGCCGAATTCATTCCGATTGAGCGCCAAAAAATTCCCGCGACTCAACAGCCATTTTCACAGCATTTTCTCTCAAGTCGTGGAATCATTATTTTTTTGCTTGATCGGAATGAATAAACATTAGCGTCAACCTGTCCAACCACCCATATCATCTAGTCGAACAATATTTATGAAAAATTTGCATTTTAAACTTTACTCGAAAAACTTGCGTGCCAAAGTATACAACAGGTGGTGATTTTACGTATTTTTGAATGTACATGCTTTTACTCGTGAAAGAAATAAAACCAACTGGTTTTAGATTTCTATTTTTCCCGCTGAATTGTGAGTCAACACGCGAATCAGGTAAAAATTATGAAAACATGCACGATGACGTAATTGGCGTAGACAACGAAGTCATGATCCTTGAAAGGGTCTTCGGGAAAGTCCCTTTGTTCAGGGGAAGTCCCTTGATGGCTATAGGTCAATAGAATAACAACAGCTAGGGAGCCCATGAGTAAAATAGTGAAAATTTATTCGTCATCGTATAACCACACAGTTTATATACCAAGCCCTGCAAAACTGACCTTATGTTTACAAATGAAAAGTGAAAATATATGTAGTACATAGCCAGTCTACTAGTAGTTATTTAATTATTTATCCGTGCAACTACACTAAAAGTCATTCCAAGCGAAATTTCTAGGTACCTAGTAATGCAATCCGTGATTCAAAGTGCCATTGCTTCCACAGTGTTTCCCGCTTTAACTTAAAATTTCTATCCAGCCATTTGTTCTCTTTTCTCTAGAATATTTGTCCCATCCTCTTTTCATTTACTATTCCTTTATTCTAGCATCTACCGGGTATTATTGTTTACATCGGTGAAATTCTTCAAACTGACCTAACAGCCAACATTTTCAAATGTTTATCAAGTCTTCAGCTTTCCTCTGAAATTTCTTCGCCCAGATCAACAACCTTAAAGCAATGTAGTTGACCCGTTTGTACCCATCATACCCTTCGGTCACAGCCCATGGATAGAGCAGCTCTACTTCCTGTGCAACCACGCCTGTTTCTTTACCGCTCAGCCCCAGTCTCTCTGCTTCTTGATTCCAAACCCATTCTACTCCACGAAGACCAATAGTTTCGTAGTCGGAATTGTTCAGCACAGTTATGTTTTCCTTCAGTTGTACGTCGCTTAAAATTGCAAGTAAATACCCTAATACACTAGTAATGACATGTGTCACGAGTGTCACAATGTACTGAAAAGTTTCTTTTCTTTCTTTTTCTTTCCTGCGTCTTATAGCGTCTCCCGCAATATCCTCTTCGGCCTTGTTAATGCGCGTTAACAATTTACAATTTTCTTTAAAAAGCTTCAGTGTTTCCTTCGTCTTGTTTTCTATATCTTGTGAAGTGTTTTCTGTACGCAGAAGTGGTTTAATATATTTCTCATAGCTTTTTGTACACAAGTCTCCCTCAAAAAGATTGTAAAAACTTGGACTGAGGTTGTTCCAAAGCATTTCATTATTCATGACTTTCACTAGATTCTCGACCAATTCTGCGAGTGCCTGCCCATCTAAAACAACTCCTCCCAAGGACTTCTTCTCAGGCGATTGAAATATATGTTTCGTTAGCTTTTCAATACTTTCCAGATATTCAGAACCTGCAAATCTTTTGGTCATGGGGTTTTCATTGAGCAATTTTGCATCGTATGGTAAGTTGAAAACTGTGATGTGTTCTTTAGGAAAACGAGTTCCTATGGCATCTCTTTTTTTATCAGATTCGTCCTTCCACTTTGCAGCGATCAACGCATCGACTATGTATTCATTAATGTTTTTATACCTTTGCGGTGTTTTGAGTGCTCCACGTAGAACCGCTGTCAAGCGTGGAAAATATTCACTCTTCCTTTTCCCAAAGAATACCTCACTTAGACGAACGATCTTATACAGAAAGTCAAGTATGTGTGTACTTGGAGCTTCTTTCATAAACAACATCAAATTTGATGAGGTCAGAGCTGTAAAAATACTGAGTTTGTCAGTCACTGCATCGTTACCGAGATCCGTACCTTCCACGTCCAGCAATATCACGTTGTCCATTCCGGAATTGCCATTTGGTTTCGCGATCCAAACGCCACGAGTAACTGGATCCATAGTGTTTCCTGTTTCAAAGACTTCTTCGACATTTTTAGAGTCAGAAACCGAATAACCAAGGTTGTTGAGAGTGGAATGAATAAAATTGAGTGCTGTAGATTTACCAACTCTCGCGTCTCCAACAGCTGCGATGACCTTGACTGGCGAAGAAAGCTGTTTGATCATGTAAATGGCGTATGGATTGAGAACAAACTTTGCCTCACCATTCTCTTGGTTTTTCTCCACCGTAATGAGCGGAATAGCTTTATGTGCTGAAGTATTCAAAATCCACAGCAAAGAAGAAAGCAAAGCAAGATAAATACTCGTCTTTTGTTTCGGCGCCATCTTCGCTGAACTATGTAAACTGATGTAAACTATTATGTTTCTTTTGACAGTTTCCAATTTTCAATTTCGATAGAACATCAACATTAAGAAACAAAACATTTAAGGATATTGGTTTAAAAGTAACGGAGTTATATATGACCGTTTGAACATATAGTTTTCCTACACATATCCGTGACTGTGTTTTGGACAGTGATTTGCATGGGAAAATTATCATAAGGAGCTGCAGAGGCCTCGGATTTGTACGCGTTTCCAATATTTGGTGGCTTCTTTGAATTCCTTAGCCCAACTAAACAATAGACGGCGCACAGCGGGAACAGTGCCGGATAGCACTAAAGAACTACTGGAGAGCAAAACATTGTTTTATCTGCTCGTAAGAGTCAAGCGCGACTAGTTTATGATTTGCTGAGCCTAGGACCAAGTTTGGTTATCGTTGTAATCGTCATATCGCGTTGCTATAGCTACAGGTTTCACCTAACTAACTAACTTTTTTGCTTAAAAATATCTGGGAATAAAAACTTTTGTATCAGATATACAACCTCGTCCACGGACAATGAATTCTATTGTGTTTTCCTCATTGATTATATTCATGAGTTTTATAAATATCTGATACAAAATCGTCCTGATTTGCATAAACTTAAACTCCAATTTTCTCAGCCAAATTCAATTTTATCTTGATCGCCTTCGGCTCGTAGTTGTACATCTGATACAACACGACCACTCATATTGTATATATTACTTAAAACTCCGCAAGCGGAAAAGAACATCATCTAGTCGAACAATATTAGGGAAAATTCCCACTTCAAACTTTACTCGAACAACAAGAGAGTTTGAAAATAACTTAAAAATAAAATATGGGGAAATAAAAATATGCTAATATAATATAATCTAATATAATCGCTGGTCAGTAGAGGTGCAGGTGTCGTAAAAGATTTATGTAATGTTTACAATATGAGTGGCCGTGTTGTATCAGATATACAACCACCAGCCGAAGGCGAGAGACAGAGAAATACCGAAGAAATGAAAAGACACATGGGTTAAATATGACCGGACAAGCAAATAAAGGAAGAAGGAAGGAAAGGAACGTTTTTTTTTTTCGAAACACAAATTGAATTTGAAAATACAAACTGGAAGGGGAAGTCCCTACTAATTTCTTTACTAGAAGAGGCGGAAGTCGCTCTAACAGAGCGTAGAAACTGCGCAGTCTATGCGTTTTTGAGGTTTCCCCCCGCAGATTATGTTTTCGATCAATACAAAGCAAAGTGCATGGTCAGTTATCAAGCCTGCCGTTTCCACTTGCGACGTAGTCGGAATCGGAATCGGAGTCGGACGGAGTCGGAAGCAGCTTCAGAAAACCGAGCCGGAATCGGAATCCGTTAGAATTTAAAACCAGGCGTAATTTGTTGAGTGCTCGAAGTTAACTATAATTGAATATATGTTTATTTGCCAAGCACTTGTCTAAAGATGATGTTCCCCTTTAATTTATAATTTTTTCATTTGAGTGTCTGCTGTAATCTTTCACGGCTTTAAATCGGAGCTCCAAAAAACAGCTTTTCAAGTTGTGAGTTACCTCATCTCTCCGTCGTGCTTCCGTATGGTATGTGGGCTTCAGCATTGGCGTGGTAATTGGCTCTCGATAATGTCAAGGAAGTATTCTATGAAACTGCATAGAAAGTGTGCACAGCAAGACCTCTGGGACTGGGAGTCGTGGAAGCGGAAAAGTGGTCGGTGCAATAAACAATGGGCATCTACCTAGTTCTTGTCCGACCGACTCACCGACTCACCGACTCACCGACCCACCGACTCACCGACTCACCGACTCACCGACTCACCGACTCACCGACTCACCGACTCACCGACTCACCGACTCACCGACTCACCGACTCACCGACTCACCGACTCACCGACTCACCGACTCACCGACTCACCGACTCACCGACTCACCGACTCACCGACTCACCGACTCACCGACTCACCGACTCACCGACTCACCGACTCACCGACTCACCGACTCACCGACTCACCGACTCACCGACTCACCGACTCACCGACTCACCGACTCACCGACTCACCGACTCACCGACTCACCGACTCACCGACTCACCGACTCACCGACTCACCGACTCACCGACTCACCGACTCACCGACTCACCGACTCACCGACTCACCGACTCACCGACTCACCGACTCACCGACTCACCGACTCACCGACTCACCGACTCACCGACTCACCGACTCACCGACTCACCGACTCACCGACTCACCGACTCACCGACTCACCGACTCACCGACTCACCGACTCACCGACTCACCGACTCACCGACTCACCGACTCACCGACTCACCGACTCACCGACTCACCGACTCACCGACTCACCGACTGATTGACCCATGATATGCTTGCCTGCTTATTTTATTCCCTAGCTCTTACTTCTTTCCTCACTTCTTCTAAGCTACTGAGCTAGATCTCTCTTTCAAAGCGGAAAGAAAGTTCAACTGACATGTAGGTCTATCTATCCTCCAGCCGTACTTAATCTATCGATCCCTCCATCCGCATAACGTGAAAATATTAGAACTATGTTCATAACTAACATTTATATTCTCATTATATTCTAATTAACCCGAATGTCTGAAGATTTTCAACAGATTAGGTCTATTAAGCCTTCACTTAGTCTTCTTAGGAACCGTTGTCGTTGATAGATCAAAAACTGGAAAAATAAACTCTTACATTTTATTGAATTCTTTAACAGTTTGAACCTTCCATAAGGTCTGGAAAAGAAGTACAGCAAAGTAACGAACTTTTCCCCTCTATCTAATTCAGTGTTTCTTGAACGCAATATGAGTTTTACTTCCTACAATCAATCTAATCATCTTCCAGTTGCTTGCGAGAAACTTTTTCGTCATGTATTTTGAAATCAAACGAGTATAAGACGTAAAATAATTGAGTTATATGATATAGAGCACATCAGTTCCTCAAATGTTTACTTTCTATTCAGGCATCTTCCTGGTGCGCGCAAGCAGATTTTTCGCTACGAGTTTTGAAATCATACATAAGATGTAAAATGATTGAGCTAAGCTAAAGCTGAGTTCAGTTCCTCAAAAATTCGCCAACATATCAAGAATAGAAAACCCACTTTTAAACATCATGAAATGATGTCATTGATGTTGCGTTTTCCTTCCTGCTATAATGAGCTCGCCTTGTAAGAGGAACTCTTTAGGAAACCACGCTTACACTACAAGGAAATCAAGACAAATTGTCGCCATTCTTACAGTGTAAAATCTTAGTCTGGACGGATAGTGGGAAAAATGACAAATCTTATGAATTGCTGTTGAAAGGTTGAATGGGCCCCCTTCGGTGTGCGAGGGTTGGATGCGGGGTTAGACCGGTGGGTTTTCCAGCATGATTCAGATCTTACTCGTGGATTTAAAATAATCTGAGTTTTGGGGATAAAGGCTCGAGTTTTCCCCTTCGTAATGCAGTTTGTAAATTGCAAATTGTAAGTCAGGTAAGTGAAGTCTATTAAGTGAAATAGCAAATGTAGTTTTAACTATGCACGTTGAAAAGACTGAAATGTTTTTACAAAAACGTTTTTTTTTTTAATTTTTCTCGAACTTTTTTAAACAGATTTCGAAGCCTTCTATCGCATCAATCTTTTCCTTTCCGTATTTTTTCACGATGTAATTTAGACAATATAATCTTTAAAGTGATAATTATCTAGATGTGTTCAAGGATTTAAAAGTTGAGACGAATTAATTGTTTATCCTATAACCCGGTTAGCGATAGCGGTCATTAGATTAAAGCTCACACGAGGCCAAACGTGGAATACATTTCATAAACCATCTTTTTTTCTCGTGTCTACAAATATTCTGCAAATATTAAAGAATATTAAAACATTCATTGTGCTAAAGTGTATAGTAAACAAATACTTTTGACATGGCTTTATCTATTGACGAATTTGTCTATCTATTTTAAAGATAAAATGTTCAGTTATTATTGTTCGGATTTGTTGATGACCACCCCGTTTCAAATTATCTTACGACAATTTCAGTTATATACATATTATTGGCCAATAAGTATGGCTGGGTTCTTAGTCTATAATTACCGGCTCCAAAGCGCTGTCTATAGATCGTAGTTTATTCTATAAGTATATCTATAATGGCTTCATATTTAGTATCTAAAGATGATTAAGGTAGAGAGACCACATGAGGTAACTGAACGAAGAGCGTCATAATAATCCAGGCGCCATATTATCTAACTCGTTATTAAAAAAACAAAAACTTAAACAGCACTTCTTTTCATAAATCATTTGAAGCCATTGTTGAATGTCAACAAAGCACTCAGTACTTAGCTATTGTGTCTTTGCCAATTGCTCTATTACCTTGTATTTTAAACGTGCTAAGTTCATCAGAAGCTAGACTTAGTGGCGGCCAGAAACCTCTATAAAACGATCACCCCATTTTTAACGAAGTACCAGTTTCAAGGAGGCTTCCGAGTCAGGAACATTGATTCAAGGCGCGGTTTTGAAGTTGTACGAAAATCTAGTCCGAAGAGATTCTTCTCTAACTCCTTACTTCCTCAGAAAACTATTGTTTACCAAGGTAATTATATTCGTTACGCTGAACGAACAGCATTTGTCTTGTGCTTGGTTTTGAATACAAAGTTTCTAGTCGATAATGCAGAGCTTTTTGCATATTGCTCACAACTTAGCTACATCTAACAGTAAATGTTCCACTGAAGGCTAATTTGTTGATCAAGGAAAAATGTCTTCAATGGCAAGAAGAATACTTAAATGTTTAGCACTTGTAATGCAAAACTCGAGTGTACTTTTTAATGCTTTTGTAAACTAATTCTGATTCAAAATAGTAGTCGCTAAGGATTTTGAACTAGTCCTCAAGGGCTTTTTGGTTGTGCATTTTTTTGTAACACTGCCATCATTTTTTGTTGCAGATTGAACATGTTGGTCGTTCCGAAGTTGAAATTCTGTATCATAATACTGTTAATAGTAGTACTGAAAGCTCGGCTATATAATGGAAGGTCCTTATCACTTGATTCTCTATATTCAAATGATTTGGAAAGTCAAGGATCGTTGAGAAGGATTCCTCCACAAACCAGGCTCCCCTTGTCTTCAAGAAATCAAAGACCTTCAGGGACATCGCAGGTTGTTCAGCCATCGTCATCAACATCTCAAAGAACACGAAACAAAAAGTCGTTTCCACTCAGAGGTGGATCTACTCTTCTGGTTCTTCCATTTCTAAGAACAGCAATACCGAATGCCTGGTGCAAGACGAGAAAGTTTCTTCAAAAGATTCATCATCATGGCTGTAATTCTACATATGTTACAAACAATGTCTGTGTCGGACAGTGCCTTTCTGTGTTCATACCAAACCACTTCGTTTCATGTTCATATTGCACTCCTGTCGAAAAGAATGTTATTAGTGTTGAACTGAAGTGTCCTGGGCTCACAAAGCCTGTCGTGAAGAAAGTCAGTATTGTGAAGTCTTGTAGGTGTATGCCTTGTGGGAATAGATAACGTTAGCAGCGACTATAGACTGTGAAAAAAACCAAGACATCCATCGTGCAACTCTCCACAAAACGAGTTCTTCTATCTCTTGTTGTATAACAAGTCAGGCCACATCTTCATTCATTGAATGGCTTGGAAATGCAAATCTACTCTTCCAAACACTATAATTATTACAGACAACTAGAGAACGTGTTTTGAAACCACATAAAACGATCTCAATGACCCAGAACGGACAGTTCTATTGAAGATGTTAATGAACTGAAAAAGCTAGTAGAATAACTAGGCTAAAGACATGGATATTTGACAAAGTGTCGCACTCCAAGGATGCTATATTATGATTATCATCGATAGATAAAATCAATAAACAAAACTATTATTTGAAAGCAATTAATGTAAATATACATAGTAATAAGCAAACATGAGTAAAATTGTAAATATTGATGATCAAGGTGTTGTGAATAGTTTGCTTCGGTGGTTTTGTGTTCAAAAGGCTTCCATAGTTAAAAGCTCTCCTGTACTATGGAACAGACGCTTCGTTCACCAGCGCGCAGAAATTTTGCTTTTTTTCGATCGAATGATAAATCTTCTATCTGCGTTTTTAAATTTATTTATTTACCGACAAGCTATTAATCTTGTGTTAGTATTCTCATTTTGTTATAAAATCTTTAAAAATCTCTTGCGCACTTTTATGTTGCAATTTTTCTGTCTAAGACAAGCTTGTTCAGATAAAGCTCAGTGCAGCAGTTGTTGAATGCTGTTCCTATGTAATAACCAATGCGTGCGGTCAAATATTTTCGCGCTAGGCCAGAGAATGGGAGTCATATAGAGTTCGTTACTTTTACCAAAGTTCACAAGGGTTTCCCTCACGACTGAGGATCATTAGTTGGTGTCTTTTGAAGTAAGTGAATTACGATAATGATACTCATGCATGTTAACAACTGCTACAATAAGAATCCCCTCTCTTATGCCATGAAATATTTACTCATTAGTAAGACTAGGGTAGGATGAGGACGACGAGGAGGATTAGGAAAAGTAGAATTTGTTTAATGTGTTGTTCTCGCCCTTGATACGAGGCCTTTGTTTCAGGTTCTCCGTTTTTCCTCCCTCTGCAAAAATCAACATGTGAGTTGAGAGATGCATGCTTAGAATATCATATGTAGCAGTAGTAAGAATAGAGTATGTCGTATACATAAACATTACCCTCTTGCAATAGGCCTAGGAAAACTTGGCAACGCCGAACTCTCCGTATATATCACGACATAAAACAATAAAATATCTATCATTAATTCTTTGGTTTTGGGCGCGCGCCCTTCATGATATTGAAACCTACGTTTCCTAATCTCCCATGGAAAATGTACTTATCATACACTCGTTTAGTTTATTAGATATATTGACTCGTTCGTCAGCGAGGAAAATATTGCACCTAGAGGCAGAAGTTGGCGTTCTAAAATCAGTCAGGATATTAAAAGTGTATTAAGGACGATTAAAAAGATATGGTTTTGAGCGCGCATAGTTTAGCAAACAGTTATGCACGTTGGCTTAGGAATAAATCGTTTATCATGCAATCTTTGATTGAGTGGTGCTTGAGAAAAACCACAATAAGGTGTAAATAACCCAATCGATCCTTATTAAAGATATATACGATGTCTTCCTGTCTCAAAAGGAAAGTATTAAGTGTGCGGGTATAGTGATAGACTTCCGATTCTCGACAGGGCTTGTAGCCCGGCACCGACTTAACCTACTCCCAAAGCCTGGTTTTCACTACGACGCAATCACAAGAGCGAGGATCAAAAACTTTTGATACTTGTGCTTGCGTTTGTGTTTGCGTCGTTGTGAAAAAGGGTAATCCTGCTTGTGTTTTGTGCTTGGCGACTGTGCTTGCGTCACTAGTGAAAACCATGCTTAACAGATTCTACAGGAAGTTGACATTAAGAAATAAATAAAGGAGTTTATAAATCATTGAGCGATGTTGGAACAATTTGTTTACCTGTTTTACTGGCGACATCGAGTCTATACTCTCAAAATCGGCAGCGCGTTCAAGGCTATTAGCCTCTCGTGGATAAATTGGTTGGGTCCTAGGGGAGGTTGGAGAGTGTGATTCGTAACTTTTGAAACGAACAAATAATCAAAAAATATGAAAAGAATTCTAGATAAAACCACCTAGAATCCTGGATTTCACATTGGAATTAGTCGAGTGTTTTAATCTTGAGCCTCTTTTGTCGGATCAATCAATCTCACATTGCATTATTAGTGTATTTAAAACCACTTATTTTAACCAGCTATTTCCTGTACGCCACTCCAAGATATACAGAGCAGAAGAAGAGATAATATCAAATATTAGGTCCAAGAATAGGTCTCTGAGGGACTCCAGACAAATAGAGATTTTATCGTTAATTGCCGGCTACAGTTGATGATGATTTAGTTGAATGTATATATTAGATAAATTGTATTCTGTTAATTTCTTAAGGATTCTCCTTTAATTAAGTACGTGGGTGTAGTGTTTATAATACCACACCACAAAATCGCAGTAATATGGCGAAACTTGCCTATCATAAAGGAAGTGTTTAGCTTTGGATTCACGGTTCGTTGGCGCCATTTAACGTAAGCCATGAGTCAAGCCGTCTCTTTTTTACCAGTCAATGAGCACTAGCTTATCCGACTCCTCGTCGTTAGATGTAAAATTAAACTTGTTGGTGTCATTAGAGAAGGTGTTATTTACATGATTATTTCATGTTATTTACAAGAGCTTCTATAGATCCCTTTCACGTGACACCAAAGCAGCTCAATTTGGAGGACAAAATAAAAGAATTTCAATTTCTTGAGAATAGGAACCTATTGTTTTGCCCAACAAACTCAGCGCTATTCTAAAGTGCTGCAAGGGGTACGCGTAGAGAGCTACGGAAGATGAATTGTTCACACAGATATTGGCCTGTGTTCTTGAACCGTGTATCTAATGTGCCTGGAGCACAAGTACTGCGCCATATACTTAGTGGACTCTTTCAAAATGGAGATAAAATCTCTCGTGTTATTGACTCAGGTTAGGTCGCGCGATATTTCGAAATAGAACTCGGTCTGAAATGGAGACGGTTATACACGTGTTAGAAGTAATTAGCAATTAGACTCTTAGAAGATACATATAGATGGCATCATTCAAAAGCATATTACAATTTTGTCTTAGTTCAGAGTTTGGGAGATGCAGCATTTGCGACGGTCACATAGCATAAAATCATGGGATTCAAGGCCTTTCTTTTCAAAAAATGATAAAATCCTCTATACTAAAAAAAATATCCATACAAACTTGTCACTTCAAGCCATTTTCTTCATCAAAATACTATTGTTTAAGTTTAAGAGTATTTCAGATCAGGACTCGCTTTAACCTATCGATGCGCACGGCGTAGACAAGCGGAATAGCTCAAAGAGATCGGTAAGAATTGTATCTTTTCTCAGTCTTCTTTGTATTTCGAGAGAGCGCTTTGTTTTCCTTTTTATATTTGCAATACATAAATTAGTGAGCGAGAAAAGTGGGTCCAGTTCTTGACTAGTTTAAGAGAAGATAGCTTGGAAGTACAGATCTACCATAAGATATTTCTAGTCTTCTTCATCTGGTGCCCTGTCGTAACCTTCTTCAAGGTAATTGTGTTTTCCTTCCACTTCAAAGTACTCCCTCATCTTCTCTTGCGCGTAATGGGGATTTTCAATGACCGGGTCGTAGTCTTGGCCAATAATCCTTTGTATTTGCTTTCTGGCCTCAGCGGGAGTGACTTGTTTGTTTTTTGGTACTAGTTGGCCTTCACGTTGCATGACCCAGGTCCACTCCATGCCCATCTCATCGCGCATGAGAATCAAGTCTGTCACATCTTGAAAAATGATTATGAAAAACTGTTATAAATCTTGCTTCCTGATTGATGAGGGCGTGGGCTTTAGTTATGAGATAGATTTAGCATTAAGACGCAAACGGGGTCAAAGACGACGGCGCGAACGCATTTTTTCGTGCGCGTGCTGTCCTCCACAGGACGTGAAAACGCTGCAAATGGCGTCATGTCAAAAACTTCAACCACGTTGAGGTCGGCGCGCAGATTTTCGTCAATCGTATCCAACATAACAGCTAACGTATTGTTATTATGTAAACGAAATAACAAACGTGCTTGATGTGTTGTGTGTACTTATAGAACACTTCGGTATTGGCAGAACACTCGAGAAGTAACACTAGTGTTGCAATCACTCAGCTACTTGTCGTACTCCTAGCTAAGACTTCTCTTGTATTCTGCCCTGGAACCTCTGCGTGCTTTATAACTGCATATACAGCATGACGCGCGTGCGCTTTCTACTTCTTCGTCATTACTTACCAGGGACCTTTTCCCCCGTCACGCCATACTCTGCTTTATACAGATGTACTTTCCCATCATTCATAAATTCCAGTATAAACTCCTTGTCATTTTTCGTCTTGATCATTAGCGCAGAGTGTGAGAGATTTCGAAGATGAAATTGATTGGCAAATGAAGTGAGTCGACGTTTAATGATCCATGTCTTGACGGTGGGAGCTAAGAGAATAAAAAGTCCAGTTAACTGAGCAGAGTCTCTCAATATGACTAAGGCGCAAGGTCAAAACAATAGTTCAAAAAGGAACAGGATTTTTATGATTTGGGTGGCAAAAATACCACCAAGAACATTGAGAATACCCTTAAGCATTCATGTATAAGGAACCAGTAGAAATGCTTGATATTCTTCTATATTTATTTTTCACTGTTCTTCTAAATATCTTTCTAATTTCCTTTATTTTCTTTGTCTTTTCCCTTTCTCTTCTTTCATTCTATTTGTTCTCCTATTCCCTTTCATCCCCTTCGAATCATTGCCCTTTCTTTCATTTCCGGTTCCTAATTTTTTCTTTCATATTCCTTTCTTTTTCTTTTCCATCCCTTTCATTTTCTTGTTTAATAAACAGCATAAAAACATATGTTTAAACTTACAAGAATCCATGGTTCTATAGGTCTTGAATGTCAAACGCTTCTAGAAACTGAAAATAAATTAGTCATTAGTACTGCCACATCCACTCGTATCTTTGATCTTAGTTTAAAGGTATGCAATTATATAAAAAGGCATCAGTTAAAGGCATCAGCGATTTTTGTTCAGGTTTTACGTAGCTTTTAAGCTGGAAAAACCTCGTACTACGATAGTATGCCGCACCCAAGAAGTTCTGATATGTAGAGTTCTCGCAGTAGACGTATTCCCAACAAAATATAATACTGGAAAATATAATACTTTCTATCGGACTACAGGCTTTTCAACGAGAAAATCTTGGAAACTGGGCTTACAAAAATAGACCTCTTATAGGAGTATAGTAAAGATTAACTGTTTTGTCTTCTCAATTGAGTAGACTTGTTCCAAGTAGATTTCTTTGAGGCCAACAGAGTCACGGGCGAAGCAAAAGAAACAAAAAACCTAAAACGTTGAAGTCGCGAAAGGTCGAATTGTTCCTCTTGCAGGATTTTTATTTCAGTGTGTTTCGGGCCAAACATGGCGTGTATTTTGATAAAGAACGCGAGCATCATTCACAGGCTCTGCGTTTTTGGGTCGCTAAAAGTGGCGGGAAACATGTTGGAAAAGTCCTTCGCGGTCGAACGCTTGTGAAACTTGTCCAAGTTGGGCCGCCTGTGCTTTATTCCGCGGCGCGCGGTAACTAGTACGGACGCGCGCTATTTTACTCTGCCGGAAAACGCCCCTTTTTCATGTCTGCGCCTGCGATATTCTTGAAAGCGCTCGTGCATCTCGAAAATGGTATATTAGTACGGACGGAGACGAAGGACTTTGCGAAAGTCTATGAATTGAGCGGCATCACGATTTTGAAATATCCTGCAAGTGGCTACTTTTTAACCCTATAATTCATGTGTTGACTGCTAAGGACTATACATTAATACCCATTAGTTGCTTTTGAAATCACTAATGCGGCTTAACCTTGTCAGTGTTCACTTTGGCCTTCCCAAAATAAACCTTTCAAGGGAAAAAGCTGTTGTTTTATTTGGTTGGAACCGATAACATGGATGTCATGATCATGGGCGAAATAAAAAAAGAAAGAAAGAAAGAAAGAAAGAAAGAAAGAAAGAAAGAAAGAAAGAAGGAAAGAGGGAAGAAAAGAAGGAAGGAAGGAAGGAAGGAAGGAAGGAAGGAAGTAGGATCATTCCGTTAAGCGCACAATTTCCTATTCTAAAATTCTAAGTTTCCTAGCGATTACTGCTCCAAGCATTACTAATAGAGAAAGAATCATTCTAAAGGGATTGATAATTAAACCAAGAGAAACATTACAATCATGCAACAACAAGAAGACACATCGCAAACAATCACGTTTTGCTGGCGGGCACAATAATCATCCGTCATCCCTGCCGCAGATCGAACAACGCTTATTCATAATTTTAGGAAAATTGTCAAAGAATGGTTACATTTGATCCAGTATTGAGTGACATCTTGCTCAGTCATCTTAATTATGGTTAAACTCTTAAAAGTCACTCCAACGAGAGGTGACAATCGAGTACCCACAAGACATGGAATTCTACAAGAAACAACGACCTAGTCGAGTATGATATGGGCCTCTTTACCTTGGACATAATGTTTTCTTATTTCAGACCACGTGTCATTCTCTTGAGAATAAGATTCTAAACTAAAATTCACTTACTATTACGATACAAGCGTCTAATGTTACGATACAATGGCGGAAATAAATGTGTTTATTACAAGGTTAAATCCATGTTCTCTAATGAGGAACAATCTGAAACGGGCGTAACGATCTTAACTGAATGTCACTCGTGCCTTAACCAGGTGTGACTTTGAATGGTTCGTTCAGATTTTCGAGAGATCTGTACGTGTTCAGGGAATATTTGAATTGAATGGACGATTTCTTGTCGTTAGTCTGACCAGAACTGAATAGCTAACTCACTAGTGACAGGGTCCACGCTCGCCTCGGAGCTTTACTGCGGATCATTTGAGCCCCACGACGTCAACTATACTACAGTATATTGATACAAAGCAAGATCTAGAGACCATGAAGGACTCTTGTATAGTTAATAAAAGACAAAAACGCGAAATATTGTTCGTGGAGGGTAATCAAATGAAAGGAAAAATGAAATGATTAAAAAAGTGGTGGAAATACTGCATGAAGACACTTTGTTGGCTTACTTGGATACCAAAAATGGAGCGGCATTAGAGCGTCAAAAATGTATCCTCTTAGCAAGATGAAGTTTTGCCGATAGTCAGGCCAGAAAAAGAGGCGCACCAAATCGCAAAAATAACGTTAAAAAGGACTAAAATTAAGCTCTTCAGGTGTAAACATAAATTATTTTTGTGTTTTCTTACCTTGAAGTATTGAATAAACTTGTTTTGCAATCTTGCACGTTCCGTCTTGAAGTGAAGACCCGTTCAAGGAAGATAGGGCAGCAAAATAATTACTTTAAATAACTTTGTACTCGTCTGAAGCCTGAGGTCAAAATCTCTCAGCTGCAGACACTACACAACAAATTAAGGTTTTGAGAACAAAACGGACTCTTCAACACTTGAAGTTTTCATTCAAACGTCCCAGAGTTTGATTTCCGCGCTTTCTGTTAGGAAGAACGGATGAGAAAAATTCTCGTACAGCTAAATTAAGCCAGGTTTGGAAGTTAATAAAGATAGGGTATTAAATCAGAATTGTATTGAATTTTTTTTGTAAATTTTCCCGGTTGAGTTCTAGATCAATCAAGATTGAAGGCGTGTAGTAATTGAGGAGAACATTTTTGACATTCCGTCTCAAGGTGACATTGAATTTTTTCAACAGCAGACTCTTGAGAACTGAAATCTTTAATGAAATAAAACTATGGCTTCGTCAGTTCTCAGTAGCCTGTTTTCTATACCGTGATGAAGTTAGGACAGAAGTAGTTCGAAAAGAAAATTTCTGTATTTAAAGTTGCAAAAAATAAAAACAGTTTTTTGTAATGAGAAAATACTTTTGCTGTGCTTGCCTCTTCTTCGTTGCTTCGAGACATTCGTGAAGGCATCAGCAATACTTCAAAGATTTTTTAAGAGGTCAACGAAAGATGAAAACCATAAAAGCTCCCAAACTGGCCGGACAGTAACTCAAAAAGTATAAGAAACATAGAAAGTTCGGTATTGACTTTTTATTATACGATTGTTTCAATGGCTAAACTTTGGTCTCTTGATTCCATAGACGGACAAAATCAAATGTATTTTCTGATTGGCTAAAAAGTGTATGTTTTCGTGAGTGGTACAACTGATGGTGACGTCATCAGTGAGCATGAGCGCACGCACGTTTATTTTCCCTAAAAAAAGAATCATTGAAAAACAGACCTGCCTTGATTTCATGTGTGGGGCACGACCTTTTTGCTTTAAAGAGAATGCCGCCAGAAAATTTGACAATAGACCAATAGATAGAGAACTTTATTTACCTTGGGCGTGATGTTTTTACATTTCAGATCACGTGCCATTCTCTTGAGAATAAAATTCTTCGTTTGACTTACATCCATATTCATGTGTCTTCTTATGCACAACCATTAAACAAAGAAATGATACTATGATACTCATAGAAAAACATTACGAACAAGGTAAAAGGGTCTTTTTGGACCTTATTTTGACCGTAACTTTCTTCAGTCCTAGCTCCATATTTTCGACTCGGTAAAGATCAACTGGCTTAACTCAAAAGTAAAAAATAAAAAAATAAAATCAAAAAGTTGCATACAAGACATATCTTCGATCCCCGAATATCATAAAATGTTTTCACTCTACAAACAGTAAGGTGTGTCTATTTTGGGCATCTCGAGATTTCACTCGAAGCACTTCTCCCCTTAATTGCCTCGTTGATTCAGTGTCTCAACATTCAGTGTACGAGTAACATATTTTTGTTCCGAGTTATCTTTTCAATCTGTTTTGGGACTTTTTAAGACTTCACTTGAAACATGCGCAGTTAACTTCATGGCACCTGGACTCAATCCCACACGGTTCAGTGATCTCATAAAAATATTCTTGATTGCGGTTTGGAACTTCTCGTTCCTATAACCGAAAAGAAAAGGGTTTATGCAAGCGTTAATGACAAGCGATATCGGCGGGAACCATCTTCGAATGACGCTGTTTGCGACTGGACCGATGTCGAAGTAAAAACTTCCAGCGCTCACTGTGACCAAGAAGGCACTTGGCACAACGAAGAAAACAAAATTGGACACAATGACTATTCCGATCCTTTTGGCCAGTTTGCTTTCACGGTGAACTCCAGTATTCATCTGAGATCTCCTTGCAAATATGTAGATATGGATATAAAGAGCCAGGACTACGAAGTAGGAAGCTGTTAGAATGAGCATAAGAAGTTGGCTGATATGCAACGAGGATGCGATTGTGAAGTCCCGGATGAGCACGCACATATAGTTGTCAGTTATTTTCTTGGAGTCGACTATTTGGATCAAAGCGCACAAAGCAACCGCAATGGCCCAAAACAGCGCGAGGAGGCAACCAGCTCCTCGAAGTTGCAGACGAACAAGCGGCTTCATGCAGAAAACTATGGCTAAATATCTCTCCAAGGTCACCAGGAAGGAAGTTGCGACTTCCATGAATTGGCTGACTACGAAGAGGGATCGGTAGTAAGGACAGATTGTGTAACGCCATTGACGAAGCATTTTAGAGTTCCCAGAAAGTCGATGTCCGTGTGCAATCCCAACTCCATAGAACCCAATACAAGCATCGCACAATGCCATATGAGCTACTAAGAGAAAGGCAGTGTTCTCCCGAAGGGGCTTGGAAAAAGCTGTCACTATGACAACGATGAAGTTTGCTGTTATGGCAACCACGGCGATAACATACTCGAAGTATCTAGTTTTAAGTGTCATTTCCCAGCATGCGTCTTTCCATTGCCTTTTGAGCGCCGAAAAGCTGGTTAACGGGAACTCGCAGGTTTTATTTCCCTTGCACGACCCTTCAAATAATATAAACCTCGAATGAATGCTTTTAAGTAATGGATGATACTTAGCTGGTAGGTATTTGCAAGCTTCTCTTGGCTGTATTCGGGATATGCTGGCATTTATACGCACGAAATGGCAATCTCTGCAGTTTTTGTTGATAGTGATGAAGTCGATCTTTTGTGCTGTTGTGTTGCGTAGCAACATCTTTGGAACTTTGAAGTTGGTGTTGCCTTCGAAGTTTAGGTAGACAAGCCGAGGAACGTCCATCCATAGATAAGCTTTCCAAGTTTTAAGTCGGTTGTAGCGAATGCTCCTTCAATAGAGGATAAAGAACAGTAAAATGACTTGATATGTAAGTGCTACAACGATCATTTGCAATAAAGAATATCTGAACCGCAGAATACTTACAGTGATAGCAGTGAATCCAAACCATAGAAGTTTCCTTGAACAAGATTCGTAAGTTTGTTGTGGTCTAGAATACTAAAAGGTAAGACCAAGTTTTAATATCGGAGCACTGAAATAAACACTTATAAAATGAATGAATAAATGAATAAACGAATAAACAAACAAAAGAATAGGCTGATGGATGGGAGGATGGACGGACAGACGAGAAAAGGATGGCTGGATGGATTGAAGGAAGGAACAATCAAAGGAATAATGCAACATGAATGCATGGATTGATGGAATGGGATGGGATGAATTGGGAGGGATGAATGAATGAATGGAAAAGGCATATAGATTGTCTTTATACGAATGCGATGAATTTGACGGAAAGGATGGATGGATGGATGATAATTAACCAAGTTACTTTAAACTTACAGGTTCTCCAAATTTTTCAATCCGCTAAAAGCATCTAGATCAATCGTTTCGATGAGATTATTATCCAAATACCTGGAAAAATAATACAAAAAAAAAAAAAAAAAAAAAAAAAATTATAGAACTTCTCCATCAGTCTGTGTCCAGCGAATCCCATCTTCGACCACGTGTCATTCCCTTGAATATTATGCCTTATCTTCCTTGTTTAATACATTACATGTGCACAGCTAATAATAACACTAAAATGGCCATTTACGTACATAATTCGTAAAGTGGACAGATGTTGGAAGGTTCCATTGAAAATCCTCGTAACTAGATTTCGGCTGAAATATCTATAAACAAAAAAAAGCTTTTAGTTGGGATGCCTGTGGTCCAGTCGAAGGAATACCATACCGTACAGCTTCATACATGGCTCCGACTCCCTTAGTTACCGTTGCTATGGCCCCCAACATCAAACATTTAGTCGAGGATGGAGGACTGGTTTTGAAATGTTACTCAAAGTTTGCCTTCTTACAAATATAATATCGGAATGTTCTTCATTTCTGGAGTTCATTTTGACGCAAATGTTAACACTGGATTTTAGATTGGTAGGGTAATGTAATGTTAGTGCAAATGGCTCAATTTCCCGTACCCAGAGCTCCTCGGTTTGATTCCTCCCCCGAAACCTGGGAATGAGCTAGGTTTCAAATGGTCTATTTAAAACCCGGATCGCAAACAAATTAATATATTTTGTTAGTAATAGAGTTACTTGTTTCTGAATTCTGTATTTTATGAAATTTTGTGAGGGAAACTAGAAATCGTGTAGGAATTGGACCGAACGTCTGTTGACTGGACTTGAATCGAAAAATAAAATGTTGTCGAATTTTTAGCTTTTGAAAGGGTAGAGATAATCTTAATGTGTAGTAAAAACATATACAACCTCTAAAATTGGGTTTATACTTCTAAATTCCGAATTTTGAGAGATTTTTTATTTTGGAAAATCCGGAACCGAGCATGGCTGGACTGGAATGGACTTCGGTTAACTGGATTCTCCCGGATCGCAAAGTGTTTTTACGCCGAATTTGCATCTTTTAACCTATAATTTTCATTTTGAAATTAATAACTCGTAATTTTGTCGTGAAATTTTGCAAAATATCGAGATTTTAAAAAATCTGAAATTTGAAATATTGGCTTCAATCTTGTAGTTTTTATATAAGGAAACGGTTTGAAACTACTTCACCGTACCCTGACCATTACAAGAACCTACTATAGAGTTTGTGTTGCATATTCCATCGATGTTCTTTTGCTATTGCTTAAAAATGTACTCTGTTTACTCTGCTTCGAGTAGTCTGTCACCACCTGTCACCAAAATTCACCATGCAGCAAGATTAATAAATAATCTCTTTTCCAGGAAATTGTTGCACCTGGAGCAATTCCAAAGTCTTTTTCCCTTAGACATTAAAAATGTCCTAACCTTTCAATGGCATTTCTCACTTGTTATTTAATTTTAATTTTTCTAGCAAGATCTATTAAAAAAATTTTTTTCCAGGAAATTATGGCACCTGTCACCAAAATTCATCATGCAGCAAGATTAATAATCTCTTTTCCAGGAACGAAATTGTTGCACCTAGCTGGGGCAATTTCAAAGTCTTTTTCCCTTAGACAAGACAAATGTCCTGACCTCTCAATGGCATTTCTCACTTGTTATTTGATTTTAATTTTTTTAGCAAGATTTATTAATAATTTTTTTTCCAGGAAATAATGGCACCTACTGAGCCTCTTCCTTTAAGAAAAATTTCCTAACCTTCAAATTAGATTTCTCACTTCTTATTTAATCTAATTTCTTTCAATTTATATGTTTTTATTTCAGTTAGCTTTCCTAAGCACAACGTTGTAAATTTGCAGAGTGTACTTACAATTTACGAAGTCCTCTGAGAATCTTTTTATTTCCTTCCTTCAGACTTGTGATATTAGTTAGATTGTTATTCTCGAGGTTTCTAGATGTGTAAATAGAATGTTGAATTGATATGTCAGAAATGTAGATAGGCTAGGCCTTATTACAAAGAAACCATCATTTATGTTGTTTTTTGAAATGTGTACATAAAAAATTCAAGGCAATATCTTGCCGAACATTCGAATTATTTCTGCTTAAAATTTGAAAAAATTGAGCTCTAAAATTTTTTAATTTTTTACTTACAAAGAATATAGCGAGATGTTCATCAAAGATAAATCCGCCAGACTTCTGACAAGCTCATTATCTTTAACTCTACACTTGGCAGAAAGGAAGCCTTCTGGATATAATTCTCTGTTAGGCCGTACACTCTTTGTACAGTTGCAGTAATTTGGACAAATGCTTGATGAATTTTTATGTGGGGGTGTTATTGTGGTGGTATTGTTGTTGAAATTGTTGGCAGTGGAGTTGGGTGAAATTTCATGAGATGATAGTGCCGAAGTGCTTGTCAAGGATGCGAAGCTGTAAAAGTTCATTGAAATGGATAAAGCAGTAGATGATGATAGAGATGGAGTAGGGAATATTTCGTGAGTAATATTGGATCCATTGGTTGGAATATGGCCCAAAATATGTCCTTGATTTAAGGAAAATGTTATGAAAATCCCGAACATCAGGAAAGGCATTTTCAGATCTGGAACAGAGGCACTCTTCTGAAAGATAACAATTAAAATAAGTTGCATGGTTTGAAGTAACACATACAAAGATGATTTATCGGACTACTTCTTTTTCCATTCCTTTGTCAAAACAAAAAAAAAACCCTTCAAATTATACCCTGAAACAACCTCTGGGCTGATCAAAATCAAGGCATGCGGCTTATTCACAGATTGGATTGGAACCTGGAACCTTGAGCGTGTTAGGTTTTGCGGAGGGAGGAAAACCGTAGAAAAACCCTCATATCAAGCTAGAGAGAGACCCAACGAACTCTACTCAAATGGGATGCCGAGTCCAGGAATCGAACCTGAGACCCTAGAGGTGAGAGTTGAATGCTTTACCCCGTTAATAACTTTGCCATTCGTTGACTTGGATTTCAATGCCTTTTTGAGTCGAGTTTGTACAGAAGCGAAAACAGGTTTTTCGTTTCCTAAAATTGCTCAGAATTCCAATCAGAATGAAAAAGAAAAAAAAAAAAAAAAAGAAAAGAAAAAAAAAAAAAAAAAAAAAGAAAAGAAGAAAATGCTAGCTGGAAAACAAATAAAGTTAACTGTGTTCTATAATCACCTGTGAAAAATGTTGAATAATTTCGAGCTGTGGATGTCAGTAATGCACGGTTCTTCTCGTAACAATAAATGAACACAAGTCTTGCCAGTAACGACCCAATGTGTTGGAGCATGACACCTTTTTCTCTTTTTGAAATGAAGCGTTGGTTTTATTAACTTAGGTAAATTAAAAATTGTGCAAACATTCGGCTATGACTTGTTTTAATTCTAACGCTCCTGCTAAAACAAAAAACCTTTCCCTCGCATTGTTATAAGTTGTAATGCCATTTACTTAGTTTAATTCGAGTTTCCGAAATGAATTTCCCTTAATAATTAGCAATAAAATTGCACAAGTGTAAAATTTTCACCGCCAAATAATAATAAAAAAATATTTTCATAGATTATAGCCCTTTGTCACTCGGCACAATACGATCCCGAGTGTCATCTATGAGTGTCATCATTTAGAGGGACTCTTTTCATCATGTTTTTGGCATGCTTCGACAAATATATAGTCCATACAAACAATAATGTAGCGAGTTTATTTAGACTGTGAGAGAAAGAAGACTATGTGGAAGTTAGTAATCCAAGAAAGAATACAATATTGAGTTCTCAAAATTACTTTTTCTTCTATACATATATCAGGACTTATTTATAGATGGTTTCGTTTTGGAAGAGATTTTCTGATGTTTGTCCTTCGAAGGAATAAAAATTGTTCCAATGAGATGTTCTTTTGGCATAAGATCAACCACATTTCCTAATTTTTAGAAAGCTGGTTTATAATCACTTGCAGATGTTCGCATAAGCTGTTTTTTTTAATATATATTTTCCAAAATTAGAAGGAGATTTTTTCCGAAAACTGTCAAACCAATTGGAGCCCACCTTTCATTGAATTGGTCAATCCAAATGTTCCAAAAATAAAATAATAAAATAATAATAATAAAAAAAATCTAGTTGGCATTTTTCACTAAGAAATTGTCTTTAAATAGGAATTTTCAAGAAAGCTATATTTCTTACAAATATGTACTGTAGTTAAAGCCGGGAAGCGAGAAAAAATTTTCCCCTCCACATAGCAGATTTGTCAAGAAAACGATTTGTCAAACAGAAACACTGTCAACAGAGTAAAAAAAAAACAACTTATTATTGATGCCAGTCACTGCGCATGCCCACTAATAAAGACATATTTAGTAATCTTACATTATATAAGCCAGTTCAGAGTTTAAGAATCGTCATGCGATTTTATCCCGAATTTCTCACCTTCTTTTGTTTAAACCTTCTTTTGTTTTTAATTAAACAAAAGAAGGTGAGAAATTCGGGATAAAATCGCATGCGCACTGAAAACGATTCTTAAACTGGCTTGATTGAAGAATTTATTCATATTTTATTACAATAATTATATTTTTTCCTCGTGCTAGGCCAAGCGGTGCATCTGATTAAATCCAGCTGGTTTGATCGCCTTCCCTGAAAGGAACTATGGGTCACTATTTTTGGTTAGCATTTTTCGAGCATTTTTCGAGTATAGAATGTAGACTTTGTTGTTGATTGAAATATAAATCCGCCATTAGTTTGACTAGCATTTACGATGATTAATTTAAAGAAAGAATAACTCGTATTTCATAAATTTTCTTGGCAGAATAATAGGAAATGCTAATCAAAATACGATGTTGAATCTTCAATTCTGATTGGTTGACCTTGAGTCAGCTGGATATGACACCTCAGTTTCGCAGTGACGTCATTCCTACGTCACTATTTCTTCTTTTTTTACAGCTATTCCTTTTTTTAATTATTATTACTATTACTATTATTATTATTATTATTATTATCATTATTATTCCTCCTTCCGTCACTATTCCTTCCGTACGTCACTATTTCAGATTAGCTCGAAATTACAACAAATAGCGAAGAAAAACAGAAAAAAAAACCACATTAAATATGAAAAATACGAAATTTACCTATCGTTTTTACAGTTCCGTCTTCATAAACGCAGGATTCTGGGTACCTAGCTTAACATTAGAATCGTTTGCGCTAGCTTTGTTTATTCGTGGGCTGCGTGGAGTCGGCCGTGGACTTGCAAATATGGACAGTGTCATTGAGTTTGAATGTACGCGACTATTTTCGTCAACAAGAACCTGACTTCTTGATTGGTGGCCTGCTCGAGATCCCACATGGAAGCTCGAGAGCTGAACTCTCTTTACGCATTTGACGATGTTTTTCAATGAATTTACAAACTTATCGTTCCTATAAGCAAATAATATTGGGTTCAAACATGCGTTAAATACGAGGAAAACCGGAGGCAGCCAAACGCCCAGAAGCATATTTTGAACAGGGGTCACAGAAAAGTTAATACTTCCAACGGTCGTCACAACCATGAAAATGTTCGGGAAAGCGAAAAATATGAAGCTTGTGAACACCATGACGCAGATTCGAGAGGCCAGCTTTGTTTCTCTGCGAACTCCAGTGTTCATGGTGGAACGCCGAACATAAATATATATATGAAAATACTGTAGCATGGTGACCAGATAAATGACCACGAGCATTAGCATCATTCCTTGGCTATAGAACATATTTGTACTACTGTGGTTACCCAGATCACGTATAATAATGCACATTAAGTTATCAGTTATGGTAGACCCGTCATAGACTTGTAGTAAGTAGCTGAAAATCGAAGCAAGTATCCAGAAGAGTAAAAGAAAGATGGCGGAATGTTTCTTACTGACGCGAATCGAAGGGTTCATGCAACAGACGATGGCAAAGTAGCGCTCTGTTGTCACTAGCAACGAAGTAGCGACCTCCATGATTTGACCAAAGACGAAAATAGTTCTGAAATACGGACAGGAATTTCGACGCCATTGTCGGAAATCATATGAGCTATCATCGACCACGTCATGTCCGTCTCCAATGCCAACCGCGTAAACACCAATCAAAATATCGCAGAATGACATGTGCGAGATTAGCAGTAACGCCGTGAAAGAGCGAAGTGGTTTCGTAGCAACAATCACCATGACAACAACAGTGTTGAGTACGATCGCGAGGATTCCTAATACGATGACCACTGGGCGCAGCATTCTTACAACCTCCCAGCATCTGTTCCTATAAACATTTCTCAAGGGGTTTTTGCCTGTTAATATAGAAACCTGACACTCTTTGTCCATCTCACATTTTCCCTTGAATATGATAAACCTCGATAGAAGGTCCTCAGCCATTGGATAATACTGCTGGGGAATATAAGAGCACTTGCTTTGAGGAAGAATGGCATTCCAACTTGCGTTCTCTCTTGACATATTGCAGTTTTTACACGAGTTGGAAAAAGATAATCCAAGAATTGAGGAGAGTGTGGTGTTTTCTATTAATGAGGTTGAGAAAGAGAAGTTCTCGTTACCCTCGAGGTTCAAGACTTTGATCCGTGGAAGATCAAGTTGAAGGGTTCCTCGCCATTTGCGCAGGTTGTTGTGTCTAATGCTCCTAAACCACACACAAATAACACTGATTTTAAAAACCTTCGTATTAAATCCAAACTGTCTCTCTGAGAAGGATGACTACAGTCAGGGTATGACTAACTCACAGACCGAATATGAAGTCAAATGGGGCTCACATGCGAATACCAATACTGAATGAAGAGTGAAAGGGTCTAGTTGAAGACATAAAGTTATACTCACAGGTACTCCAAGGAAGGTAAGCCAAGGAATGTTTGTTTGGGAAGATTTTGCAGCTTATTGTCATCTAAATTGCTAAATAAACATGTAAAAATATTAAGCATTGTTACAAATGTCGATCAATCAATCAAAGTCCATTCAGTCAGTCGATCAGTTGGTCAGCGTCTGCCAGTCGGTAGAGTGATTAAGCATCAGGACCCGAACGTCAAAGACGACGGAAAGAGCGCATTTTTTTTGTGCGCGCGCCATGCTTAACGTGGTTGACGTCCACAACAGAACATGAAAATGCTGCAAATAGAGCAAATTTCGTAGGACTGTGAAAAGCCAATCCGCAAGTATGTGTCGGTCTATCAGTCAGTCCGTCAGCGTCTGTCTGTCTGTCTATATATCTGTCAATCCGCCAGCGTCTGTCTGTCTTTCTGTCTGTCTGTCAGACCGTCAGCGTCTGTTAGTCTACAAGTCTATCAGTCTGTCTGTCAGTCCTTCCGTCTATCTCTCCGTAATTACTGAATGTGCATATCATTTACTTACAGCGAGCGAAGCATGTCAAATCCCCGAAATACATTTTTCCATAGCGATGAAATGTTATTTTGAGCCAAGTTTCTGCAAAAGAATTTTGATACTAAATATCTGCAATACAAAACTCGTGCCTTCATATCCCCGAGTGCAATCCCCGAGTACTATGATAACAACACTCAGTGAAATGTATACCGCACACGCACGTTTTCAAGTGCTCCATAACTCCCCAAGAGAACACAGACATAAGCAGCTGTTTCATGCTTCATTGAATAACATAAGGATTTTGACGCGCGTTATCAAGTTTTTTTTTCTATAACACACAGGGAACTGAACAGCACAATACTTTTTTTTAAGTGCTCAATAACTCAGAGAGAACACAGACATAAGCAGATGTTCCATTAAAATCATCGTATAAGGATTTTGGCGCGCGGTATTTATTCTTACATATTTCTGATTACAAAGTTTTAGATAAAGGCCAGCACTAGGGGACGCATTGCGAGTCATATCTTATAAAACAATACTATAGTAAATTAATTAATATAAACTGGAAAGAATATTACAGGTGAAATAGAAACTGAAGTAATGAATATCACTGTCAATATTCCAAGGTCAAAAACAGATGAAAATTGTTGTTCTCGCAAAACCAGGACAGTTTGATATTAATATGGATACTAATATCAATATCAATATTCCTAATAAATAATTAATGTTATCTATATTAGTATAACTTTCATTTTATGAGAATAATAAGTTTCTCTGGTTAGATTTATATATATTTTTGTTAGGGCGCACTTAATTTGGAGCCCAGCTCTGTTGTGCTAACCCCCTCCATTAGTAATTATTCAATGGATGAAGTAATGTAAATAAATAAATAAATAAATAAATAAATAAATAAACTTTAGACTTGACTATAGAGTTTCGCGCGCTGTGATTGGTCGAGCGACCGGTTATAATTTTTGTTCAAAATTTTGCTAGAGCGGAGGTAATATACTAAAAAAAACGTTTTCTTTATTTTCTGAATTTCTTCTTTTCTCTATTATTTTATAATTCAAGTCTAAATTATACTAAAACAATTATTCACCTCAGACTCAATGAATAAATATTAATTATCGTGTCAACAGAGACTGGCTGATTTTTTAGATTTGAATTTGAATTATATTTTTTTATTTATTTATTTGTGCTCAAGTTTAACAATTCAACTTGACAGCTTTCCAATTCGCCAACAGCGACAAACCTCATCTACTTCACTCCATGGCTTCAAAAACATTGAAATTTTCTGTTTTTTGTTCTAATTTTAGACAACATGTACAATAAAAATTGAAAAGAAACTTTATAAGCCATAGCTTTGTTTGTTAGGCAGTTTTTTTAAAGCTGTTGAAACGATTCGATCATATCAGAAGCGGCAGACAAGAATCGGCAACTATGAAAACATTGAAAAAACTCTCATATTAATTGTATTTTTCAAGCCAGAGACAACACATTTATCAACTCTGACATTCAGGTCAGTTTTGTTAAGATTTTAAGTTTAAATAATAAGTTAAGATTTTGATGAGAATAAAATATCCCTGAAAACTGTCGCTAATGAATGCGCGAAACTGTCAATGTTCCAAGATCAAAAACAGATGAAAATTGTTGTTCTCATAAAACCAGCCAATTTTATTTACTATAATTTATTCATTATAAAATATTACTGAAAATTATCGCTAATGAATGCAGTCTTTTTGGGCAGTAAAACAGACACTTCGGTCTAGCTGCACTAATTTGTTTTTTTTCCTTCATTCTCGTGCACTTCATTTAATTATCTTCAAATTACATAATTCTTGCATTGATATTGAACAATTCGTCATACTTACAATAAGTTAACAAATCTTTTCCATTAAATTATCAATATTTTTTCTCAATATTTTCCTGCCCTAGCTACGTTCAATAACCTTCAAATAATTTTGACATTAGTAATATTCATTCTTACTTACAGTGAACATATCCTTTTCTTTGAAATACCAAAGTTCCTCCTCAACAACTGCTTGAGGTTGTTCGTTTTGCATTTCATTTCGACCATGTCTTCTCCTAACTCTTCGTCCTCGCAGTGCTTACACAAACATCCTTTTGGACAAACCATGTTCAAATCAGAACTGTTGACTCTACTTGGACTAATTTGCGAAGCAGAATTCCTTCCAATATCTAAACTAGAGAACGGATCCAGAAAGTTCGATCTTTGTGGAAAAGATGTTGGTGCAATCCTCGTTGAAGCGGTTTCCAAAAATATCGTTTTGAAGCATGTACTTTTTATACATTTGCTGAGACTCTGGAGTGACGGAGTTGATGTTGAACTTTGTACACTGTCAGACTTCCCAACGGAAGAACTAACAAAGACAGACGTTGGTTTTACAAGTACGGGATCATCATTTCTCGCTGTTGTTGAAACAAGGGAGTTTCTAGTTTCTGTGGCGTCTTGTGATGGTAAGATATGCGTCGTTGTCACTGAGGTCCGAGAGAAATTTCCCGTTACAAAGGAAACACAAAGGAAAACGGTCATCATCTGTGGTAACAGGAACATTTTGTGCTGCAAAAACAGGCAATCAAAAATGAATTCGTTTTAGTAGAAAACAATCATTTAAATGCAACAAAACTTTAATCACTCGCTTGGTCGTAATCAAGCATTCTGATTGGAGGATTCAATTCTCGTTCTCGTATTTGATTGGCTCAAAGCGGGAAGCCATTTGACAGTCGCAATATCGTCATTTTTACTCGCGAGATCTTTTTTTAACCAGTATGTAATATATATTTCCTCCACCCGTAAAGGCTGTGTTTATCTAGACGACAGAAATGTCAATATATGTGACTTTAATTTACACCTCTAGCGCAGACTAGAAAATTGTTGTGTTAACAATAATGGTGGTTCTCGAGGAATATAATATGAATTGTTTTACTGGGACAATAAGACAAACATTTTATTTTCTCGTTAGCAAAAACAATATTACAAGAAAATAATAAGAATTCGTAAAGCTAAAAGAAGAAAACCAACACGATGAGGCGATGTTGTAGTTAATTTTTAAGAATCTTTTTGCGAGTAAATCTAGCTACAAACTCTTATCTTTGATCTCCTTAAGCCTTTTCCAATCATTAGCGACATATATATTATACATATGTTCATTAGCGAAAATGTAAAATTAACACGAAAGGACACAAATTGGAAAAGTATAAAACCTGGACGAGTTCGTTATCATGATTAAAACAATAAACGTTAAAATTAGAGTTGAAAACGGAGAAGAAGATAGACCTCTTGACAGCTAGCCATTCACTGATTTTAATCAGCCCAGAGGTTGTTTCAGGGTTTGATCTTTGAGTTAGCAATGCCCTGACTTAGATCAGCCCAGAGGTTGTTTCAGGGTTCGATCTATGAGTTAGCCGTGCCCTGACTTAGATCAGACCAGAGATTGTTTCAGGGTTCAATCTGTGCGTGCCCTGCGCATTATTAAAACTGTCAAAACTTTACCGTGTGTTTGGTTTACACTTCAGATCTTTCTTTCCCTTTATTTTTTTAGTGTTTTATTGTTTTTACAGTTTTTAGTCGGGACGCAACATGATGCGACAAATTTACACAGAAGGATCAGAATTTCTAACATTTCCTTTTTTTCCTTTTTGAATTTAAACTTGAACAGATGGTTATAAACTTTTCCTTTCCCTTCTCGCCTATAACTTTCACCTGCATGGATTAAAGGCTGTCGACTGTTTCAATACGCGCTTACGAAAAGAAAGAAAAAATCGGGTCGCAGTGAAAAGTTGAATTTAATTACCTCGTTTTCTTCTTCAATAAAGCCTTGAAAAGTAGCTACACAAAGTGCTTCCAAAATTCCAGCTTCTCTCCAGTGATTTTTCCTCCACGTTTAGTCACACAAGAATTTACGAAATTTAAATATTCTGGTGGTCAATGATACTTTGATTCCAAAAAATACTTTTTTGTTGGGTGAATGAAAGACTAAAGGCTTTCCACATGAATTCATTGCTGCACCGAACTCTAAATTCGTACCATAAGGTTGCACGAATAAGTCATCTGTGAAAAATGGTTTTTATTCATTAATGTTTTCTATCTTTTGTCATGGAAATTATGAGATTTCAATTTGATGTTCAGCGTCAATATAAGATTAATTATACTTTTGCTTGTTAGTTGATGAAGTTGCTATTAAGTTGCACGATTTATATTTGGTTCATTTGAAAAGTCGATCTTCTTATGCACGAGCTGAACCAAAAGACATCAAATAAGACCTTCATTGATTGTTTTCAAGTCCGGCGTTTGACCTGGGCATTAAAAGATATGCTACAAAGAAACGAATACTCTACAGTGAAATATACTTTTTAGCACTTTCATACTTTCTGCTATTGCACAGATTATGAGATTTCAATATGAATTCATTTTTGTTTATAGCTTGATTAAGTTGTTGCGGAGTTTTTGAAAAGGAAATGATTAAATTTGAATGGAATTTCAAAGCATTTGTAGAATACTGAGAAAAAAAATTCTGAATCTAACTAAGAACATATATATACTAAAAGAATAAAGAGAGAAATATAACAGTTGCTGCTCTTGTAATGAAGATTATGAGATTTCAATTAACATTAATCAAGGTCGCTGATAAAGAAAATAATGCTTTCGTGTTATCTGATAAAGTTATTGATGATTATTTGAAATATAACATTGAATTTGCAAAGAATTTAGAATCGAAAATTTCAGGTAATTACTGAAGAACTTATTATTAAAAGAATAAGAAAGAGAATGAAGCAAAAGAAACAGAAAAAGGTTACGAAGTTATTAAAAAATGACTGATATATTACCTGTTGTAAATAATAGTTTTACGTTAACAGTGCGCCAGTCAGATCATGAATGACAATTTTGATTCTCTGCAGTCAGGTTAACTAGGCTTCCTTTCTGAAAATAGAAAAAGCATTATCGGTGATAATGAAAGGAAGAGAGAGAGAGAGAGAGAGAGAGAGAGAGAGAGAGAGAGAGAGAGAGAGAGAGAGAGAGAGAGAGAGAGAGAGAGAGAGAGAGAGAGAGAGAGAGAGAGAGAGAGAGAGAGGACAAAAACAAAAAATAAATTAATAAATTGTAAATAAAGGAAGGGATAGCAGAGAAGGAAAAACCAAAAGAAAGCAAGAAAAGCAAAATTATTCAAAACTTAAAATGCAAAACCTCACCTTCACTCATGATCAGTCGAAGCAACAGTATTTAACTATCTAACGTCCTCAACATTTTTCCTTCAATACTTAGTTTGTTTTCTACCAAGTATTGCTCAATTCACGACTTGTTTAGCTCGCCGGCTGCTTAGATCAAGTCATGGTTATGACAGCGTTCACCTGCCTAGGCCCAAAACATTTTAATAAAGCGTTTCTTATTATATCTCCACTATGAAATATTCACAGGTAAGCGATTTCTTTTCACTATATTTCTATTGGTTAGGGATTGTCCTAACAATAATCTTCAAAATGCTATTTCAAAAATCCTATTATGCTTATGATTGCAGCGACGAAAAGTAGATATAAAGCTCAAAATACTGGGAGGAATTTCACTGAAGTAAAATTGAAATTGGACTGGACTGGATTGGTGGAATGAATTTCATCTTAAAGGAATAGGTGTGAAAGTTACTGTAAAAACTATTTTTTGTTGAGTTGTTCTGATTTGGCCTTGAATATTTCATCCCCACCTTTAAAGGCAGAATTACAAGGTACACCTTTTGCTTACGACTGTCGCATGCAAGCTGCATACTCCACAATTATGTACAACACGAATTGCGTCGTGTAAATCAACCCTACAACTTGCTCACAACTTGTACCTCGTAAATTGACCTTAAGACTTTTTAACAAAATATCGACGCATTCTGTTTGTATTCCATGACAGTCCCAAGTCCATTCCATTCCAATATAATATTTTCATTGGGCATATTATTGAGAGCATTCCTTGAACCAATAACATTATTTTTGCAATATTTAGCACAAGATGATTAGAACCTTTAGAATTTATCCCACTACTATCTGCCAGGCGAGAAGGTAGATTAATGATCTTCACTCAGCTGTTTTCAGATATTCATGTATGTATTGAAGTGTTGTCAGAAAACTTTTAACTTATATGAAAACGGGCCGCTGGTGAACTGATTGCGAAACGAAACAAAATCTCTTTTTAAGAGAGAAATGTAATTTTTCTCGCCGGTAGTGTATTTAGAGTTGACAGTTTACGTCTTCCAGGGAAAATTACATCCTTTTCAATTAGATGATAACTAGCGGTAAGCTAGTGTGGGCTGCGTCGGTGTTTCTAATGAAACAGTTGTGATAAAAAGATAAATTTTACACCGTAAAAAATAAGAAAGATCACTTACTGACGTTTGCTTTTTGCATAATTGTTTTAGGTACAAAAATCTTTTTAGTTTTCAATTTTTATAGTACGTTATCTGACACTACTCGGAGTCCGTTCCCTTTTTCGTTACTTCGTCCGTTCGTTCTCTTTTTCATTCTGTCTTTCTTTCATTCAATTCACACTCACTTTATTTTCTCTCACAATTTCAGCTGAGAACACATTCCGAAGTTAACTTCCCCGTTTTCCAGTCAGTCATTTTTTACGCAAAGATTTTCTTGTTTAAAATCATTCAATTTCAAAAAGGCAGTCCGTGACACACTCCTGATAATGAGACGTGATTACTGACAACCAGATTAACCCTGACCAAACACCGGGCTAGGAACTCGATCCTCAATGCCATCATTTCCGCTTTGCTTATCTGCTGAAAGATATCTTCAAAACCCGGTATTATTTTACGCTGTTACCAAAGAAACGAGAAACCACATCCAAACACTGACTAACGCCATTTGACTCGAGCGAGCGAGCAAATAGTCCTTCAACTTTAGAGCAAAAACTCCAACAGATTGACTTTGTAAATATAATTTAGAATGTCATCATCAGACGAAGAAAGCATCGAAGATGACGGCTTGCCATACCTCGGGGAATTTGAAGGAGAGCGCAACGAGAAAGACGAGCGACACGGTAAAGGAAGAGCAAGACTCCCGAATCAAGATACTTATGAAGGACAGTACGAGTTTGGTAAAAGACATGGTGAAGGAATTTACAGGTATGTGTTAAATAGATTAATTAATTAAGTAAAACATGGTTGGAATAGCAATTAATATTTGTACCATATCAGAGATTAAAGGCTCAAGGAAATTTGATTTATACTTGTTACGACATATTTGCAGTTCCCTGTGTCATCTTGAAAGGTAGCTGTGCCTTTGTATCGAAGCGAGACAAACGGTGAGCTTGGAATGATATGGAGACCCTTAATTTACCTTCATTTTATGGACAGGTATTCACACCATCTCAATCATTTCAAGCTCACTGTTCGTCTCGCTTAGATGCAAAGGCACAGCTACCTTTCAAGATTGCGCTGGGAACTGTGAAAAGCACTATTGCGAAGCTACGTAAACTTTTGCGTTAAAATTCATACTCAAGCTTCACTTGTTCTAGTACAGTTTCTATAGTACTAGTCAGTTAGTTAATGCCCTACAATTTTGAGTCATGATTTTTTTGTTGTTGAGAAAATCAAGTCAGTCCTTTTACAGTGAGGACACTCGAACCGTGAACACTTTGAGGTTTTTTCATATTTTTTCCTCCTTTATCCCTTGTGGAATCAATTGGAAATATTATTTATTTTGAACAATAAGATTATTTGAGTTCATTGCTTCATTTTCAGAAGGTTTGAAGCAGTAGAAAGTTCATAAAATAAAAAACATAAAAATGTCAAGTGTTCATGGTTCGAGTGTCCTCACTGTGAAAGTTTGAATTTGAAAATGCAATTTTTTGTAGATAGGATTGACATGTACGCTAACAGTGATCTAATAATTTGTTCATCTGTTTTTAGTGATATCATAACTAGATATATTTTTAGTGTTTATTGAGAATTCCGTTTTGTTTTTCAACTTCAGTTGAGTTTTCGGTAGCTACCGCACTAACACAGGTATCCCAACTAAGCGTTTTTTGGTATCCGCGTTCACAGGTTTAAAAATGGTGCCCGCTACGTGGGACATTATATTGGAGGGAAAAAGAATGGCGAAGGGACATTTTTCTATCCTGATGGGTCCAAATACGAAGGGAGCTGGGTCAACGATGAAAAACATGGATGGGGCAGATATACGTACGGGAATAGCGATCTGTATGAAGGTGAATGGGTGAACAATAAGAGACATGGACAGGGAGCTTATACGTATGCTGAAACGGGCTCTCGGTATGAAGGGACCTGGTTCCAGGGTAAAATGCATGATGCAGGAGAACTGATACATTCGAATCACAGGTGAGATGAAACGACAGCATCTGTTACTCATTATTCATCACCATCATCATCCGCTTTACCATCATCCATCATCATCATCATCATCACTTTACCATCATACATCATCATCATCATCATCCTGATCACCGTCGTCATCATCATCATCATCATGCTGATCACCGTCATTATCATCCGTCATCACTTATGATCACTCGTCATCATCATCGTCATCTTCTTCATCATTATATCACTCATCTTCATCACTTACCGATCATCACCATCATTCACCATCATATGTCACTCGTCAGCAACAACAGCAACAACATCAGTAAACAACGACAACAATGGCTTTCACAAACGCTAGCAGTAGCCAGCACAACACTAACCAGTAACATCATAAACAACAACAACACCATCAACTACAACAGCAACATACACAAAAACTTAACCAATGTCCACATATTGTTTTTAACTTTATCCTGGTACTTTTATCTAAGATATGAAAACAGAATTTAACTTTAAAAGATGTTGACTGGCTTTGCGTATTATCGAAGTCTATTTTCCTCTAATAATTACTAATATATCTCACAGGTACATTGGCTCCTTTACTGATGACAAGCCAAAGGGGAAAGGAAGATATCTCTTTGATCTCGGATGCGAGATGCGAGGAAGCTATGTTTGGATTGAGAAAGAAGACCAGAATCAAAACGAAGAAGACGAGATAGAGAACACTGTCAAACCACAGTGGATCGGGGAAGAGATTTGTCATGTAGAAGACTGAGAAATAAATGTATATACGCGCGCGATTGCTTGGCGGTTAGGATAGGTCAAGGATAACGACACACTCTGGCTTCCAGAGGGACTTTTTTCGCGGCTTAAAAAGAAATTGCCGGCTTGTAAAAAATGTTTTTTATAATTTTTTAAATATATTGCTATTAAGATATAAACTCACTTGGTCTGTCATCTTCTTCATCTTTTTCTTGTCGTTTTTCTCCTATTACCACATTGCTGCTGTCTGTTTCTACTAGCCCGGCCATTTCCTTGTATTTCTTCTTCTAATTCTTCTTCCTACTTCCTACTATTTTCTTCTTGAATACGATTACTTTAAAACGTTTTCCTTGGATATTAATAAAAATTATGTTATTAGTAAATCCAATAAAAAAGTGTTTATTTTACGTTTTACTTACCCTCCCTGCCCTCGTTGCCATGTTTCAAACTTGCTTGAGCCAGCACAAGAACAAACCAGCGGATTCTGCATGAAAACAAAATGGCGGACGAAGTCATGATATAACAGTACGATAATTCTTTTTGATATGGCATCAAAAAACGACGAAATATCCGCAACTACGACTTACCTGAAGCAGCTGGGAGAGATATACAAGCATGAATGCCTTGGCTCAAAGAAAAAAGAAGGTAAGTTAAGTAATTCATATTTTTTTCTCTTGTATTAGGATAAGTTTCTGACTCAAATTTTTCATTATCAGCTTGTCATCAGCTTGGCGAGTTCTACATGGCCGTCGAAAAAGACCCCGGTAAAGCGAAAGACATTTATAAAATGGCGTGTGAGGAATTAGGACTCATGGAAAGCTGCTTTGCATTAGCAAATTTACATTTGACTCAAAAAGGTATGCAAGCTCACTCCCGCCCATTTTCTCACTTTCCCATCATGCTTTGTGCTAGAATTTCCAGCTAATGAACATTGGCTAAATAAGATGGAACTGTGCAAACTTTTTTTAAGCTTTGTTAAAGTTTGCTTCTTATTCACCTGTTGTATTCAACACACTATAATCAAATCTAATCAAATGCCAGGGGTTATGCTAGAACAACTTTTACTGTAACTCACTCTCTAATCAGACATTATTATTGTGTAATTTATAGATTTTAGAGACCCAGAGGAGGCTTTAAGACTTTACACCAAGGCGTGTGATAACAACCAACCCGGAGCATGCAATAATGCTGGGTTAATATACCAAAGTGGCATCGAAGATTCACCAGTTAACAAAGACATGAAGAAAGCCATAGAATTCTTCAATAAAGGCTGCGAAGAAGGAAACAGAAATGGCTGTTTCAACCTTAGTGCCATTTACCTTACTGGAAAGAATGGAGTTGAAAAAGACATGAAAAAAGCATTTGGACTGTCACTCAAAAGCTGTGAAATGGGACATCCGTGGAGTTGTGCGAATGTCAGTAGAATGTATACGTTGGGGGATGGAGTGGAGAAAAACCTAAAAGAAGCTGAGAAATATAAAAAACTTGCTAAAAAACATTCTGGATATGAGGTTAATTTATAGTTATTAAAATACATTTTTAAGATCTTGTGAAATGTTTTTCTAGGTTTTTCAAAATTCTAGGTTGTAAGAATTTCATTGCACAAATTTGCAAGTTCAGTAAATCGCATTGAGTTCACATGACTTTCCAATAATAACTAACGTTTGCACTTGGGTAATTATACAGTACTCATCAGTAGTTTTAAATGTAATGCTTCATTGTCTTATACAAAACTCGGCACTACTGAATTTGTACGATATATTGTGCACACTTACATTTCATTCAACATTAAATCAAGCCTTCCCAGTAACTGTTACTCTATTTCAGACTTGCGAAGACATGACGTACATGGCAGCTTGCTTTAATTATTAGATTGTATAGAAATCTTTGCAACTACTTGTGATAAAAAAATTAATTTACAATACTTGGTTTGTGTGCTGCATGCTTTTGAACTTAGTAATAATACATTTACCTATTCTGCATTTATTCTCGTGCTCCCTTTATACATTTCAGTTAATATTTTTTACACTTCTTGTAAAGTACTGCCAAAACTTCTACTGCAGTTGTTAAAAATAAGTTACTGGTATACGTACAGTACCATTGTCAACTATCCTTTGCAGAATTTTAAAGATGAAAAATCTCAGTGTTACAAATACTGTATTAAGGTTGTCATGCAGATAATATTCCTATTCATAATTACAAAGTATAATTGCTCCATAACATTTTCTTTTCACAGAAAATAAATTGTCTTTCATGAGGAATTTACAAATTATTTTATATTTTTTGTAAAATTTAAGACATTTTTGTGTATATTTTTTTTTGCAAAATTGACATCATTATAAATTCATTGATTAACCACATTATTGTAATATTGATGGTTATTTACAAATTAGAAAATAATCTTATTGATACTGCAGTAACTAATACAATAATGCCTAAATTGTGAAGCCTTATTTAAGATTAACAGCAGCATACAATATTCTGAGAAATGAAAACGTATTTCCTGCTTTTTCAAGTTTCTAATTCTCATCTCCTTCTAATTCTACATTTTCTTTCAAATAGTTTTTAACTGAGAGAGGAAGAGGTAGGCGATCAACCTTCTCTAAGTCACTCATGAATCTGAGTTTCCGTCGAATACAGACTTTGCATATTTGCAACAGTGGTTGGGGATTTTCTGTTAAAAGAAAAAAGATGTAAGAAAAAAAAGATTGTTTGCAACTCTGTTTTTCGCACAAGAAACAATTTTTCTCTATCTTATTCCCTTTAATCCACAACCAAACCCCTCCAGTCCTCTCCCATGTTCTCACCCTGTACCTTCAAATAGACATTTTTACCGATATCGCAGCCATCTTGAATTATGGGATACCAAGGGGGCAAACATGGAAACATTTATTAAGCAAAGAAGGGTGGGGTTGCTTTCTCAAATAATTTTACGCTTTTGTGTTTCGCACATTGCTCCAGCTACCAGCAAATTCGATTGGTTTTCAGATGTGCTGCTCAATGGATAACGTTAGATTATATAAAAAGATACTCTGACAGCTGTGCGTACACTGTACTATAAATTTTCTGATAATTGCTCCCTCAGTATCCCATAATGTCTTACTTAAAACAATAGAATTCAAGATGGCTGGCTTATCAGTAAAAAGGTCTATTGTCTTGTGCTTTTCCACCTTATACACTCCCATTTACAAGTATTGCCCATTTCTGCTCGACTCTGATCCCAATGACACCCTCCCCTCTATATTATGCTTATACATAAATTTCTAAAGTGCAAGATTATAGATTTAAAAACTTTAACAACCCTTTTTCAAAACATACCCAAAGCTTCCATTAGAGTATCCAGACATTCTCTTTGTCCAGTTTCTTTTAGGATGTCAAATGGCGTATCTTCATTATTGCCTAGTATTGATGGAGAGGCACCATATTGCAACAGTAAAGTTATGATTGCTATAGCTGTAGGTGGTGGCAGTTTTGCACGAAGTGCAAGGTGAAGTGGTGTATCTAGAATCATGTCTTGAGCATTTGGTTTGCTTCCTGCATCCAACAACAAGATGGCACACAACACTTTCCCTGTATTGATTTGGAAAGATAGAGTAAAAATTTTGTTAAGTTTTTGATATCAGACCTTTCCCTAATTTGTTTGAATGACCACAGAACAATAGATTCAAGTCAAGGCTGGGGTTTTCTATCCATTATCCATAAAATTTACTGTATTTCCTACTCCAGCCTCACCTTAAATCTACTGTTCTGTGGTTATTAAAGCAAATTTGGGAAAGGTCTATGATTAAGTTTATCACTGAATATCATTAGAATATTCAATTTATAATAAAAACTAATACTTTTCTACTATACCTTGTTGACATGCCTCATGAAGAGGTGTTCGTTTCTGGTTGTTCTGAGCATTAGGTTTTGCATTGTAATGAAGGAGCCGGTCAACGATGTGCGAAAAGCCCCTGAAAGCAGCCTCGTGTAGTGAAGTATGCCCACCAGCATTCTTACTATGCACATCGGCACCGGCATCAAGAAGTAAATTAATGCAGTCCAGATGACCTGAACGAGTTGCAATATGCATTGGTGACCAGGGTGTACATCCTTTGACTAAAGAAATATCAAAAATTATGAATTTCATTTAGATAATCTAAATTCTTCTTTCTTTTAATGAAAAAATGAAAGAAGGATAATTTCACTTACATTCACTAGGGTTATTCACAGGGGATCCAAGTTTGATCAACAACTTCATAATCTCATGGTGTCCATATTTACAAGCTTCATGAAGAGGGTGCCAATTACTGTTAGGGCTTTTCAGAGAAGCTCCTGAATCTAACAATGTTTCTATCATTGCTTGGTTTCCAGTCTGAGTAGCCCATAAGAGAGGGGTACGGCCATATTTATCTGGTGTGTCGAGAAGTGGTTTGTGCTTGAGCAGCAACTGGACTACTTCTAGTTGGTTATTACTGGCTGCTAAGTGTAGTGCAGACTTTCTTCTTCTTTCTGAAATACCGGGTAAAATATAGAAATAGACATAAATATAGAAATGGAATTTAGCAATGAATTCTATAATTGTATTTATACACAAGCAACTTTTAGGGCACGATTACACGGCATAATTTTCTTTGCAACTTGTTTCGCAACGTTGTTGCTAGACAACTTGCAAGAGCCTTTAAACGGTGCAACAGAGATGCAATCGTGGCCAAAAGTAGAAACGAATTCTACTTTTCGCAATGATTGTTGCATCTTGTCTTGCAACATTTTTAAAATTGCGCTGTAGGTTACACGGTGCAATGCTTCGTGCAACTTGTGTCACAACGCCATTGCGAAACAAGTTGCAGAGAAAATTGCACCTTGTAATTGCACCTTTAATGCAGTAAGTCTCTTCTGACACTCGCCACTAGTTTACATTGTATGATATGCAAGTTGAGTTGCAAAATAAATTGTTGCAAATGGACATAAAAATTGTATCAAAAGTTGGATGTATAAGCAGGCTTGACAGTGTGTGTATTTGGGAGATGTGATGGTGATGGTGGTGGGGTGGTGGAGGGGGTGTTAACAGGGACACATAAACAGATCAACACCTTAATGAAGATCCTACCTAGCAAATTGATGTCAGCCCCTTCTTTGAGAAGAAATTCAACACATTCTAAATGACCTTCCCTTGCAGCTATGTGAAGACCTGTTTCTCCAGAAGTCACCTGACAAACATTTGGATGAAGCTTTTTCTTGGTATAAATTAATTTTGCCTGTATATTGAGTAAACAAAAAATGTATAGAATATAATATTAGTGGATAAAATTATAACGTTAGCTTGTAAACTTGATTTTTAGTCTGTAGCTTTATTCATCTATTTAACATACTTTTTACTCTGACGAAGGACTAGCGTCCGAAACGTCAGTAAGTGATCTTTCTTATTTTTTACGGTGTAAAATTTACCTTTTTATCACAACTATTTAACACACTAAATTAAGTTTAAATAACTAAAGGTTGCATACATTTATACTAGAAAAACTAAGTAAAAATATCAACCTTGCTGAAGCATTTCGAAGTACAACATTTTAATGGTAAGAATAAGTACAGTCTTACCGTTTCTAAGTCTCCTTCTTTTATGGCTGTCAAGAATTGCTCCAGTCCAGTTTCATTTCTGCTGTTCAAAATTCTCGATAAAGAAGGAGGTTGACGACCCAAATAATTATTAAGGAAATTAGTATAGTTTTGTTCTTCTTGCATCGTGGTTGAAGCTTATGAAGAGGAGTAAAGTTGAAGGCTTAAAACAGCGATAAATCTGGATAATTTGATGACGAGTGTTTGTCAAGTTTTTACACAGTTCATTGAAGACGGCTCAAAATCGTAAAAATAATCCAGAAATTTGGCTACGTGAGATGAATGCTAGTGCTTTTAAAATTTCTAAAACCTATAGTATGATAAAAGGGTCTTTAAAACGGCTCGAAATATTAAAAAAATTGGAGAAAAATGCAAGAAAAGTCAAGATGAGTCAAGCAAAGTTGTTCTCTTTAGGGGATAGCCACTGATTGAATTAACCGAGGGCTCAGGGGCTGTTTACATGACCAAATATGGTAGTACTAGGAAGAGGTTATTTTTAGCATATGTTTTAATGCACAGGTTACACTTCCTGTAATGCACAGGAAGCCCAATGAAGTATGGATGAAATTGAATGAAAAAGAAAAAGAAAAGAAATTGAGAAAAGAAAAGAAAAAGAAAAAATTGAAAAAGACAAGATAATACAAGAAAATATAGAATAAGAAAGAACAAGAAAAGAAAAAGAAAAGAAAAAGAAAAGAAAGAAACCAAGAAAATACTCCAGAATAAACAAGGGCAACAAGCCATTACAAATTCAAAAATCTCATTGTTTATTCAAATTCTATCCAAAAAATAGGAGTCAAGACTATGTCATTTTTCTACGTAAAATAAATATTTATGATCATATACAAATATAAATATCTCATGGCAATTCCATTCTTGAGTATTATATATACTTTTCCCTATCTTTGTGCACAAATCCCATATTGCTTATATAGTAGTTCATTCTTAAGAAATTTTCATCCCAAAAACACTAGTTGTATTATTAGATTGTTTTCCTCAAAATTAATGAGGAATTTGGTTTAATTTTTGGAAGGATTATAACTATAATAGATTTATAACTTTCCTCCCTATAATCGTCTAGCTTTCCCTTTCCTCTCCTCTCACAAACTCCAGTCCTGTGTTTGTGAAAATATTATATATATTATATATCAATGGCCATTTTTAGATGAATAATTGTAAAAAAAAAAAAAAAAGTGGAAATATTTCAGTGATATAAAATGATTATTTGGACAAATTTATCATTTTTCCACTATATTGAAATGGCAAGTAGCTATGAAAATATCGAAAATGTAGGAAATATTCTTCAACAATGTTAGAAATTTAAATCTATATTATTCTTATTTAATTCCATGAATGCCCTCTTCTATTCCTTTTTGTTCTCCTCTTCTGCAATAACTTCCATTATTTTCCTGAGTACATTTTTGCAATAGCTCAACCTCTCAACAATCTTCATTGGACAGGTATCTGGGTTCAGGTCGCTTAGCAACTGAGTTGTGCACTCTCGTTGTTCGTTTATGTAAATTAGCATAGCTTCGTCTTCGCCCGGGATGAGGACCACTTTTGTGTGATCATTGAAAAAATTCACCTAAAAATTGATAAAAATTGAAATATTCATAGTAAATTTTTTTGAATGAAAATATTTTAGTTGTATTTATGTGAAAAATAATAGAAAATATTCGTCTCACGGCACGGATCCATTCTTACCTGTAGTGTCCCGTTGCTAAGATACATCACCATGGTGATATCAGTGCGGAACCAGATATCGATGAAAGGTACATTATTTTGTTGGTTACTGATGATGCCGCCTCTTTGGTCTCCTCCCTAATAAAAGAAAAAGTTTTCAGTATATTTGTTGGTCACCACACTAGGGCATATATTCTGCAGGGACACCACTGACCCTTACGTCGGGGACGTTCCCCCGGCCCTTTATGCGTCAGTTGTGTCCCTGCAAAAGTGACCATAAAAAAATGTTCGCGATTCATACCCCTACTACATCGCCATTAGTATGCGCGACGTACAAAACCAGTGCCTTGCAATAATTCCCAAGAGAATGTAATGACATGCAAGAAATGGCTGTCATGTTTGAATTCGAAAGCAACATGGAGACAGCGACATGTACATCAAGTGATAGGGTCGTGATACCCAACTCTTAGTAGACTTTGTTTTAGCTTGGGCCGGTAAAGGCCCGTTTACATGGACGATTTTTTCGGCGATTTTGGACCAAGACCGCCGCAAATTAAGTCGCAGCAAAAATCGCCGCAAAAATCGCCCGAGTAAACGGGCCTTAATGTTATCCCATTTCGCCCAATTTATCCCACTTTTTAACGATTGCGCGTGAAGACACAGAAATATAGTTCCAAGTCAAACAGGGAATCTCATTGTCAAGAGAATGATATGTTTGAAATGGAAAAACATTACGCCCAAGCCGAAAAAGGGTAGTTTCTTGATTTTGATTTTCCTAACCTTGAGAAGGTGCTTGTCCATGTAATTAGAGAAGTAGGTCAGAAGTGTGACTTTAGTCTCGATACTATCAGGAATGTACGATGAAGAGAAACGTGCTATCTTGCTATCTTCGTCACAGTAGCAAATACTCCTGGTGGAAAAATCCATTAAAAAAAGTAATTTATCGAGCAAATGTATGTACACTTGGTATACGGTTACGGTAGAGTTTCAAAGGACTTATCTAACGTCAGTATTCCTTCAGCTAGTAGCTTGTCTTCCAGGAGCTGAAGGTATGGAATTTACTCTCTCCATCAGTGCTCCGTTCAGTAAGAATAGATATTAAATCTTGTCATTATAATCATGTTAATCACCTTTTATCTACTGATAGCGCAATCTTTGTGCAGTCGTTGAACCTGACTGACACACTACCATCCGACATCTGAGCGCCAAATCCATATTTATTGCTGTAATCAACCCATTTGACGATAAAAACCTTGCTAAAATCGTCCATTGTTGAAGCCTTGGATTTTGACTTGTCTTTCTTCAGTTTGAAGCGAGAAAAGAGAGGCTTTGAGGTCCCCTTTAGCTCTGGTAAAGGTGATCCTGAACTGGAGTTTTCACTGAAGTCGTGGTTAAGAGTTTGAAGGCATGAGGACAGCTGAACAAAAAGGCCTTCAGGTAAGAAGTACTTTTGAACTTCGCTATCTGTAAATGGAAAGCACGTCATAGAAGTTAGATCATTAAATGTGAGGGGTGGCTGGGCTGTGGGGAAAGGGACGAGGGAGAATCCCATCCCTCAGTTTTGGGACGCTACGCAGGCTAAGACTTAGATCAACCCAAAGGTAATTCCAAGGTTCGATCTGTGAGTTAGCCCTGCCCTGACTTTGATCAGCCCAGAGGTTACATGTTTCAGTGTTCGATCTGTGAGTTAGCCGTACCCAGTTTTATCAGCACAAAGGTTGTTTCAGAGTTCGATCTGTGATCAAGAATTAGCCCTGCCCTGACTTTTATCAGCCCAGAGGTGTTTCCTGAATATCGATACAATTTGAATGTTAAAGATGATTTCAACAATATCTCACCTGATTCAATTCCACGATCACTGTCATCACTATCTCTACTTTTCGTCCCATTTTTCAGTTTCCCTGACGATCCATTTCCAAGTTTATCTAACGAATTTCCATTAACATGCACACCTCGTTCTTCAATCATCTCCTTTTCATCCATCTCAATTTTCATTTGACGATCAAAAACCTTAGCAAGTCCATTCAACGAATCTTTCTTCCAATCAGTAGGCGTACGTCTCTCATACTCCGTTATCTTTGGCGACCCAGTTAGAGACGTAAGAGGTAGGTTGCGTGGCAATATTCCACATTGAAAAAAATCATCATAAAATATATATTTAAGATCCGGGCGATCGTTCGGATTGGGTTGGAGAAATCGTTGGATGAGTTTGGCAGCGTTACTTGATATTCGTGAAGGGATCGTGTACTCATTGGTACGAATGCGCTGGTACGTTTCGCGTAAAGTTTTAGTCTCGAAGGGTGGGTGGCCGACCAAGAGCGTGTACCTGTTTGGAAAACGTATTAATAAAAATATAGAATCCAGCTTGACTTTGAGTCATGATATATAAACACTTACATAACGCAACCCAGTGCCCAAGTGTCCACTTGCCAGTTGTGGCCCGTTTTTGATAGGACCTCAGGCGCGATGTAGTTTGGTGTACCGCACATGGTCCTGAAAAATCAAAAATCAATAGAATTTTTAATGATGTATGTCATAGATAACTTACTACTTCTAATGAAAATGATAGGAGATTTAAAAGTTAAGTGTTTTGTGCAAGATGTATACATTCGTAACTTGCGTACCATATCATCAAACACCACTTTTCTCAAACGATATATGGTCCGTTGGAGGATATGGCAAACTCACAGGGCAAATTGGAGTTAGAGTGCTGGATTTTGCGGCGAGAGAAAAGCCGGAGAACCAGCAGAAAAAAATTGGAGACTCAAGGAAGAGATGAACAATTTCTACTTAATATATCACAGGGAGCCCAATTCAGATGAAAGTGAAAGGTGAAATCAAAATCGGAAAAAAATCTACTTTAATTATTTTGTGTCCTCCACAACACAAACGAGTGAAAAGATCAAGGAAACATGCACTAGAAATTTTTTTAGCGTACACTTTTGTTTTCCCATCTCTGTGATATCTAATGTATAAATACGCTATTATACGGTATTATTATTAAATAAGAGAATCTAAATTGGGCTCCCTGTGCTCACCTGCCAAAATCCACTACAACACTCTCGACCCCAATACTCGAAAACCTCAATGACAATGATCTACTTGCCTTATTTGTTTCTGCTCAGTTTGCAGTCTAACAGCCAGTCCAAAGTCTCCTAGTCTAAGTTCCATGTCATTTTTGAGGAAGAAGTTGCCTACTTTGATGTCACGGTGGATAACTCGCTGCTCGTGTAGGTACGCGCAGGCTTGGACTGCCTGGTGCATGAAGAAACGTACTTCGGGTTCTGTCAGTCTGCCTCTATTTTTGAGCATCTGAACCAATGACTGAGAAAAAACAAACGTAAAAAATAAGGCGTCGAGAGTCATTGACTCAGTCTCGTGAATCTTGATTAAGTGTTTACAGTTCGGATTCAATCGTAAATTGTTATAAAAATGCAATATATATTTTAGAGTTAAAAATGAAATTTATTTTTTAAGTATTAGAATATTATTTTGGTAATTTTCAATCATATTCTATTAAGGGCGCGCAAATACGAGCAATAAAATCGTCCAACTTGTGGTGCATTGCAAGTACGTTCCAGAGCGAATGTTGCTTGTATTATCACCCCGCGCGCAACAAATTTCCATTGAGAGCAGAAAGAGCTTCTACTTCTACGACAAAGTTGCACAACAAAAGTTGGTTGTCGTACAATGTTGCGCGACAAATTGCAATTCGCCATTACACATTCTACGCAAAAGGATCATCTGAAAGAAGACTGCTCGCGCACGTCGACAGAACCCACGCGCGTCTGACAACATCCGCGACCATGCAAGAACATTCGCACGCACATTCGAGATCTCGGATTGCAGATTTGAGATGCGAGCGTCTTATCACCGCGGCATATCCTGATTCCTTAACTGGTACGTAGTTAAGATTAGAACGGTAAAATACCATCAGGCTACATTATACTACGGCTAAAAATTTGCTGTACTTTCCCACTAACATAAGAGGTTGGTAAGCAAGGTTAAGGTTTAAAAGAGAAAAATAAAATATACCTTACGACTACACAGTTCCATAAGAATATAGAAATGAGAATGGTCTTGAAAACTGCCGTGAAATCCAACGATGTGACGGTGACGTAACGTCTTGTGGAGATCGATTTCTAATTGTATCTGCGTATAAAAAGATATGTTGTTAAGTACTGCAGCTATTTCAAAAAAGGTTGGTGAAGGTTTTGTTGTATAAATGTTGCTTGTTGCATGCTGTATGTTGCACGTTGTTTACGAAACTTGAAAATGTAATGTATTATTTTCATATGTAAATAATGTCAGCACAGAAAAAAATTATGCAGGAAAAACGTGCAGAAAAAGTTTGTAAAACTTCCATGTTGTTGTGACATTTTGTTTATGACTGATTTCACATCGCTCATAGTGCAATTCTGGTTTGGTAAGAACATGCAATAAAACCTTCACCAACCTTTTTTGAAATAGCTGTATCAGTCTTATGGCCGACAATGTTTGCTTCTTGGAAATTAACCCGCCTCGCTTAGGATAGGGCTTATGATATTTTAACAAGGCACCACAATCTTTACTCACAGGTGATTGTGTTCCTTACCTTATTGACTTTACCAGGAGATTTGGTGAGCCTTTCCTTTGGAACAGCTTTCAGGGCAAATTCTTTGTTATTTGACATATCGGTTACTTCGTAGACACGAGCGAACCCTCCCTGAAACAAAATGAATTGATGATTAATAAAGGCTGACAATGAAATGGATGAATGAATAAAGAGATGTATGGCTGAGTGGGTTGGTGGAGGAATGGATGAATGTGAAAATAGATGGAAGTGGATGGATGGAAGTGGATGGATGGATTCAGATAGATACACCTATTTCAATTAACGTTGATTACGGGAGATCTGGAATGGTCGATCTGAAACCAATAGGGATTGGTGGGTGTCAACATGAATTTGTGTGAATTGATGCGATAAGTGACACAAAGTAGCAATTAAATGCCATTCAAACTGGATTACAACACTGATTACAACTATATTAGGGCTTCAAGTGTCCCTATATTTCCTATATCTTAACTTAAGTTAATTTTTATTTCCCTTCCACCGGTACCAAAGTTTATGAGCTTGATAATTTTTTTTTTCCTTTTCTTTTCTGAATAAAATTATAGGGATTATAGGACATTTAAGAACTATATAGGGGATCATAGGGGAACTTAGAAAATAAAATATAGGAAATATAGGGACACTTGACATGAAGCCCTACTATATGTATTGGCAATATTTATGAGATGAGCATTCAGTCTCCTACAAATCCTTTAGGTCTCAGATCGAACATTACAGATCACGTTATCAATGTTAATTGAAATAGGTATATATGGATTGGTGGGTGGGTGGATGGGTGGTGGATACACAGGTTGGTGGGTGGATACATGTGTTGGTGGATGGATGGGATTCAAAATATATGGATGGATGAATGAATGAAAATTAATGAATAAATGAATAAGTGAATGGAAGAATTTGATGGTGGGTATGAGGATAGATAAACTTGCAAGAAAAAGACTTATAAACAATTTCGTGATGATATCTCGTTCAACATACGTCCACACTCAGCTTGCAATATCCACAACTTGTAAACCACAATCAACAAGACTTGCACAAGCTGCACGCGAGCTACAACTTTAAACTACTAAAAATAATGTTTCCTATTTCTTGTTTCTTTTCATACAAGTGAAACTAAAAATAAATAAATTTCTAGCTCACCAAGGTGGCAAGTTTAATCAAAAGAAGTATTAAATTTGTATAAAAATCGGAAATTAAGAACATGAAGGAGTGGACCAAGATGGACCGAAATAAAAATTAAAAGTTATAGACGAATGCGTGGAAGAATAAAATAACCCTTCGGTGATGATACGCGATATTTTATCTTATTGTAGGAGGCACGAGTTATTTTTTTATATTGTAACAATTTGAAATAAAACCAAATGATGCGTTCCATAAGAAGTAAACAAATTAACTTTTCGTACATTACAAATGTATTACCAAATGGCCTTCGTATAGTTCTATATTTAGAACGACGAGAAATACGAGTTGAATTTTCCTCACTCAAAACAATATTCTACATAGGAAAAATTCTTCTTTATATATCAAAGCTAAAAGTAAAATACTTTTAAGTTAGGGAAATAATTCAGAGATTAATTTGTACCTTTCCAAGCAGTCTTCCTCGGAAGTATCTCTTGCCATTACCATCTTCGATAACTTTGGGAACCTCAGGAAAATTCTCGTCCTTAGAATTCCTTGTTCTTCTCGCAGAAACTTCAGCTGGAGTTCTGTTGCTCGAATTAAAACTCTGCGGAGACGAATTGGTCGAGACTGAAGCCATTTTAGTTGGATTTTTCATCAAGATCTTGATCTTTCTACCATGGCGTTTTAGCATTCATTGTGATAGTTTTCAAATACCATCAACCTCGCAACGGACGGGTGGTTACCCGTAAATCGCGGTTTTTGATTGGCTGACGAGCGCGCACTGGGAACCGTCATTTATTTATGCGTTAACAGCGCGCGCGGCTTCACGGAACTTCTTCGTTCCATTCCAATTTCTCTTTCCTCTAATTTTCGGCAGAAATTTTTTATAATTAGAGATAAAAACATCAACAATATGACAAAATAACCGGGTTTCTTTGAAGAAAAATTTTCTTGGTAATATTTATTGAAGTCAGAGGTAATGAGTAATTTTAGTCATGACAGAGGAGTGGATCTATTTTTGGCAAAGATCTGAGCAGCAACAGAAAAAACACCAGCAACGCCCTACTAGTTATTCAACTTGTTGGAGCCAAAACTGTACTTTTTTTACACTCAGGTGACAGGAAATACAAAATCCTATGAGGCATGTGCTTTCCATTTTCTACATCTACATCTCTCTATCTTTGTAAACATGCTTTCTTACTTCAGTGATCTGATAAGACATGGGTGTATTTAGTTCATTCGATTCACTAGCGACCTTTCCATCCATGCGGGTAGTCACTTGAGTACTTGAGGTTAACTGGTCATGGTGTGTCAGCGGTTGGTCATAGCTAAAGATGGAAAAGACAGTTCTCAATATTGGAGCTGTTTTAACTCTTTCTTGTCCGACCCAACAAATATCAGTACGTATGTACTGATGGCGTAAAAAAATAATTTTGTCATTGCTAACGAATAGAACTTTCCATTATTCGCTTGAATGACCACAGAACAATAGATTCAAGTCGAGGCTGGGGTTTTCTATCCATAAAATTTACTGTATTGTCTACTCCAGCCTCGCCTTAAATCTATTGGTCTGTGGTCAGTCAAACGACTTCGGGAAAGTTCTATTTTTCAATAATTCGTTTAGTTTTCAAGCTAGACTTTCTTTCTTTCTTTCTTTCTTTCTTTCTTTCTTTCTTTCTTTCTTTCTTTCTTTCTTTCTTTCTTTCTTTCTTTCTTTCTTTCTTTCTTTCTTTCTTTCTTTCTATTTATTTATCAAATTTACAAGTAGCTACAAATATCTATTTGAGGGCATAATCAACAGGACAATAAAAGTCCCATGTGAAGATTAGCCTAAATTAAATTGGAACACAAACCAAACCAAACAAAAATAAAACAACGAAACAAAAGACAGAACACACACAAACAAAAACAAAAAAACAAAAAAGAAAAGAAAAGATTAAAAACAGCATGTAGGATAATACTGGTTGCATGTCGGCAAAGTTTGATTACTTCAATAGTCACACACATATATTATTTTTATCTATTTTTATGCAAATTCAACCTGTACTTTGATATGTTTCCAACTGATTTGAAATAATGACGTACAAATAACGTCACTGCAAAACTGAGGTGTCATGAAGGCTGCGAAAATTGACTTCTAAAAGTTTATATCTGAGATAATTCTAGAGTTTCAGGAAAGGTTTTTGATATTTTGTAACATTTACAACACATTAATTAACGAGTGGGAAAATAAAATAAAGAGATAACCGTTTCTCGAGTCGCAGGGCCGGCTAAGCACCTCACTGAGATTTTCACAAATTTTCTCGATTCTATTTGGTTAATATTTTTTTCTAAGATCAGCTGGATATTCAGTGTAAATATCTTGAATTTGATCTCATTGTTGTGATTTATGTGTGTGAATCGAATACTTAATTAACAGACTAAAACAACACAAAAAACGAAAAGAAAAAACCCTTGAATATTAAGAAAAGAAAAAAATGAAAAATAGAAAAAAAAAGTTTAAAAAACGATTTATTTTATTGATAAATTTAATTCTTGGATAAGTAATATTAGTATATACCAACGCGGGAACCTACATAGATGGCGTATTCTCATTGGTTTGCTATCTCGGGATATTCCACTATATTTACCTCCGAAACTCGAAGACTCGCGGCTCGGTAAATATTCACCGATATTCACTTCGCCTTCGGCTAATAATTAGCACTTAATGACTGGTCCCGAGGGAAACAGTTAGTTTTGTCAGTTCCCGAGAATCTCAATGTTTCCCGAGGCTCCATTGAGATTCGAGGGAAACGAAACTAACTGATTTCCCGAGGGATCAGTCATTAAGTGTTTTATTATATACTCTAGTCAAACGAAAAAAATTTTCTCTCCATTTTGAACATTTTTTATTTACAAAACACGAACTTTCGATGGACTTTGACCTGATCACGTGGATTTATTCCCCTCTCACGCTTTGATCACGTGCATTTATTATCCGCGCGGGAGTTATTGAGATTTATTTCCCTCCACGTGATGTACTCTCGACCTATAAGAAAACGAGTTTGACTAGGATATATAATAATTGTTAAATATAATGGTCTGATCCGCGTTAATAATAAAAACGTCAAGTTTTTGTAAAATATACTGACTTCCAAAAGGTAAACTGTACCAGATAAATCAACTAATTCAAACTATATGGAAACTATGTGCTTTGATTTTTCTTGCTCCCTAAAAATAGTTTTTAAGAAAACAGGTAGCTGCTTTGAAATACCGCATGTTGATTGTGACGTCATTCAATACCTTAACACAGGCAACCCAATTTCACAGCTAGCCGAAGAAACATGTACATGCAGGTCCTCGTTTACTTCAGGCTGAAGCAAGACGGAAATATGAAAGACATTATGTCATGCAACAAAAACATAGTCCGTGGTCGATACAATAGTGATAGACACTCGAAATTAACATTGAATCGGATGGTCCAATCCATACTCGAGAAAAATGACCTCTGTAGATTTCCGGGTGAAATTCTGAGTATTTTACCTCTGAAAGACGCATGCACTAACAAACATATGACAATATTTATTTCTAAGAAGCGTATTCAATTCCATTTTAAGGCCAACTTGATGCGTTAAGCTGGATATCCTTAAGATGGCTGCTTTAAAACCGTTCGCTGACGATTTGGAAGATCAACTTACTTGTCCAATTTGTCAAGAAATATTCACAGATCCAAAGACTCTTTCGTGTCTACACAATTTCTGCTCAAAATGTATCGTTGACTGGTACGAAACAAGCGGAAATCCATTTACAAAGCAGTTGGAATGTCCATTGTGCAGGGTACAAATCGCTGTGCCAGACGGCGACGCCACCAAGCTTCGCTCTGCATTCAACTTGAAATCTCTTTTACAGTTGCTCGAAGCTGCGAGAACCAAGTCTGACCAAGAACAAGCAGGATTGCCGGTATGCATGTCATGTGAAGAGCATTTAAAACTGGTCGCATTTTGTGTGCAATGCGATGGATTGATCTGTAACGAATGTTTGGATTTCCACCAAAGAAACAAGAAACTTCGAAGAGAACATCACGTACAACTGGTGGCTGATTTTAGGAAAGAAAATGTCGAAAGTTTCGTTAAAAGCCAAATGTTTTGCCAGGAGAAATTCCATGAGCGAAATAAACTTGAATATTACTGCAAAGAAGAGACTTGTAAAAAATGCGTTTGTCAGAAATGCGCTTTTTTACATCATCGAAATCACGATATGTTGAGCATCGAACAAGCTGCTGAACTAACAAAACTAGATGCGAATCTCAACATGGAAAAAGTGAGCCAACTGAAAGAGAATTACAAAGGAGAATTGGTCCAGTCAAAGAAGGACATGGCTCGAATTGAGAACGACATAGATCTAGCAAAGAAAAAGGTTACAGATGTAGTAGAATCGATTTGCAAGACGGCCAGAGATCATGAAACGGCGATAACCAATAAGCTCAATGGGATCTTATCCGAACGACAAAAGGCAAGTCAAGATGAGCAAAGAGATATTGAAGCTGGCATTAATGAGTTAGCCGAATTTTTACTTCGCTGTCAGACAATGCTGGACAAAAGTGCAGCAAGCGAAATCGCAGTAAGTAAAGATGACCTTCAGCAAAGATGTCAGTCATATTTGGAAAGGCCTTCAATTTTGCCAAGCAAACCGATCCAACGAAACGTGACTGTGCGTTACGTGACACACCAGGAAGTAACACAATCGTTACAAAATATTGGAACAGTTCTTGAAAGTGTGGCAGATCCCTTGCACTCTTCAATTGAATCAATGAAGGAAGTAAGATGTGGTTTTGTAAATGATTTTGTTATCATCACAAGGAATTCAGAGGATGAGGTGTGTCACACAGACAAGGGATCCATTGACGTAACGATCAAAGACCCTGAAGGAAACGAAGTGGAAAGAAGATTAACTGAACAGGGCACTGGAAAATACAGGGTGAGTTATCGGGCAGAGAAAACTGTACAGTATGAAGTACAAGTGAATATTAGTGATCAACCGATCAGGAATTCACCACAGAAAGTAAACACGCTGGATATAAACACCGAGTTTGTACACGTGAAAACGTTTCTGGGGATCGATGTCTCTGAATATAACGAAGAGGGGGCAAAACAACATTTGAAAATCTCAGTCATCGGTGTTAATCAAGAAATAGCAGTTCTTGATCCAGAAAACCGATGCATCAAAATATTCGATGTTGTTGGTAACAGTTTGAGAAGTTTGAAGGTCGTATCGCTTGAGATGAGAGAAAGTAAGCACCTCTTTCCAGCTGCATTCGTTTTGAACGAGAACAAAATCATCGTCAGTATTTACAATCTAGAAAATAGGATACTTGTTTTACAAGAATTAGACCTAAACGGTACTTTACTGAACACCATCTATCAATCTGACCAGCCTTTTGCAGCGATTAGCTTATGTCTTACTGAAGATCAAAACCTTGCAGTTTGCGGTCAAGGTGATGATGATGATATCAAACCAAGTGTAAAGTTGTTTAGTAAACAAGGTGAATTAATTCGTGAGTTTGATCGCATCCAGGAAGGTGATTATCCTTGTTCCATAACTTATAATAATGGTAAACATTTTATTTCCTTTGGACATAAAAACTTCATTCGTGTTTTTGATAAGAATGGAGCCTTCTTGTATCAGTTTGGAGAGGAAGGAGAATTGGGCGGCCAGTTTGATTATGTCAATGGAGTCACTGGTTATGGTCCTGACATGATTCTTGCATGTGATTGGTATAATCACCGAGTTCAACTATTAACAACAGATGGAGAGTTTATAACATCGTTCAGTAGGTATGACTCAGGTGTTATGGAAGTACCTTGGGACGTAGCTGTTGGAGCTGACGGTAAAGTGTTTGTTTTACAATTTGATGGCACAGTACATATCTGGCGCTAGTTCGAATTAAGATATATAAATGACAATATTTTACACTCGGCCGTTTACAATGTATATTGGCTTTTTTCACTTTATTGATAAAAAAACAACAGAGCACTGTCATTCGTACTGCGCATACTCAAAGAAATGGCAAACACTCTGACCCAACCCAAGAAATTCAAGAGTTGTGATTTACAACCTGATGGCAAAGTACATATCTGGCGCTAGTTCATATTTATAGAGGTTCTAAGTTGTGACGTATTTCCGGATCCAATAGATTATGAACACTTATATAACATGACAATCATAATATTAGTCATTTTCACTCCATCGGAAAGAATGGCGACTATAGAACAATCCTGTTTTGAACAAAAAACAAAACCTGTTTAGACTGGAAGTAGATTATTTGATAGGAATGACTCACACTTAAAATCGGGTCTTTCCCCAACAATAAATAGCAGATATAGAGTTACACTCCATTGCTCTTGAAACAATTGTTTAACGTCGAGGCATTTGGGTCGACAATACAGTAAATGTGTAGAAACTGACCCAAATCCCAAGACTTAAAGCAATTGTTTGACGGCAGTAGAGCTAGTGCAACTCTAAAATCTTCTCTTCTATTCTTCTATTTGTCATTTTTTAGACTAGATATTGGAAAGGATTAATTGCACAGTTGTAAACTATAAGAATACTTCAATATTACAAAAGAGGAAAGAATATGATAAGAGAGAGGCCGGCCTGTGGTAATTTAGGAATGTATCGGCCAGTTAGTCCACGATAGACCTCTTATGCTGGAGGAGATTGTGTGGAAATATGTATTATAAAGTAGCCAAATACATTTAATTTTTCAAACATTGCTTAAGCAAGGTACACATGAATAGTGACAGTAATATAATAGAGTCGAAAATGATTAACGCAGCAAATAGCTGTGCATTCTTGGTTTGCAATCGTTATGTATACAATAATAATAACGGCTGATCTGTATGGACATATACAAGGCTGAGCCGCTGAAAAACCCATACGTACAGAACAGACGTGAATATTGTATTTTGCTTATCAAATGTCTAGGAGTATAATATCATATTCTACTAAATAATATTAAGATTTCAGTGACTTTGACCGCGAGAAAATCCATGTTAAAGTTGTAATCAAATGAGGACGATTCTGTATCTGATTTACATACGTCTCCTGGGTGACTGATTTCTATTTCTCCTCATTAATTATTCATAATTTTATAATAATAATAATAATAATTAGTAATTCCGTTGTGATTAAATAGATTTTTTTTGATATCTCTTGAGTATTCTTTGATTTTATTGCAATCAGGGGAAGAGTAATAATCATATGACAAGTAATTTCGATCCCCCCTCCCCCTCCCCCACATTGCAACAATGTCTTACTGGTCGTCAGACTGCGTATGTTATGCTTAAATAGTACACTGTTGTTTCCTGTATTTGAGTCGCGATGCGCAACTTTTTTGTGCTAACAGAAGTAAAGTAAAACAGAAATGAAAATCCAAATGTACAGGTATGAATTCCAAACTATTTATAATATTATACAATATTATAATATTATTTATAATGTTAGATCAAGAGATAGATCAAATAGATCAAAATATCTCAAGGAAACATACAGACCCTATGCAAAAAAAATTTGTATCAATAAATTCTTACTATTGTTTTGGGGTATTGTTTTGTTCCCAACTGAAAGATCACTGACTGTTGGGGGGGGGGGGGCACTCCCATGTATAGCCTATACGGGGATGTTCCGCTGGATAAGGCATGTGGTTTTTCGGGATTTTGTCATAGACAGGGACCTACAGGGTATACGATTTCCCTGATATTGTCTTGCATAGGGTCATCAGTCTTGGATAGGTTAGGGGAACTGAGTGTATTCAAGTCTTAGATAGGGCATCCAATTTTAACTTTTTGTTGTGACTTGAACAGTGTATGTTTTTTTCTTCCAAGATATACTCTTAGATAAGGTCAGGGTCTTCGGATCCAAGCAGATCATCCCTATCACTGGATTACCCCTGATGACTTCAGTAATGTAAATATGTAAAAACATGTTTCCTTTTTTGTGGCTTTTTGCATGACGTCTATAGAAAGAAATAGGTATATTTATCAAGGTTTCGTTGGCTGGTCGTTCAAACTTTTTTGAATGTCTAGCCTGATCATAATCATCGCTATATTTGGTCATGTCAAATACAGCTATTCCAAAAAACGTTGAATATTGAGCACTGCATACTGAATAGGGCATTCCAAGACCAAAGGGCATTGTGGGTCCAATTAATTTGAAATAAAAAGTAAATATACAGCGATTTGTTCTCTTTATGTACCTAGCATATTGTTTCGGATGGAATGCACAGAAAATAAGATAAATAATAATTACTTATTTTATTTTATTTTAGACAATATTACATGACCCAAAATGCATTTCGGTCTTGTAATGCAGTATTCAGTATGCAGTATCAGTATTCAACGTTTTTTAAAATAGCTGTATATCTCGTACTGCCCCTAGTATACATCACTGACTGTCGCCCCTGAAGTTACACAAAACATCTGTGAATTTTAACAAAGCGAGTATCAAAATGAATGCGGAAATATTTAACCTAGACAATATCTTCAGTTTTAATTTCATGAATAATATTAACTTTTTCTGAATAATAATTTCAGTTCGTGTGAAACTTTCGTTGTAAGCCGATCTGCGTTTGTGACTCATCGATAAATCATACATCTCTACACATGTAATATTCAAACAAATCAAGTTATAAACTCAATATTTTTATTTTTCAATTCATTTATTTATATTATTCATCATATGACTGACCACTTGACGAGTGTGTCACATACATGGTCACCCATGCAATTCGTCCTTCCAAGAAATAGAATATTCGAGTCCATTTGGAGTTCTGCAAACTTTCACAAACAATGGCTAGCGCTTTAAAACCGTTCGCTGACGATTTGGAAGATCAACTTACTTGTCCCATTTGTCAAGAAATATTCACAGATCCAAAGACTCTTTCGTGTCTACACAATTTCTGCTCAAAATGTATCGTTGACTGGTACGAAACAAGCGGAGATCCAGATACAAAGCAGTTGGAATGTCCAATGTGCAGGGTACAAATCGCTGTGCCAGACGGCGACGCCACCAAGCTTCGCTCTGCATTCAACTTGAAATCTCTTTTACAGTTGCTCGAAGCTGTGAGAACCAAGTCTGACCAAGAACAAGCAGGATTGCCGGTATGCATGTCATGTGAAGAGCATTTCAAATTGGTCGCATTTTGTGTGCAATGCGATGGATTGATCTGTAACGAATGTTTGGATTCCCACAAAAGAGTTAAGAAACTTCAAAGAGAACATCACGTACAACTGGTGGCTGATTTTAAGAAAGAAAATGTCGAAAATTTCGTTAAAAGCCAAATGTTTTGCCAGGAGAAATTCCATGAGCGAAATAAACTTGAATATTACTGCAAAGAAGAGACTTGTAAAAAATGCGTTTGTCAGAAATGCGCTTTTTTACATCATCGAAATCACGATATGTTGAGCATCGAACAAGCTGCTGAACTAACAACTCAAGTTGCAAAACTCGAAATGGAAAAGGTGAACCAACTGAAAGAGAATTACGAAGAAGAATTGGTCCAGTCAAAGATGAATACGGCTCGAATTGAGAACGACATAGATCTGGCAAAGCAAAAGGTTACAGATGTAGTAGAATCGATTTGCAAGACGGCCAGAGATCATGAAACGGCGATAACCAATAAGCTCAATGGGATCTTATCCGAACGACAAAAGGCAAGTCAAGATGAGGAAAGAGATATTGAAGCTGGCATTAATGAGTTAACCGAATTTTTACTTCGCTGTCAGAGAATGCTGGACAAAAGTGCAGCAAGCGAAATCGCAGTAAGTAAAGATGACCTTCAGCAAAGATGTCAGTCATATTTGGAAAGGCCTTCAATTTTGCCAAGCAAACCGATCCAACGAAACGTGACTGTGCGTTACGTGACACACCAGGAAGTAACACAATCGTTACAAAATATTGGAACAGTTCTTGAAAGTGTGGCAGATCCCTTGCACTCTTCAATTGAATCAATGAAGGAAGTAAGATGTGGTTTTGTAAATGATTTTGTTATCATCACAAGGAATTCAGAGGATGAGGTGTGTGACACAGACAAGGGATCCTTTGACGTAACGATCAAAGACCCTGAAGGAAACGAAGTGGAAAGCAGTTTAACTGAACAGGGCACTGGAAAATACAGGGTGAGTTATCGGGCCGAGAAAACTGTAAGGTATGAAGTACAAGTGAATATTAGTGATCAACCGATCAAGAATTCACCACAGAAAGTAAACACGCTGGATATAAACACCGAGTTTGTACACGTGAAAGCGTTTTTTGGAATCGAAGATGATGATGATGATGATGATGATGAAAAAGAAGAAGAGGAAGAAGAAGAAGAAGGCGGAGAAGGAGAAGAAGAAAATGATGAAGAAGAAAAAAATGTGCTAAAGGGTTTGAGGAAAATCTCAGTCAATAATGTTAATCAAGGAGTAGCAGTTCTTGATCCAACAAATCGATGTATCAAAATATTCGATGTTGTTGGTAACAGTTTGAGAAGTGTGAAGGTTGTATCGCCTGAGGTGAGAGAAAGTAAGCACCTCTTTCCATTTGCATTCGTTTCTAACGAGAACAAAATCATCGTCAGTCTTTTCAATCGAGAAAATATGAGGGGTGTTTTACAAGAATTAGACACAAACGGTACTTTACTGAACACCATCTATCCATCTGTCCAGCCTTTTGCACCTTTCAGCTTATGTCTTACTGAAGAACAAAACCTTGCAGTGTGCTGTCTTGGTGATGATGATGATATCAAACCAGGTGTAAAGGTGTTTAGTAAACAAGGTAAATTCATTCGTGAGTTTGATGGCATCAAGGAAGGTGATCAACCTTGTTCCATAACTTATAATACTGGTAAACATTTTGTCTCCTTTGGACATAAAAACTACATTCGTGTTTTTGATAAGAATGGAGTCTTCTTGTATGAGTTTGGAGAGGAAGGACAATTGGGCGGCAAGTTTGATTATGTCGGTGGACTCACTGGTTATGGCCCTGACATGATTCTTGCATGTGATCGTTATAATGACAGAGTTCAACTATTAACAACACATGGAGAGTTTATAACATCGTTCAGTAGGTATGACTCAAGTGTGATGGAAGAACCTTTAGACGTAGCTGTTGGAGCTGACGGTAAAGTGTTTGTTTTACAACCTGATGGCACAGTACATATCTGGCGCTAGTTCGAATTAAGATATATAAATGACATTATTATATATCCTAGTCAAACTCGTTTTCTTATTGGTCGAGAGTACATCACGTGGAGGGAAATAAATCTCAATAACTCCCGCGCGGGTAATAAATGCACGTGATCAAAGCGTGAGAGGGGAATAAATCCACGTGATCAGGTCAAAGTCCATCGAAAGTTCGTGTTTTGTAAATAAAAAATGTTCAAAATGGAGAGAAAATTTTTCTTCGTTTGACTAGAGTATATAATAAAACGCTTAATGACTGATCCCTCGGGAAATCAGTTAGTTTCGTTTCCCTCGAATCTCAATGTTTCCCTCGGCCGGAGCCTCGGGAAACATTGAGATTCTCTAACTGTTTCCCTCGGGACCAGTCATTAAGTGCTAAATATTTTACACTAGTCCGTTTACAATATACACTTAATGACTGGTCCCGAGGGAAACAGTTAGTTTTGTTTCCCGAGAATCTCAATGTTTCCCGAGGCTCCGGCCGAGGGAAACATTGAGATTCGAGGGAAACAAAACTAACTGGTTTCCCGAGGGATCAGTGATTAAGTGTTTTGTTATATAGCTAATCATTTTAGACAAGGCAATTTAGATAATTTGAATTTTTATTCCGTGCGCTGGGCACTTGTATCCCGGTCGGGATACAGTTAGATTTAACTTGTATCACGTGAGCATCTATCAACCAATGAGAATGCTCGTTATATAGTCAAAATGATTAGCTATATAACAATGTATATTGGCTTTTTTCACTTTATTGATAAAGGCACCAGAGCACTGTCATTCTTACTGCGCATGCTCAAAGAAATGCCAAACACTCTGACCCAACCCAAGAAATTCAAGGGTTGTGATTTACAACCTGACGACAAAGTACATATCTGGCGCTAGTTCATATTTATAGAGGTTCTAAGTTGTGACGTATTTCCGGATCCAATAGATTATGCACACTTATGTAACATGACAATCATAATATTAGTCATTTACTCTCCATCGGAAAGAATGGCGACTATAGAACAATCCTGTTTTGAACAAAAAACAAAACCTGTTTAGACCAGATCGAAGTAGATTATTTGATACGAATGACGTCAGACTTAAAATCGGGTCTTCCCCCAACGATAAATAGCAGATATAGAGTTACACTTCATTGCTCTTCAAACAATTGTTTCAAGCCGAGGTATTTGGTTCAACAATACAGTAAATGTATAGAAACTGACCCAAATGCCGCGACTTTAAACAATTGTTTGACGGCAGTAGAGCTAGTGCAACTCTAAAATCTTCTCTTCCATTTTTCTATTTGTCATTTTTTTAGACTAGATATTGGAAGGGATTAATTGCACAATTGAAAAAAAAAGAGTAATGAAATATTACAAAAAAAAAAAAAAAAAAAGAAAAAAAAAAAGAACATTATAAGAGAGAATTTAGGAATGTATCGGCCAGTTAGTCCACGATAGTCCTCTTATGCTGGAGGAGATTGTGTGGAAATATGTACTATTATATGGTAGACAAATACATTTAATTTTTCAAACATTGCTTAATCAAGGTACACATGAATAGTAACAGTAATATAATAGAGTCGAAAATGATTAACGCAGCAAATAGCTGTGCATTCTTGGTTTGCAATCGTTATGTATACAATAATAATAACGGCTGATCTGTATGGACATATACAAGGCTGAGCCGCTGAAAAACCCATACGTACAGAACAGACGTGAATATTGTATTTTGCTTATCAAATGTCTAGTTGTATAATATCATGTTCTACTAAATAATATTAAGATTTCAGTGACTTTGACCGCGAGAAAATCCATGTTAAAGTTGTAATCAAATGAGGACGATTCTGTATCTTATTTAGATACGTCTCCTGGGTAACTGATTTCTATTCTTTCTCATTAATTATTCATAATTTGATAATAATAATAATTAGTAATTATGTTTTAATTAAATAGATTTTTTGATATCTCTTGAGTATTCTTTGATTTTATTGCAATCAGGGGAAGAGTTATAATCATATGACTAGTAATTTCGATCCCCCCTGTTCAAGTCACAACAAATTAAAAAGTTAAATTGAATGCCCTATCTAAGACTTGAATACACTCAGTTCCCCTAACCTATCCAAGACTGATGATCCTATGCAAGACAATATCCGGGAAATCGTATACCCTGTAGGCTCCCTGTCTATGACAAAATCCCAAAAAACCACATACCTTATCCAGTAGAACATCCCCGTATAGGCTATACATGGGAGTGTCCCCCCCCCCCCCCCCCCCCCCCGCCCCACAGTCAGTGATCTTTCAGTTGGAAACAAAACAATACCCCAAAAATATAGTAAGAATTTATTGATACAATATTTTTTGCATAGGGTCTGTATGTTTCCTTGAGATATTTTGATCTATTTGATCTATCTCTTGATCTATTATAAATAGTTTGGAATTCATACCTGTACATTTGTGCCACTTTCATTTCTGTTTTACTTTACTTCTGTTAGCACAAAAATGTTGCGCATCGCGACTCAAATAAAGGAAACAACAGCGTACTGTTTAAGCATAACATACGCAGTCTGACGAGCAGTAAGACATTGTTGTAATATTATTCTCTAAGATAGGGTCAGGGTCTTAGGATCCCAGCAGATCATCCCTATCACTGAACCAACCCTGATGATTTAGCAATGAAAATGTGGAAAAACATGTTTCTTTTTTATGGCTTTTTGCATGAGGTGTATAGAAAGAAATTGGTATATTTATCAAGGTTTCGTTGGCCGGTCGTTAACATGTTTTTGAATGTCTAGCTATGCTTGTTCATATAAACATCGCTATATTTGGTCATGACAATATACCTTCTACTGCCCGGGGGGGGGGGGGGGGGTACTCCCTATAACTGATACGGGGATGCTCCGCCCGAAAGGGGTACGTTTTTCAGGCCGCAGGTATAGGCAAGGTGTGGGAATTTGTGAATTTTGGTATAAAAAGTGGCAGCTTTTCTACAAAAGTGTATAAAAGGGGTACCTTTTCGCTGAAATTTGGTATATCAAAGGGTAAGGGGTCGAGAGTCCGGGCGGAGCATCCCCGTATGAAACGACCCGAAGTACCCCCCCCCCCCCCCCGGGTTCTACTACCCTATTGTACATCACTAGTTGTCGCCCCTGAAGTTACACAAAACATCTGTCCATTTTAACAAAGCGGGAATAAAAATGGATGCGGAAATATTAAATCTAGACTGACAATATCTTCAGTTTTAATTCCACAAATAATTATATCTAGTTCTGAATTTTCAGTTTGTGTTAAACTTTCGTTGGAAACCAAAAACTTAAAAAATTTTAAGTACGAGGGATACTCAACCACAATACTCGCTCAATATTGCTGCAAATGACCTGAAATTTCACAGAGACTCAAAGCAAAACACGACACACAAGTAGGGACATTTATTTGTGTGATTTACTAACTGAGTTTTAATTTTTTCGAAAAATCGCCATACATTGCCTCATAAGTTCGATAGGAAACCACAGAAACCCAGCTTGGGATACCTGTGCATTAGCTTAAGGTTACTTGCATCTTTTATGTTTGAAAATAATATTTTATTCATTCAGGTTGCTATGAATACATTCAGTGAATGTGATATATTTGAAAAAGCTGTGCAGTTATCTGTTATTGTTCATGCTGATCGATACTAAAAAATCAATAAATGGTTCAAGATCTCGATACATTCGAAGTTTGCTTATTTTAATTGTGTTGGACAGCGATGTTTTGCTAGTCGCGACCGTGAACGAAAAAGCAGGAAAATAAGAAGCTCTGTTCGAAAATATATTAAGAAAAATGTGCCGAGGTCTTCTCGAATACATTTTTTTACTTCTAGGAGTGACATATTTTATAAGACTTATGCAAACAAGGGAAAAGTAAGATAACGATCTACCGCCAAAAAAACTTGTAACTGGTTTAAAAGACCTCGTAGAAAGCATCGAACGACTAATACACGCAGGTTTATATTAAAAATTGGTAATTATTATGGTCCACGAACACGTAAAAAGTCTTGGAATGCAAATTTATGTGAACTATATTCAGTAGGAGTAGAGTATAAGGACTTCAATCACAGAGTAAATTATAACCAATTCAACCTATCTAGGGATGTAGAAAAAAATCCTGGTCCTGTTATTGATCCTGCTAAGACAATTCAGGCATCTTATAGTCAAGACAATGTGGCATTGTTTGGGTTAAATGCAGGTACACAATGTGTGGCCATGTCCCTTACTTCTTTGATATATAACTACAGGAATAGTATTGGTGTTAAAGTTTTTTCCTTCACCGAGCAATACACTCTCTTATTGATACTACTGAAACAAAGCTTGAACAACCCCTGAACAAGGTCATGCACTGCCACATGTATCCTACGCTCCATGCAATCATGCATACCAGGCAACCCACTTTACGCTCTTGGAGCGTCTTGTTGTTTCCAAATTCGTTGATTTATTCATCATATGTCTGACCGCCTGCTGAGTACGCATACATAAGTTACCATGGAATCCGCGTCCTTCAAAGAAATAGAATATTCGAGTTCATTTGGAGTTCTGCAAACTTTCACAAACAATGGCTAGCGCTTTAAAACCGTTCGCTGGCGATTTGGAACAGCAACTTACTTGTCCAATTTGTCAAGAAATATTCACAGATCCGAAGACTCTTTCGTGTCTACACAATTTATGCTCAAAATGTATCGTTGACTGGTACGAAAGAAGCGGAGATCCAGATACAAAGAAGTTGGAATGTCCAATGTGCAGGGTACAAATCGCTGTGCCAGACGGCGACGCCACCAAGCTTCGCTCTTCATTCAACTTGAAATCTCTTTTACAGTTGCTCGAAGCTGCGAGAACCAAGTCTGACCAAGAACAAGCAGGATTGCCGGTATGCATGTCATGTGAAGAGCATTTCAAATTGGTTGCATTTTGTGTGCAATGCGATGGATTGATCTGTAACGTATGTTTGGGCTCCCACAAAACTGTTACACAGCTTCGACCAGAACATCATGTACGACTGGTGGTTGATTTAAAGAAAGAAAATGTCGAAAGTTTTGATAAAAGCCAAATGTTTTGCCAGGAGAAATTCCATAAGCGAAATAAACTTGAATATTACTGCAAAGAAGAGACTTGTAAAAAATGCGTTTGTCAGAAATGCGCTATTTTACATCATCGAAATCACGATATGTTGAGCATCGAACAAGCTGCTGAACTATCAACTCAAGTTGCAAAACTTGAAATGGAAAAAGTGAACCAACTGAAAGAAAATTACAAAGAAGAATTGGTCCAGTCAAAGATGAACACGGCTCGAATTCAGAAAGACATAGATCTGGCAAAGCAAAAAGTTACAGATGTAGTAGAATCGATTTGCAAGACGGCCAGAGATCATGAAACGGCGATAACCAATAAGCTCAATGGGATCTTATCCCAACGATAAAAGGCAAGTCAAGATGAACAAAGAGATATTGAAGCTGGCATTAATGAGTTAGCCGAATTTTTACTTCGCTGTCAGACAATGCTGGACAAAAGTGCAGCAAGCGAAATCGCAGTATGTAAAGATGACCTTCAGCAAAGATGTCAGTCATATTTGGAAAGGCCTTCAATTTTGCCAAGCAAACCGATCCAACGAAACGTGACTGTGCGTTACGTGACACACCAGGAAGTAACACAATCGTTACAAAATATTGGAAGAGTTCATGAAAGTGTGGCAGATCCCTTGCACTCTTCAATTGAATCAATGAAGGAAGTAAGATGTGGTTTTGTAAATGATTTTGTGATCATCACAAGGAATTCAGAGGATGAGATGTGTCACACAGACAAGGGATCCATTGACGTAACGATCAAAGACCCTGAAGGAAACGAAGTGGAAAGAAGGTTAACTGAACAGAGCACTGGAAAATATAGGGTGAGTTATCGGGCAGAGAAAACTGTACAGTATGAAGTACAAGTGAATATTAGTGATCAACCGATCAGGAATTCACCACAGAAAGTAAACACGCTGGATATAAACACCCAGTTTGTACACCTGAAAACGTTTTTAGGGATCGATGTCTCTAAATATGACGAAGAGGATGCGAGATATTGGTTGAAAATCTCAGTTATCGATGTAAATCAAGAAATAGCCATTCTTGATCCAGAAAACCGATGCATCAAAATATTAGATGTTGTTGGTAACAGATTGAGAAGTTTGAATATCGTATCGCCTGAGATGGGAGAAAGTATGGACCTCTTTGCAACTGCATTTGTTTTGAACAAGAACAAAACCATCGACAGTGTTTTCGATCGAAAGAGTAGGATAGGTGTTTTACAAGAATTAGGCTTAAACGGTACTTTACTGAACACCATCGATCCATCTGACCAGCCTTTTGCACCTTTCAGCTTATGTCTTACTGAAGATCAAAACCTTGCAGTGTGCTGTCTAGGTGATGATGATGATATCAAACCAGGTGTAAAGTTGTTTAGTAAACAAGGTGAATTAATTCGTGAGTTTGATGGCATCAAGGAAGGTGATAATCCTCGTTTCATAACTTATAATAATGGTAAACATTTTGTTTCCTTTGAAAATAAAAACTTCATTCGTGTTTTTGATAAGAATGGAGCCTTCTTGTATGACTTTGGAGAGGAAGGAGAATTGGGCGGGAAGTTTGATTATGTCGGTGGACTCACTGGTTATGGCCCTGACATGATTCTTGCATGTGATCGTTATAATGACAGAGTTCAACTATTAACAACACATGGAGAGTTTATAACATCGTTCAGTAGGTATGACTCAAGTGTGATGGAAGAACCTTTAGACGTAGCTGTTGGAGCTGACGGTAAAGTGTTTGTTTTACAACCTGATGGCAAAGTACACATCTGGCGCTAGTTCGAATATTATCTTTTGCCAGCCTTTTTCATCATGCTGTTTACAATGTATATTGGTTATTGGTCTTTTTCACTTCACTTAGGAGACTGGCTATAGATACAGAGCCCTGTCATTGTTACTGCGCATGCTTAACGTGATACAAAACACTCTGGGCCAACCTGAAAAATTCAAGGAATGTGATTGGATAGAAAATCTTGCTTGATGAATGTTTATATCAAACTGCGCGAGCAGTCAAAAGAACCAAAAATACGCAGCAAGATCTAGAATGCAAGAGCTCTGGGATCAATAGGGTTTATGGTTTTAACCGAGGGAGCGCCGAAAACAGGAAACGCCGGAGCGAGAATAAATATCCTCTGGACCCCAGTGGGAGGATTGACGCGAAACATAAATTGTATTGCAAGTATTAAGGTGTGGTTTTGCGCTTGGTAAATATTTTAAGATGTGGATGATGTGAATAATTATATTGTAGCCAAATGAATTTAATTTTCCAAAAATTGCTTCAGCGCGCAGGGTACACTATAGAGCTTTTAAGTGTGACGTCAATCGAATGAAAAAACGACTTCCGGGTACAAAACGAAAAGAAGTTTTCTAAAGATTTTTTTTTTTTACTTTTTCTACGTTACAGGATTTGTTGTCTAAAGTTCTAATTATTTCAGGTTGGGTTTAAATCATTTAGAATATTTTATTTTAGCGTTTTTGTGACCAGTTGGACCCGGAAATACGTCACAACTTAACAGCTCTATAGATGAAGCAAGACTATACAACTGACAAAAATGATTCACGTCACAAATAGCTGTCCATACTTGGTTTGGAATCATTGTTTTGAACAAAAAACAAAACCTGTTTAGACCAGATCGAAGTAGATTATTTGATACGAATGACGTCAGACTTAAAATCGGGTCTTCCCCCAACGATAAATAGCAGATATAGAGTTACACTTCATTGCTCTTCAAACAATTGTTTCAAGCCGAGGTATTTGGTTCAACAATACAGTAAATGTATAGAAACTGACCCAAATGCCGCGACTTTAAACAATTGTTTGACGGCAGTAGAGCTAGTGCAACTCTAAAATCTTCTCTTCCATTTTTCTATTTGTCATTTTTTTAGACTAGATATTGGAAGGGATTAATTGCACAATTGAAAAAAAAAGAGTAATGAAATATTACAAAAAAAAAAAAAAAAAAAGAAAAAAAAAAAGAACATTATAAGAGAGAATTTAGGAATGTATCGGCCAGTTAGTCCACGATAGTCCTCTTATGCTGGAGGAGATTGTGTGGAAATATGTACTATTATATGGTAGACAAATACATTTAATTTTTCAAACATTGCTTAATCAAGGTACACATGAATAGTAACAGTAATATAATAGAGTCGAAAATGATTAACGCAGCAAATAGCTGTGCATTCTTGGTTTGCAATCGTTATGTATACAATAATAATAACGGCTGATCTGTATGGACATATACAAGGCTGAGCCGCTGAAAAACCCATACGTACAGAACAGACGTGAATATTGTATTTTGCTTATCAAATGTCTAGTTGTATAATATCATGTTCTACTAAATAATATTAAGATTTCAGTGACTTTGACCGCGAGAAAATCCATGTTAAAGTTGTAATCAAATGAGGACGATTCTGTATCTTATTTAGATACGTCTCCTGGGTAACTGATTTCTATTCTTTCTCATTAATTATTCATAATTTGATAATAATAATAATTAGTAATTATGTTTTAATTAAATAGATTTTTTGATATCTCTTGAGTATTCTTTGATTTTATTGCAATCAGGGGAAGAGTTATAATCATATGACTAGTAATTTCGATCCCCCCTGTTCAAGTCACAACAAATTAAAAAGTTAAATTGAATGCCCTATCTAAGACTTGAATACACTCAGTTCCCCTAACCTATCCAAGACTGATGATCCTATGCAAGACAATATCCGGGAAATCGTATACCCTGTAGGCTCCCTGTCTATGACAAAATCCCAAAAAACCACATACCTTATCCAGTAGAACATCCCCGTATAGGCTATACATGGGAGTGTCCCCCCCCCCCCCCCCCCGCCCCACAGTCAGTGATCTTTCAGTTGGAAACAAAACAATACCCCAAAAATATAGTAAGAATTTATTGATACAATATTTTTTGCATAGGGTCTGTATGTTTCCTTGAGATATTTTGATCTATTTGATCTATCTCTTGATCTATTATAAATAGTTTGGAATTCATACCTGTACATTTGTGCCACTTTCATTTCTGTTTTACTTTACTTCTGTTAGCACAAAAATGTTGCGCATCGCGACTCAAATAAAGGAAACAACAGCGTACTGTTTAAGCATAACATACGCAGTCTGACGAGCAGTAAGACATTGTTGTAATATTATTCTCTAAGATAGGGTCAGGGTCTTAGGATCCCAGCAGATCATCCCTATCACTGAACCAACCCTGATGATTTAGCAATGAAAATGTGGAAAAACATGTTTCTTTTTTATGGCTTTTTGCATGAGGTGTATAGAAAGAAATTGGTATATTTATCAAGGTTTCGTTGGCCGGTCGTTAACATGTTTTTGAATGTCTAGCTATGCTTGTTCATATAAACATCGCTATATTTGGTCATGACAATATACCTTCTACTGCCCGGGGGGGGGGGGGGGGGGTACTCCCTATAACTGATACGGGGATGCTCCGCCCGAAAGGGGTACGTTTTTCAGGCCGCAGGTATAGGCAAGGTGTGGGAATTTGTGAATTTTGGTATAAAAAGTGGCAGCTTTTCTACAAAAGTGTATAAAAGGGGTACCTTTTCGCTGAAATTTGGTATATCAAAGGGTAAGGGGTCGAGAGTCCGGGCGGAGCATCCCCGTATGAAACGACCCGAAGTACCCCCCCCCCCCCCCCCCGGGTTCTACTACCCTATTGTACATCACTAGTTGTCGCCCCTGAAGTTACACAAAACATCTGTCCATTTTAACAAAGCGGGAATAAAAATGGATGCGGAAATATTAAATCTAGACTGACAATATCTTCAGTTTTAATTCCACAAATAATTATATCTAGTTCTGAATTTTCAGTTTGTGTTAAACTTTCGTTGGAAACCAAAAACTTAAAAAATTTTAAGTACGAGGGATACTCAACCACAATACTCGCTCAATATTGCTGCAAATGACCTGAAATTTCACAGAGACTCAAAGCAAAACACGACACACAAGTAGGGACATTTATTTGTGTGATTTACTAACTGAGTTTTAATTTTTTCGAAAAATCGCCATACATTGCCTCATAAGTTCGATAGGAAACCACAGAAACCCAGCTTGGGATACCTGTGCATTAGCTTAAGGTTACTTGCATCTTTTATGTTTGAAAATAATATTTTATTCATTCAGGTTGCTATGAATACATTCAGTGAATGTGATATATTTGAAAAAGCTGTGCAGTTATCTGTTATTGTTCATGCTGATCGATACTAAAAAATCAATAAATGGTTCAAGATCTCGATACATTCGAAGTTTGCTTATTTTAATTGTGTTGGACAGCGATGTTTTGCTAGTCGCGACCGTGAACGAAAAAGCAGGAAAATAAGAAGCTCTGTTCGAAAATATATTAAGAAAAATGTGCCGAGGTCTTCTCGAATACATTTTTTTACTTCTAGGAGTGACATATTTTATAAGACTTATGCAAACAAGGGAAAAGTAAGATAACGATCTACCGCCAAAAAAACTTGTAACTGGTTTAAAAGACCTCGTAGAAAGCATCGAACGACTAATACACGCAGGTTTATATTAAAAATTGGTAATTATTATGGTCCACGAACACGTAAAAAGTCTTGGAATGCAAATTTATGTGAACTATATTCAGTAGGAGTAGAGTATAAGGACTTCAATCACAGAGTAAATTATAACCAATTCAACCTATCTAGGGATGTAGAAAAAAATCCTGGTCCTGTTATTGATCCTGCTAAGACAATTCAGGCATCTTATAGTCAAGACAATGTGGCATTGTTTGGGTTAAATGCAGGTACACAATGTGTGGCCATGTCCCTTACTTCTTTGATATATAACTACAGGAATAGTATTGGTGTTAAAGTTTTTTCCTTCACCGAGCAATACACTCTCTTATTGATACTACTGAAACAAAGCTTGAACAACCCCTGAACAAGGTCATGCACTGCCACATGTATCCTACGCTCCATGCAATCATGCATACCAGGCAACCCACTTTACGCTCTTGGAGCGTCTTGTTGTTTCCAAATTCGTTGATTTATTCATCATATGTCTGACCGCCTGCTGAGTACGCATACATAAGTTACCATGGAATCCGCGTCCTTCAAAGAAATAGAATATTCGAGTTCATTTGGAGTTCTGCAAACTTTCACAAACAATGGCTAGCGCTTTAAAACCGTTCGCTGGCGATTTGGAACAGCAACTTACTTGTCCAATTTGTCAAGAAATATTCACAGATCCGAAGACTCTTTCGTGTCTACACAATTTATGCTCAAAATGTATCGTTGACTGGTACGAAAGAAGCGGAGATCCAGATACAAAGAAGTTGGAATGTCCAATGTGCAGGGTACAAATCGCTGTGCCAGACGGCGACGCCACCAAGCTTCGCTCTTCATTCAACTTGAAATCTCTTTTACAGTTGCTCGAAGCTGCGAGAACCAAGTCTGACCAAGAACAAGCAGGATTGCCGGTATGCATGTCATGTGAAGAGCATTTCAAATTGGTTGCATTTTGTGTGCAATGCGATGGATTGATCTGTAACGTATGTTTGGGCTCCCACAAAACTGTTACACAGCTTCGACCAGAACATCATGTACGACTGGTGGTTGATTTAAAGAAAGAAAATGTCGAAAGTTTTGATAAAAGCCAAATGTTTTGCCAGGAGAAATTCCATAAGCGAAATAAACTTGAATATTACTGCAAAGAAGAGACTTGTAAAAAATGCGTTTGTCAGAAATGCGCTATTTTACATCATCGAAATCACGATATGTTGAGCATCGAACAAGCTGCTGAACTATCAACTCAAGTTGCAAAACTTGAAATGGAAAAAGTGAACCAACTGAAAGAAAATTACAAAGAAGAATTGGTCCAGTCAAAGATGAACACGGCTCGAATTCAGAAAGACATAGATCTGGCAAAGCAAAAAGTTACAGATGTAGTAGAATCGATTTGCAAGACGGCCAGAGATCATGAAACGGCGATAACCAATAAGCTCAATGGGATCTTATCCCAACGATAAAAGGCAAGTCAAGATGAACAAAGAGATATTGAAGCTGGCATTAATGAGTTAGCCGAATTTTTACTTCGCTGTCAGACAATGCTGGACAAAAGTGCAGCAAGCGAAATCGCAGTATGTAAAGATGACCTTCAGCAAAGATGTCAGTCATATTTGGAAAGGCCTTCAATTTTGCCAAGCAAACCGATCCAACGAAACGTGACTGTGCGTTACGTGACACACCAGGAAGTAACACAATCGTTACAAAATATTGGAAGAGTTCATGAAAGTGTGGCAGATCCCTTGCACTCTTCAATTGAATCAATGAAGGAAGTAAGATGTGGTTTTGTAAATGATTTTGTGATCATCACAAGGAATTCAGAGGATGAGATGTGTCACACAGACAAGGGATCCATTGACGTAACGATCAAAGACCCTGAAGGAAACGAAGTGGAAAGAAGGTTAACTGAACAGAGCACTGGAAAATATAGGGTGAGTTATCGGGCAGAGAAAACTGTACAGTATGAAGTACAAGTGAATATTAGTGATCAACCGATCAGGAATTCACCACAGAAAGTAAACACGCTGGATATAAACACCCAGTTTGTACACCTGAAAACGTTTTTAGGGATCGATGTCTCTAAATATGACGAAGAGGATGCGAGATATTGGTTGAAAATCTCAGTTATCGATGTAAATCAAGAAATAGCCATTCTTGATCCAGAAAACCGATGCATCAAAATATTAGATGTTGTTGGTAACAGATTGAGAAGTTTGAATATCGTATCGCCTGAGATGGGAGAAAGTATGGACCTCTTTGCAACTGCATTTGTTTTGAACAAGAACAAAACCATCGACAGTGTTTTCGATCGAAAGAGTAGGATAGGTGTTTTACAAGAATTAGGCTTAAACGGTACTTTACTGAACACCATCGATCCATCTGACCAGCCTTTTGCACCTTTCAGCTTATGTCTTACTGAAGATCAAAACCTTGCAGTGTGCTGTCTAGGTGATGATGATGATATCAAACCAGGTGTAAAGTTGTTTAGTAAACAAGGTGAATTAATTCGTGAGTTTGATGGCATCAAGGAAGGTGATAATCCTCGTTTCATAACTTATAATAATGGTAAACATTTTGTTTCCTTTGAAAATAAAAACTTCATTCGTGTTTTTGATAAGAATGGAGCCTTCTTGTATGACTTTGGAGAGGAAGGAGAATTGGGCGGGAAGTTTGATTATGTCGGTGGACTCACTGGTTATGGCCCTGACATGATTCTTGCATGTGATCGTTATAATGACAGAGTTCAACTATTAACAACACATGGAGAGTTTATAACATCGTTCAGTAGGTATGACTCAAGTGTGATGGAAGAACCTTTAGACGTAGCTGTTGGAGCTGACGGTAAAGTGTTTGTTTTACAACCTGATGGCAAAGTACACATCTGGCGCTAGTTCGAATATTATCTTTTGCCAGCCTTTTTCATCATGCTGTTTACAATGTATATTGGTTATTGGTCTTTTTCACTTCACTTAGGAGACTGGCTATAGATACAGAGCCCTGTCATTGTTACTGCGCATGCTTAACGTGATACAAAACACTCTGGGCCAACCTGAAAAATTCAAGGAATGTGATTGGATAGAAAATCTTGCTTGATGAATGTTTATATCAAACTGCGCGAGCAGTCAAAAGAACCAAAAATACGCAGCAAGATCTAGAATGCAAGAGCTCTGGGATCAATAGGGTTTATGGTTTTAACCGAGGGAGCGCCGAAAACAGGAAACGCCGGAGCGAGAATAAATATCCTCTGGACCCCAGTGGGAGGATTGACGCGAAACATAAATTGTATTGCAAGTATTAAGGTGTGGTTTTGCGCTTGGTAAATATTTTAAGATGTGGATGATGTGAATAATTATATTGTAGCCAAATGAATTTAATTTTCCAAAAATTGCTTCAGCGCGCAGGGTACACTATAGAGCTTTTAAGTGTGACGTCAATCGAATGAAAAAACGACTTCCGGGTACAAAACGAAAAGAAGTTTTCTAAAGATTTTTTTTTTTTACTTTTTCTACGTTACAGGATTTGTTGTCTAAAGTTCTAATTATTTCAGGTTGGGTTTAAATCATTTAGAATATTTTATTTTAGCGTTTTTGTGACCAGTTGGACCCGGAAATACGTCACAACTTAACAGCTCTATAGATGAAGCAAGACTATACAACTGACAAAAATGATTCACGTCACAAATAGCTGTCCATACTTGGTTTGGAATCATTACCAAAAGAATGAAAAAACAAATAACATGGGTGGCAGTATACACTTTTATATATATATTTCTTTCGAGGATCTTTTTGTTAAAAAAGGGCTCTAATGACACTGAATTAAACTCAGCTTTAAAGAAGAAAACAGCTAAAACAAGATATCGCGATCGATACCAAAAGAGAAATTATTACCATAAATTCTTGAAATAGGTAATGATTCATCGCTACATACATTTACTATATCAATATGCAAATATCACGTAACTATTCTCTAAAACCCAGTTTGGGCTCCCTGTGGAAATAATCATAGAAAATACACAGGTTTCAGTTCTTGATTCTTAAAAGTTCTTGGTTTTACAATGATATTGAAAACTGTGCTCTCTATACAAGCAAAAGAATTCGATAAAAATCAATAACATTCACTTGTGGACCCATCGAATACTCCGCGGTAATAACATAAACGCTTTTGTAAAATATTCTCTACTTTCACACTGCCCATAATACATAATATATTATGCCGAAGGCTGATCAGAAGATGCTGTAAATGCATCTCATAATATCTAAAGACGCATAAGAAACAACCCGAAACATACCAACCTGAAACAAAGATACAGAATCAAACAAACATATTACTATACTAGATCACGACTGCTTAAAGGACAACTTCACTTGAATAAAAGAAAGAATTTTGAGAAGTCAAGTCTATACGGAGTGTGACACTATATTTCTTGATGTTCTGAACTATATTTCTTGATGTTAGGAAAATAATTTAGAATAAAAATAATGCTCAGTATTTTACAGTTAGAAGCAAGTACAAGAGAAATCGCAATTTTAATCCCAGAAGGCCGACTAATTTAAAATCGCGTTTGGAGATTGTTTTGATTTTTCTTGCGCCAAAATTATTCTTAAGAAAACAGGTACCAGTAATGTTGATTGTGACGTCACAAGTTATTCTAACAAAATATTATAGACTGACTGATGACAGAGCCCAGCAAGCTAGCAGAAAATATTAAAGAAAATTATCTCATGCGACAAAATTGTAGTCTAGGAGAAATGAAAACATAACAAACCGCTCAAAAGTTATCCAATCCTAGTCCAATCTAATCAACGCGGGGGCGGTATGCTGTCCGCCAACGCCAACGTGGACCAATATGAACGAGATGTTTAGATTTTCATTAAAATACAAGAAAAAAATAAAAAAGTGATCATTTTTTTTTTAAACTGGTATGAACGCAAATTATAAATTATTATGAACATGTTGTAAGAGACTGAATTCACTAGGATCGATAAAAATAGAAGGTATTTTACAGTCACAAAGGCTCCTTCTGAGTACACGTTAAATACAACGAAGACCCAGGATTCAAAACACAATAACTAAGGGGGTGATAGCTTGCTTGAGTCATTTTGACTGTAACCGACCAAACTTGAACACATTCATGCCAGTGATACATGCACTCTACTCTGCTGGCAGAGTTATCCCTCTTTAATTTAGGTCCACTCAAGATCGCCGGGTATGTACGGTCAAATTAACCACTAAATTATCAGTCACAACACAAGAAGTTTAGGGAATAAAAATCGAAAAACAAAAAGATAACTCATGAATTGGGTACCGTTGTAAACTCTAGACGTTATTAAACAATAAAGAATTATAAGTTTAAGAACAATCGAGCGAGAAACAAGCGAATTATGAGCATTTGAAGAGCCGCTCGAGTGGCTGAGTTTCGCGCTCTAAGTCTAACAGGTACAAGTGCGTTCAAACAATGTTTTTTTCTGCAAAAATGGAATCTCTCAGCTCAAAACTGGATAATGAACTAGTAAAATATAAGCATTTCCAGTATTCTGATCCATGTTTTATTTAAAATAAGATACCACATGAATTGTGAAGGCTATTTTTGAGTCTGTTTTGAGTCCAGTCCTATTCCAGTTTAGTCCATTGATCCATGTTTCACAATATGGCTGCAAAAGCTGGCTTCTTGTTTACTTCAGCAAAAGGAAGCTAAATTAAAATATATGCAAAAAATATAGTCTGGGCGAAATGACAACATCAGATAGATACACAGAATCCAATGGTCCAATCAAGGCTCAAGGGCTTTGATCTATGTTGATTTTCGGTCGAACTTCTAGGTATTTTACCATTGAAAGACGCATGCGTTAACAAACAAAGTGAGATTTCTAAGAAACGCATTTATTTGCTTGTTGAGTCTACTCCTCAAAATGGCTGCTTTAAAACCGTTCGCTGACGATTTGGAAGATCAACTTACTTGTCCCATTTGTCAAGAAATATTCACAGAACCAAAGACTCTTTCGTGTCTACACAATTTCTGCTCAAAATGTATCGTTGACTGGTACGAAACAAGCGGAAATCCATTTACAAAGCAGTTGGAATGTCCAATGTGCAGGGTACAAATCGCTGTGCCAGACGGCGACGCCACCAAGCTTCGCTCTGCATTCAACTTGAAATCTCTTTTACAGTTGCTCGAAGCTGCGAGAACCAAGTCTGACCAAGAACAAGCAGGACTGCCGGTATGCATGTCCTGTGAAGAGCATTTCAAACTGGTCGCATTTTGTGTGCAATGCGATGGATTGATCTGTAACGAATGTTTCCATTCCCACCAAAGAAACAAGAAACTTCGACAAGAACATCACGTACAACTGGTGGCTGATTTTAAGAAAGAAAATGTCGAAAGTTTCGTTAAAAGCCAAATGTTTTGCCAGGAGAAATTCCATGAGCGAAATAAACTTGAATATTACTGCAAAGAAGAGACTTGTAAAAAATGCGTTTGTCAGAAATGCGCTTTTTTACATCATCGAAATCACGATATGTTGAGCATCGAACAAGCTGCTGAACTATCAACTCAAGTTGCAAAACTCGAAATGGAAAAAGTGAACCAACTGAAAGAGAATTACAAAGAAGAATTGGTCCAGTCAAAGATGAACACGCCTCGAATTGAGAACGACATAGATCTGGCAAAGCAAAAGGTTACAGATGTAGTAGAATCGATTTGCAAGACGGCCAGAGATCATGAAACGGCGATAACCAAGAAGCTCAATGGGATCTTATCCGAACGACAAAAGGCAAGTCAAGACGAACAAAGAGATATTGAAGCTGGCATTAATGAGTTAGCCGAATTCTTACTTCGCTGTCAGACAATGCTGGACAAAAGTGCAGCAAGCGAAATCGCAGTAAGTAAAGATGACCTTCAGCAAAGATGTCAGTCATATTTGGAAAGGGCTTCAATTTTGCCAAGGAAACCGATCCAACGAAACGTGACGGTGCGTTACGTGACAAACCAGGAAGTAACAGAATTGTTACAAAATGTTGGAAGAGTTCATGAAAGTGTGGCAAATCCCTTGCACTCTTCAATTGAATCAATGAAGGAAGTAAGATGTGGTTTTGTAAATGATTTTGTTATCATCACAAGGAATTCAGAGGATGAGGTGTGTCACACAGACAAGGGATCCATTGACGTAAGGATCAAAGACCCTGAAGGAAACGAAGTGGAAAGAAGGTTAACTGAGCAGAGCACTGGAAAATACAGGGTGAGTTATCGGTCAGAGAAAACTGTACAGTATGAAGTACAAGTGAATATTAGTGATCAACCGATCAGGAATTCACCACAGAAAGTAAACACGCTGGATATAAACACCGAGTTTGTACACGTAAAAACGTTTCTGTGGATCGATGAAATAGAAGAGAAGTCCCTAAAATTGTATAAGAAAATCTCATTAAATGATGTTAATCAAGAAATAGCAGTTCTTAATCCAACAAACCAATGCATCAAAATATTCGATGTTGTTGGTAACAATTTGAGAAGTTTGAAGGTCGTATCACCTGAGATGGAAGAAAGTATGCACCTCTTTCCATTTGCATTCGTTTCTAACGAGAACAAAATCATCGTCAGTCTTTTCAATCGAAAAAGTAGGATAGGTGTTTTACAAGAATTAGACTTAAACGGTACTTTACTTAACACCATCTATCCATCTGACCAGCATTTTGTACCGGTTAGCTTATGTCTTACTGAAGATCAAAACCTTGCAGTGTGCTGTCCAGGTAATGCTGGTGATATGAAACCAGGTGTAAAGGTGTTTAGTAAACAAAGTGAATTAATTCGTGAGTTTGATGGTATCAAGGAAGATGATGATCCTTTTTCCATAACTTATAATAATGGTAAACATTTTGCTTCCTTTGAAAAGAAAAACTTTATTCGTGTTTTTGATAAGAATGGAGCCTTCTTGTATCAGTTTGGAGAGAAGGGACAATTGGGCGGCCAGTTTGATGGTGTCGGTGGACTCACTGGCTATGGTCCTGACATGATTCTTGCATGTGATAGTGATAATCACCGAGTTCAACTATTAACAACACATGGAGAGTTTATAACATCGTTCAGTAGGTATGACTCAGGTGTTATGGAAGTACCTTTAGACGTAGCTGTTGGATCTGACGGTAAAGTGTTTGTTTTACAACTTGATGGCACAGTACATATCTGGCGCTAGTTCGAATTAAGATATATAAATGACAATATTTTACACTACGCCGTTTACAATGTATATTGGCTTTTATCACTTTATTGATAAAAAAAACACCATAGCACTGTCATTCTTACTGCGCATGCTCAAAGAAATGCCAAACACTCTGACCCAACCCAAGAAATTCAAGGGTTGTGATTTACAACCTGATGACAAAGTACATATCTGGCGCTAGTTCATATTTATAGAGGTTCTAAGTTGTGACGTATTTCCGGATCCAATAGATTATGAACACTTATATAACATGACAATTATAATATTAGTCATTTACACTCCATTGGAAAGAATGGCGACTATAGAACAATCCTGTTTTTAACAAAAAACAAAAACTGTTTAGACCGGAAGTAGATTATTTGATACGAATGACGTCAGACTTAAAATCGGGTCTTCCCCCAACAATAAATAGCAGATATAGAGTTACACTTCATTGCTCTTCAAACCATTGTTTCAAGTCGAGGCATTTGGGATCCACAATACAGTAAATGTATAGAAGCTGACCCAAATGCCACGACTTAAAGGAATTGTTTGACGGCAGTAGAGCTAGAGCAACTCTAAAATCTTCTCTTGTATTCTTCTATTTGTCATTTTTTTAGACTAGATATTGGAAGGGATTAATTGCACAGTTGTAAACTATAAGAGTACTCCAATATTACAAAAGAGGAAAGAATATGATTAGAGAGAGGCCGGCCTGTGGTAGTTTAGGAATGTATCGGCCAGTTAGTCCACGATAGACCTCTTATGCTGGAGGAGATTGTGTGGAAATATGTATTATAAAGTAGCCAAATAAATTTAATTTTTCAAACATTGCTTAAGCAAGGTACACATGAATAGTAACAGTAATATAATAGAGTAGAAAATGATGGTTTGCAATCGTTATGTATACAATAATGATAACGGCTGATCTGTATGGACATATACAAGGCTGAGCCGCTGAAAAACCCATACGTACAGAACAGACGTGAATATTGTATTTTGCTTATCAAATGTCTAGGAGTATAATATCATGTTCTACTAAAAATATTAAGATTCCAGTGACTTTGACCGCGAGAAAATCCTTGTTAAAGTTGTAATCAAATGAATACGATTCTGTATCTGATTTAGATACTTCTCCTGGATGACTGATTTCTATTTCTCCTCATTAATTATAATAATTATAATAATAATTATTAATAATCCTGTTGTGATTAAATAGATTTTTTTGATGTCTCTTGAGTATTCTTTGATTTTATTGCAATCAGGGGAAAAGTAACAATCATACGACTAGTAATTTCGATACCCCCTCCCCCCCACATTGCAACAATGTCTTACTGGTCGTCAGACTGCGTATGTTATGCTTAAACAGTACGCTGTTGTTTCCTGTATTTGAGTCGCTATGCGTAACTTTTTTTTTCCTAACAGAAGTAAAGTAAGAAATGAAAAACCAAATGTATAGGTATGAATTCCAAACTATTTATAATAGATCAAGAGATAGATCAAATAGATCAAAATATCGCAAGGAAACATACAGACCCTATGCAAAAAATATTGTATCAATAAATTCTTACTATAGTTTTGGGGTATTGTTTTGTTTCCAACTGAAAGATCACTGACTGTGGGGGGAGGGGGGCACTCCCATGTATAGCCTATACGGGGATGTTCCGCTGGATAAGGCATGTGGTTTTTCGGGATTTTGTCATAGACAGGGACCTACAGGGTATACGATTTCCCTGATATTGTCTTGAATAGGGTCGTCAGTCTTGGATAGGTTAGGGGAACTGAGTGTATTCAAGTCTTAGATAGCGCATTCAATTTTAACTTTTTGTTGTGACTTGAACAGTGTATGTTTTTTTCTTCAAGATATTCTCTTAGATAAGGACAGGGTCTTCGGATCCAAGCAGATCATCCCTATCACTGAATTACCCCTGATGATTTCAGCAATGTAAATATGTAAAAACATATTTCTTTTTTATGGCTTTTTGCATAAGGTCTATAGAAAGAAATTGGTATATTTATCAAGGTTTCGTTGGCCGGTCGTTAGCATGTTTTTGAATGTCTAGCTATGCTTGGTCATATAAACATCGCTATATTTGGTCATGTCAATATACCTGCTACTGCCCTATTGTACATCACTAGTTGTCGCCCCTGAAGTTACACAAAACATCTGTCCATTTTAACAAAGCGGGAATAAAAATGGATGCGGAAATATTTAACCTAGACAATATCTTCAGTTTTAATTCCACAAATAATTTTATCTAGTTCTGAATTTTCAGTTTGTGTGAAACTTTCGTTGAAAACCGATCTGGATTTGTGACTTAAAGATAAATCCGATATCTCTACACATGTAATATTCAAAGAAATAAACTTGATTTCAATGTTTTATGTTTCCTAATTCATTGATTTATTCATCATATGTCTGACCGCCTGCTGAGTACGGATACATAAGTCACCTTGGAATCCGCGTCCTTCAAAGAAATAGAATATTCGAGTTTATTTGGAGTTCTGCAAACTTTCACAAACAATGGCTAGAGCTTTAAAACCGTTCGCTGACGATTTGGAAGATCAACTTACTTGTCCCATTTGTAAAGAAATAATCACAGATCCGAAGACTCTTTCGTGTCTACACAATTTCTGCTCAAAATGTATCGTTGACTGGTACGAAACAAGCGGAGATCCAGATACAAAGCAGTTGGAATGTCCAATGTGCAGGGTACAAATCGCTGTGCCAGACGGCGACGCCACCAAGTTTCGCTCTGCATTCAACTTGAAATCTCTTTTACAGTTGCTCGAAGCTGCGAGAACCAAGTCTGACCAAGAACAAGCAGGATTGCCGGTATGCATGTCTTGTGAAGAGCATTTCAAACTGGTCGCATTTTGTGTGCAATGCGATGGATTGATCTGTAACGAATGCTTGCATTCCCACCAAAGAAATAAGAAACTTCAAAGAGAACATCATGTACAACTGGTGGCTGATTTTAAGAGAGAAAATGTCGAAAATTTCGTTAAAAGCCAAATGTTTTGCCAGGAGAAATTCCATGAGCGAAATAAACTTGAATATTACTGCAAAGAAGAGACTTGTAAAAAATGCGTTTGTCAGAAATGCGCTTTTTTACATCATCGAAATCACGATATGTTGAGCATCGAACAAGCTGCTGAACTAACAACTCAAGTTGCAAAACTTGAAATGGAAAAAGTGAGCCAACTGAAAGAGAATTACAAAGGAGAATTGGTCCAGTCAAAGAAGAACATGGCTCGAATTGAGAACGACATAGATCTGGCAAAGCAAAAGCTTAAAGATGTAGTAGAATCGATATGCAAGACGGCCAGAGATCATGAAACAGCGATAACCAATAAGCTCAATGGGATCTTGACCGAACGACAAAAGGCAAGTCAAGATGAACAAAGAGATATTGAAGCTGGCATTAATGAGTTAGCCGAATTTTTACTTCGCTGTCAGACAATGCTGGACAAAAGTGCAGCAAGCGAAATCGCTGTAAGTAAAGATGACCTTCAGCAAAGATGTCAGTCATATTTGGAAAGGCCTTCAATTTTGCCAAGCAAACCGATCCAACGAAACGTGACTGTGCGTTACGTGACACACCAGGAAGTAACACAATCGTTACAAAATATTGGAAGTGTTCATGAAAGTGTGGCAGATCCCTTGCACTCTTCAATTGAATCAATGAAGGAAGTAAGATGTGGCTTTGTAAATGATTTTGTTATCATCACAAGGAATTCAGAGGATGAGGTGTGTCACACAGACAAGGGATCCATTGACGTAACGATCAAAGACCCTGAAGGAAACGAAGTGGAAAGAAGATTAACTGAACAGAGCACTGGAAAATACAGGGTGAGTTATCGGGCAGAGAAAACTGAACAGTATGAAGTACAAGTGAATATTAGTGATCAACCGATCAGGAATTCACCACAGAAAGTAAACACGCTGGATATGAACACCGAGTTTGTACACGTGAAAACGTTTCTGGGGATCGATGTCTCTGAATATAACGAAGAGGGGGCAAAACAACATTTGAAAATCTCAGTCATCGGTGTTAATCAAGAAATAGCAGTTCTTGATCCAGAAAACCGATGCATCAAAACATTCGATGTTGTTGGTAACAGTTTGAGAAGTTTGAATGTCGTAACAACTGTGACGGGAGAAAGTAAGGACCTCTTTACAACTGCATTTGTTTTGAACGATAACAAAATCGTCGTCAGTCTTTTCAATGTAGAAAATATGAGGGGTGTTTTACAAGAATTAGACATAAACGGTACTTTACTTAACACCATCCATCCATCTGACCAGCCTTTTGCACCGATTAGCTTATGTCTTACTGAAGATCAAAACCTTGCAGTGTGCTGTCCAGGTAGTGATTATGGTATCAAACCAGGTGTGAAGGTGTTTAGTAAACAAGGTGAATTCATTCGTGAGTTTGATGGCATCAAGGAAGGTGATTTGCCTTATTTCATAACTTATAATAATGGTAAATATTTTGTCTCCTTTGCAAGTAAAAACTTCATTCGTGTTTTTGATAAGAATGGAGCCTTCTTGTATGAGTTTGGAGAGAAAGGAGAATTGGGCGGCCAGTTTGATTGTGTCCCTGGACTCACTGCTTATGGCTCTGACACCATTCTTGCATGCGATGGTGGTAATCACCGAGTTCAACTATTAACAACACATGGAGAGTTTATAACATCGTTCAGTAGGTATGACTCAGGTGTGATGGAAGTACCTTTGGACGTAGCTGTTGGAGCTGACGGTAAAGTGTTTGTTTTACAATATGATGGCACAGTACATATCTGGCGCTAGTTCGAATTAAGATATATAAATGACAATATTTTACACTAGGCCGTTTACAATGTATATTGGCTTTTATCACTTTATTGATAAAAAACACCATAGCCCTGTCATTCTTACTGCGCATGCTCAAAGAAATGCCAAACACTCTGACCCAACCCAAGAAATTCAAGAGTTGTGATTAACAACCTGATGACAAAGTACATATCTGGCGCTAGTTCATATTTATAGAGGTTCTAAGTTGTGACGTATTTCCGGATCCAATAGATTATGAACACTTATATAACATGACAATCATAATATTAGTCATTTACCCTCCATCGGAAAGAATGGCGACTATAGAACAATCCTGTTTTGAACAAAAAACAAAAACTGTTTAGACCGGCTGTAGATTATATGATGCGAATGACGTCACACTTAAAATCGGGTCTTCCCCCAACAATAAATAGCAGATATAGAGTTACACTCCATTGTTCTTCAAACAATTGTTTCAAGTCGAGGTATTTGGGTCAACAATACAGTAAATGTATAGAAACTGACCCAAATGCCACGACGTAAAGCAATTGTTTGACGGCAGTAGAGCTAGTGCAACTCTAAAATCTTCTCTTCCATTTTTCTATTTGTCATTTTTTTTAGACTAGATATTGGAAGGGATTAATTGCACAGTTGTAAACTATAAGAGTACTCCAATATTACAAAAGAGGAAAGAATATGATTAGAGAGAGGCCGGCCTGTGGTAATTTAGGAATGTATCGGCCAGTCCACGATAGACCTCTTATGCAGGAGGAGATTGTGTGGAAACATGTATTATATGGTAGTCAAATACATTTCATTTTTCAAACATTGGTTAAGCAAGGTACACATGAATTGTGACAGTAATATAATAGAGTAGAAAATGATTAACGCAGCAAATAGCTGTGCATTCTTGGTTTGCAATCGTTATGTATACAATAATAATAACGGCTGATCTGTATGGACATATACAAGGCTGAGCCACTGAAAAACCCATACGTACATAACAGACGTGAATGTTGTATTTTGCTTATCAAATGTCTAGTTGTATAATATCATGTTCTACTAAATAATATTAAGATTTCAGTGACTTTGACCGCGAGAAAATCCATGTTAAAGTTGTAATCAAATGAATACGATTCTGTATCTGATTTACATACTTCTCCTGGGTGACTGATTTCTATTTTTCCTCATTAATTATTCATAATTTGATAATAATAATAATTAGTAATTCTGTTGTGATTAAATAGACTTTTTTGAAATCTCTTGAGTATTCTTTGATTTCATTACAAGCAATGGAAGAGTAATAATCATATGACTAGTAATTGTACTTAGAGTGCGTATGCTCTGCTTAAGCAGTACGCTCTTGTTTCCTGTATTTGAGTCGCGATGCGTAACATTTTTGTGCTAACAGAAGTAAAATAAAACAAAACTGAAAAACCAAATGTACAGGTATGAATTCAAAACTAATAGATCAATAGAAATCGGGTAGGTTTTGAAAATATTTCAGAAAAACTATATAGGAAAATATTATATATTTATTTATATTTTTTTTGCTGGCCGGTAGTTGAAAATGTATAGACTGGAATGCGTCTACCTTGGTCATAAACATCACTATTTTTGGTCAAGTCAAATATACTCGTACTGCCCCTAGTATACATCACTAACTGTCGCCCCTGAAGTTACACAAAACATCTGTGAATTTTAACAAAGCGGGTATAAAAATGGATGCGGAAATATTGAACCTAGACAATATCTTCAGTTTTGAGTTCATGAATAATATTAACTGGCTCTGAATGTTCAGTTTGTGTGAAACTTTCGTTGGAAACCGATCTGGGTTTGTGACTCATCGATAAATCATATATCTATAAACATGTAATGTTAAAACAAATCAAGTTATAAACTCAATGTTTTTATTTTTCAATTCATTTATTTATATTATTCATCATATGACTGACCACTTGACGAGTGTGTCGCATACATGGTCACCCATGCAATTCGTCCTTCCAAGAAATAGAATATTCGAGTCCATTTGGAGTTCTGCAAACTTTCAAAAACAATGGCTACCGCTTTAAAACCGTTCGCTGACGATTTGGAAGATCAACTTACTTGTCCCATTTGTCAAGAAATATTCACAGATCCGAAGACTCTTTCGTGTCTACACAATTTCTGCTCAAAATGTATCGTTGACTGGTACGAAACAAGCGGAAATCCATTTACAAAGCAGTTGGAATGTCCAATGTGCAGGGTACAAATCGCTGTGCCAGACGGCGACGCCACCAAGCTTCGCTCTGCATTCAACTTGAAATCTCTTTTACAGTTGCTCGAAGCTGCGAGAACCAAGTCTGACCAAGAACAAGCAGGATTGCCGGTATGTATGTCATGTGAAAAGCATTTCAAATTGATCGCATTTTGTGTGCAATGCGATGGATTGATCTGTAACGTATGTTTGGACTCCCACAAAATTGTTAAACAGCTTCGACAAGAACATCATGTACAACTGGTAGCTGATTTTAAGAAAGAAAATGTCGAAATTTTCGTTAAAAGCCAAATGTTTTGCCAGGAGAAATTCCATGAACGAAATAAACTTGAATATTACTGCAAAGAAGAGACTTGTAAAAAATGCGTTTGTCAGAAATGCGCTATTTTACATCATCGAAATCACGATATGTTGAGCATCGGAGAAGCTGCTGAACTAACGAAACTAGATGTAGAACGTAAAATGGAAAAAGTGAACCAACTGAAAGAGAATTACAAAGAAGAATTGGTCCAGTCAAAGAAGGACACCGCTCGAATTGAGAACGACATACAACTGGCAAAGAAAAAGGTTACAGATGTAGTAGAATCGATTTGCAAGACGGCCAGAGAACATGAAACGGCGATAACCAATAAGCTCAATGGGATCTTAACCGAACGAGAAAAGGCAAGTCAAGATGAACAAAGAGGTATTGAAGCTGGCATTAATGAGTTAGCCGAATTTTTACTTCGCTGTCAGACAATGCTGGACAAAAGTGCAGCAAGCGAAATCGCAGTAAGTAAAGATGACCTTCAGCAAAGATGTCAGTCATATTTGGAAAGGCCTTCAATTTTGCCAAGCAAACCGATCCAACGAAACGTGACTGTGCGTTACGTGACAAACCAGGAAGTAACACAATCGTTACAAAATATTGGAAGAGTTCATGAAAGTGTGGCAGATCCCTTGCACTCTTCAATTGAATCAATGAAAGAAGTAAGATGTGGTTTTGTAAATGATTTTGTTATCATCACAAGGAATTCAGAGGATGAGGTGTGTCACACAGACAAGGGATCCATTGACGTAACGATCAAAGACCCTGAAGGAAACGAAGTGAAAAGAAGGTTAACTGAACAGAGCACTGGAAAATACAGGGTGAGTTATCGGTCAGAGAAAACTGTACAGTATGAAGTACAAGTGAATATTAGTGATCAACCGATCAGGAATTCACCACAGAAAGTAAACACGCTGGATATAAACACCGAGTTTGTACACCTGAAAACGTTTTTAGGGATCGAAGACAAAGATGATGATGATGATGATAATGAAAAAGAAGAAGAAGAAAAAAATGCGGTAAAAATTTATAATAAAATCTCAGTCAGTGATGTTAATCAAGAAATAGCAGTTCTTGATGCAACAAACCAATATATCAAAATCTTCGATATTTTTGGTAACAGTTTGAAAAGTGTGAATGTCGTATCACCTGAGATGGGAGAAAGTAAGGACCTCTTTGCAGCTGCATTTGTTTTAAACAAGAACAAAATCATCGTCAGTTTTTTCCATGGAGAAAATATGACGGTTGTTTTACAAGAATTAGACATGAACGGCACTTTACTGAACACCATCTATCAATCTGACCTGAGTTTTGTATCGTTCAGCTTATGTCTTACTGAAGATCAAAACCTTGCAGTGTGCTGTCCAGGTGATGATGATGATATCAAACCAGGTGTGAAGGTGTTTAGTAAACAAGGTGAATTAATTCGTGAGTTTGATGGCATCAAGGAAGGTGATAAGCCTTTTTTCATAACTTATAATAATGGTAAACATTTTGTCTCCTTTGGAAGTAAAAACTTCATTCGTGTTTTTGATAAGAATGGAGCCTTCTTGTATGAGTTTGGAGAGCAAGGACGATTGGGTGGCCAGTTTGATGAGGTCGCTGGACTCACTGGTTATGGCCCTGACATGATTCTTGCATGTGATAGTGTTAATCACCGAGTTCAACTATTAACAACACATGGAGAGTTTATAACATCGTTCAGTAGGTATGACTCAGGTGTGATGAAAGACCCTTGGGACGTAGCTGTTGGAGCTGACGGTAAAGTGTTTGTTTTACAACTTGATGGCACAGTACATATCTGGCACTAGTTCGAATTAAGATATATAAATGACAATATTTTACACTACGCCGTTTACAATGTATATTGGTTTTTTTCACTTTATTGATAAAGACACCAGAGCACTGTCATTCTTACTAATTAACCCAAGAAATTCAAGAGTTGTGATTTACAACCTGATGACAAAGTACATATCTGGCGCTAGTCTGCAAAGTCAGTTGGACTATTGAGTTATTCGCATGGCGCCTGGCTTCAACGAGTTTATTTTCTACAAATCCAAGTGTAATAAGGTACAAATTGTTCATACTGTATTAGTAAGGTTGTCATATTGTGATTGAGGATTTTTAAAGACAATGTATACCAAAAATTATCGAAAATCGAAGGGGCAAATCGTTAGTATCGAGTGACACAACAAGAAGACTCAACTTGGCTGTCCTAAAACAATAAAAAATTCACTTGGATTCTTCTAATATTTTCTGAGAATGTCAATAAACGTTTTATCTTCTATACCATCGAGTTTCTTGTCTATTAGAAGCAGTTTAATGGACCAAATAATTTATCTTTTGCATAAAGCGTGACCGCTTACGACTCAAGTTCTCATTATTTTGGGGGTCAATAAGAGTTGTATTTCGTCTTGCCAAAATTCGAATTTTCAAGTGCCCCAAAATTTTATTTGATGAAAGTAAAGATAAAACATTGCTCTTTCTCCCTGTAGTAGTTAATTTATGTGAATCGATGTACCATTGGAGATATAAGCCTTGCAACATAGGGTATAAAATTTTGCTCAAAATAATTTAAATAATGTAAAAATCGATAAAATATTCCCATTTTAAGCAAAATGCTTGATAAATCCATCCAAATGAGGGTTAGGATCCCTTATTCATGAAATTAAATTGTTTGCCAAAGAATGCGAAAGGAATTTCGTGATTTTTAGGGTTTTTGGGGATGTGGTGAAATCGAGTGAAAAAACCGGAAGTGATCAGAAAAAAAGGTTTTCGGTGCCGTTCTCCTATTTATCCGATCGAAGTGAAACTTACACAACAGTTATAATTCACTAAGGCCTACATTCTGACAAAATTTGAGCGATTTCGATTTTTTTCATTCTGCACCCCTCAGGTGGTATTTACCGACTACCCCTCTTAATTGCACAATTGTAAGCTATAAGAGTACTCCAATATTACAAAAGAGGAAAGAATATGCTTAGAGAGAGGCCGGCCTGTGGTAATTTAGGAATGTATCAGCCAGTTAGTCCACGATAGACCTCTTATGCTGGAGGAGATTGTGTGGAAATATGTATTATATGGTAGTCAAATAAATGTAATTTTTCCAACATTGCTTAAGCAAGGTACACATGAATAGTGACAGTAATATAATAGAGTAGAAAATGATTAAGGCAGCAAATAGCTGTGTATTCTTGGTTTACAATCGTTATGTATACAATAATAATAACGGCTGATCTGTATGGACATATGCAAGGGGGAGCCGATGAAAAACCCATACGTACATAACAGACGTGAATATTGTATTTTGCTTATCAAATGTCTAGTTGTATAATATCATGTTCTACTCAATAATATTAAGATTTCAGTGACTTTGACCGCGAGAAAATCCATGTTAAAGTTGTAATCAAATGAGTACGATTCTGTATCTGATTTAGATACTTCTCCTGGGTGACTGATTTCTATTCTTTCTCATTAATTATTCAGAATTTGATAATAATAATAATAATAATAATAATAATAATAATTAGTAATTCTGTTGTAATTAAATAGATTTTTTGATATCTCACTTGAGTATTCTTTGATTTTATTACAAGCAATGGAAGAGTAATAATCATATGACTAGTAATTGTACTTAGAGTGCGTATGCTCTGCTTAAGCAGTACGCTCTTGTTTCCTGTATTTGAGTCGCGATGCGCAACATTTTTGTGCTAACAGAAGTAAAGTAAAACAGAAATGTAAAACCAAATGTACAGGTATGAATTCAAAACTAATAGATCAAAAGAAATCAGGTCAGGTTTTGAAAATATTTCAGAAAAACTAGCCGGTAGTTGAAAATGTATAGACTGGAATGCGTCTACCTTGGTCATAAACATCGCTATTTTTGGTCAAGTCAAATATAATAGTACTGCCCCTAGTATACATCACTAACTGTCGCCCCTGAAGGTACACAAAACATCTGTGAATCTTAAGAAAGTGGGAATAAAAATGGATGCGGAAATATTGAACCTAGACAATATCTTCAGTTTTGCATGAGTTCATGAATAATATTAACTGCTTCTGAATTTTCAGTTTGTGTGAAACTTTCGTTGGAAACCGATCTGGGTTTGTGACTCATCGATTAGTCATATATCTATAAACATGTAATGTTAAAACAAATCAAGTTATAAACTCAATGTTTTTATTTTTCAATTCATTTATTTATATTATTCATCATATGACTGACCACTTGACGAGTGTGTCGCATACATGGTCACCCATGCAATTCGTCCTTCCAAGAAATAGAATATTCGAGTTCATTTGCAAAATTTCACAAACAATGGCTAGCGCTTTAAAACCGTTCGCAGACGATTTGGAAGATCAACTTACTTGTCCAATTTGTCAAGAAATATTCACAGATCCGAAAACTCTTTCGTGTCTACACAATTTCTGCTCAAAATGTATCGTTGACTGGTACGAAACAAGCGGAAATCCATTTACAAAGCAGTTGGAATGTCCAATGTGCAGGGTAAAAATCGCTGTGCCAGACGGCGACGCCAACAAGCTTCGCTCTGCATTCAACTTGAAATCTCTTTTACAGTTGCTCGAAGCTGCGAGAACCAAGTCTGACCAAGAACAAGCAGGATTGCCGGTATGCATGTCATGTGAAGAGCATTTAAAACTGGTCGCATTTTGTGTGCAATGCGATGGATTGATCTGTAATGAATGTTTGGATTCCCACCAAAGAGTTAAGAAACTTAAAAGAGAACATCACGTACAACTGGTGGCTGATTTTAAGAAAGAAAATGTCGAAAGTTTCGTTAAAAGCCAAATGTTTTGCCAGGAGAAATTCCATGAGCGAAATAAACTTGAATATTACTGCAAAGAAGAGACTTGTAAAAAATGCGTTTGTCAGAAATGCGCTATTTTACATCATCGAAATCACGATATGTTGAGCATCGAACAAGCTGCTGAACTAACAACTCAAGTTGCAAAACTTGAAATGGAAAAAGTGAGCCAACTGAAAGAGAATTACAAAGAAGAATTGGTCCAGTCAAAGATGAACACGGCTCGAATTCAGAAAGACATACATCTGGCAAAGCAAAAAGTTACAGATGCAGTAGAATCGATTTGCAAGACGGCCAGAGATCATGAAACGGCGATAACCAATAAGCTCAATTGGATCTTATCCCAACGACAAAAGGCAAGTCAAGATGAACAAAGAGATATTGAAGCTGGCATTAATGAGTTAGCCGAATTTTTACTTCGCTGTCAGACAATGCTGGTCAAAAGTGCAGCAAGCGAAATCGCAGTAAGTAAAGATGACCTTCAGCAAAGATGTCAGTCATATTTGGAAAGGCCTTCAATTTTGCCAAGCAAACCGATCCAACGAAACGTGACGGTGCGTTACGTGACACACAAGGAAGTAACACAATCGTTACAAAATATTGGAAGAGTTCTTGAAATTGTGGCAGATCCCTTGCACTCTTCAATTGAATCAATGAAGGAACTAAGATGTGGTTTTGTAAATGATTTTGGTATCATCACAAGGAATTCAGAGGATGAGGTGTGTCACACTGAAAAGGGATCCATTGACGTAAGGATCAAAGACCCTGAAGGAAACGAAGTGGAAAGAAGGTTAACTGAACAGAGCACTGGAAAATACAGGGTGAGTTATCGGGCAGAGAAAACTGTACAGTATGAAGTACAAGTGAATATTAGTGATCAACCGATCAGGAATTCACCACAGAAAGTAAACACGCGGGATATAAACACCGAGTTTGTACACGTGAAAACGTTTTTGGGGATCGATGAAATAGATGATGATGATGATCAGAATCATGATGATGATGATGATGATGGTGATGATGATCATGATGATCATGATGATGATAATGATAAATATAATGATGATGATTATTATGATAATGATTATTATGATGATGATTATTATTATGATGATTATGATCATCACGATCATGATGATGATCATGATCATGATTATGATCATGATGATGAAAAAGAAGAAGAAGAAGAAAAAAAAAAATTGGGTAAAAGTTAATAATAAAATCTCAGTCAATGATGTTAATCAAGAAATAGTAGTTCTTGATCCAACAAACGAATGCATCAACATTTTCGATGTTGTTGGTAACAGTTTGAGAAGTTTGAAGGTTGTATCACCTGAGATGGGAGAAAGTATGCACCTCGTTCCAACTGCATTTGTTTTGAACGAGAACAAAATCATTGTCAGTATTTCCAATCTTGAAGGTGGGACAGTTTTACAAGAATTATACTTAAACGGTACTTTACTGAACACCATTTTTCCATCTGACCAGAGTTTTTATCCGGTTGGCTTATGTCTTACTGAAGACAAAAACCTTGCAGTGTGCTGTCTAGGTATCGATGATATGAAATCAGGTGTAAAGTTGTTTAGTACACAAGGGGAATTCATTCGTGAGTTTGATGGGATCAAGGAAGATGATAATCCTTGTTTCATAACTTATAATAATGGTAAATATTTTGTCTCCTTTGGACATAAAAACTTCATTCGTGTTTTTGATAAGAATGGAGCCTTCTTGTATGAGTTTGGAGAGGAAGGACGATTGGGAGGCCAGTTTGATATTGTCACTGGACTCACTGGTTATGGTCCTGACATGATTCTTGCATGTGATTGGTATAATCACCGAGTTCAACTATTAACAACACATGGAGAGTTTATAACATCGTTCAGTTGGTATGACTCACGTGTGATGGAAGTACCTTGGGACGTAGCTGTTGGAGCTGACGGTAAAGTGTTTGTTTTACAACTTGATGGCAAAGTACATGTCTGGCGCTAGTTCGAATATTATATTTTGTCAATATTTTACACCAGGCGGTCAACAATGTATATTTCAACAAAGTGTGATAGACTTTTTTCGCTTTATTGACTAAGGACACCAGAGCAATGTCATTCTTACTGCGCATGCCAAAAATGCCAAACACTCTGACCCAACCCAAGAAATTCAAGGGGCTTGTGATTGGATAGAAAGTCTCACTCATCGATTAGTGAACTCCAGAAAATTAAACTTGCGTATGCGCAATATGCATGACATGGCTCTGGGATCTATAGGTAGTGTGTTAGAATTGCAACTATGAATTATTCTTTGTAAATTCTGCTACTTATAATATTCTATTACTTAGTCAAAACTATATTTAACCAGATAATTACAAAAAAGGAACCCTAAGTCAAGAAGTGAAGAGCCACTAACAGTGTGTTGAACAAAAATCAAAATCAAAAAATGCAGTTAACGCGATATGCATGTTTATATGTTTTAAGTTGTGACGTGAAGTGTGTTGTCAAATAAGGTTGACGTATGGAAAGGAGGACTTTACTATTTGGGTGGGAGTGTTTGAGGGCATGTGGACCCGTGCGTACTTGACAAGATGTCCTAGCTACGCTCCTGATTCATAGAGGTTTAAGTTGTGTTGTATTTCCGGGTCCAATAAAATATGACTGCTTTTAGATAAAATGACAATCACACTATCAGTGATTAACCTTCCATAAGACTATAAAACAGTACTGTTTCGGACTAAAAGAGTAAGAAAAACTGTCACCGAACTGCTCTTTGGTTTAGACCGGAAGTAGATTATTTTATACGAATGACGTCACACTTAATATCGGTGAGTTCTATGTAACAATAAATTCCAAGCTGTAACTCTTTTCAGACTAGATATTGGAAGAGATTAATTGATTAATTCAATATTACAAAAGAGGAAAGAATATGATTAGAGTGAGGCCGGCCTGTGGTAGTTTAGGAATGTGTCGGCCAGTTAGTCCACGATAGACCTCTTATGCTGGAGGAGATTGTGTGGAAACATGTATTGTATGGTAGTCAAATAAATGTAATTTTTCAAACATTGCGTAAGCAAGGTACACATGAATAGTGACAGTAATATAATAGAGTCGAAAATGATTAACGCAGCAAATAGCTGTGCATTCTTGGTTTACAATCGTTATGTATACAATAATAATAACGGCTGATCTGTATGGACATATGCAAGGGCGAGCCGTTGAAAAACCCATACGTACAGAACAGACGTGAATATTGTATTTTGCTTATCAAATGTCTAGAAGTATAATATCATGTTCTACTAAAAATTATTAAGATTCCAGTGACTTTGACCTCGAGAAAATCCATGTTAAAGTTGTAATCAAATGAATACGATTCTGTATCTGATTTACATACTTCTCCTGGGTGACTGATTTCTATTCTTCCTCATTAATTATAACTAGACGCTCTTGGAGCGTTCACTGGGTTGCCTGTGCGAGAGCTACCCCACTCACCAATCCTCATACTCTATTATTTCTTACCAAAGTGTTCCTTTTGGGTTCAAAGTCCTCCTTTATTAAAAACATTTTAAATTCTAAGACATTAGTGTTGCGTTACTGACTTGTCAACGCATATTATATTTCTACTTGACCTACTAGAGTACCTTTCAAGGCTAGCTGATGAAATAAACATATCTATTTCAGTATCGAAACTGTTCGCTGCAAAACAAACGTTTTATCAATGTAAATACTCTTAGCCAAAATGTGTTTAACTGGTCATTTGTTTTTCCCTCAGTTTTTGTTTTCTGTATTTTCATAAATGGAAATATTCAACAAGTCTTGGCAGTTCGCTTTCTTGTAGATCACTATCAGCTCGTCTGACTTCTACAAGTTCTTGGAGTCAGCTTTCATCAAAGCTTTGTTTGTCACTCGTTTTGTAGTTTGTCTCTCGTTCTGTAGTTTGTCTCAGTATATTTTTTTGTATCTGAGATCTGGTAAGATCTAGTTTGATCATAGCTAGGTAGTTAGATAGATTATAGATTATCTTAGTCTATTTTGACTAGTTTGTCTAGGCCTACGATTCTCATACCGTAGTTTGCTCATAGATTCTCAGACCTCTCTCTTTGAGTATGTGGACCAACCCGTTCCAAAATCGCTCAATAACATCTTTTAGTTTGTGTCTACCACGTACGGCGTGTGTGTTTGTAAGTAGTTTAAGCGTAGCGTTAAAAAACCTAAAGACAAAAGTACGCAACGTGCCTACAGACAAAATAATACTTCACGAACCCTGAACGAATGGATTTATAGTGACACAACACTAAAAGCTATAAATACATCGTCCTCGATGTCGTGTGGCAACTTCATTGGACATTGGACATTGTTTACAAGTTCTCGACCAATCATGACGTGTGAAATTATGGTATACCTGACCACGGAAAAACGGATCTCATTTTAAGACTGGTTTGCTACCATAGCAACCCAGTAATAATTATAATAATAATTATTAATAATCCTGTTGTGATTAAATAGATTTTTTTGATATCTCTTGAGTATTCTTTGATTTTATTGCAATCAGGGGAAAAGTAACAATCATACGACTAGTAATTTCGATACCCCCTCCCCCCCACATTGCAACAATGTCTTACTGGTCGTCAGACTGCGTATGTTATGCTTAAACAGTACGCTGTTGTTTCCTGTATTTGAGTCGCTATGCGTAACTTTTTTTTTCCTAACAGAAGTAAAGTAAGAAATGAAAAACCAAATGTATAGGTATGAATTCCAAACTATTTATAATAGATCAAGAGATAGATCAAATAGATCAAAATATCGCAAGGAAACATACAGACCCTATGCAAAAAATATTGTATCAATAAATTTTTACTATAGTTTTGGGGTATTGTTTTGTTTCCAACTGAAAGATCACTGACTGTGGGGGGAGGGGGGCACTCCCATGTATAGCCTATACGGGGATGTTCCGCTGGATAAGGTATGTGGTTTTTCGGGATTTTGTCATAGACAGGGACCTACAGGGTATACGATTTCCCTGATATTGTCTTGAATAGGGTCGTCAGTCTTGGATAGGTTAGGGGAACTGAGTATATTCAAGCCTGAGATAGCGCATTCAATTTTAACTTTTTGTTGTGACTTGAACAGTGTATGTTTTTTTCTTCAAGATATTCTCTTAGATAAGGACAGGGTCTTCGGATCCAAGCAGATCATCCCTATCACTGAATTACCCCTGATGATTTCAGCAATGTAAATATGTAAAAACATATTTCTTTTTTATGGCTTTTTGCATAAGGTCTATAGAAAGAAATTGGTATATTTATCAAGGTTTCGTTGGCCGGTCGTTAGCATGTTTTTGAATGTCTAGCTATGCTTGGTCATATAAACATCGCTATATTTGGTCATGTCAATATACCTGCTACTGCCCTACTGTACATCACTAGTTGTCACCCCTGAAGTTACACAAAACATCTGTCCATTTTAACAAAGCGGGAATAAAAATGGATGCGGAAATATTTAACCTAGACAATATCTTCAGTTTTAATTCCACAAATAATTTTATCTAGTTCTGAATTTTCAGTTTGTGTGAAACTTTCGTTGAAAACCGATCTGGATTTGTGACTTAAAGATAAATCCGATATCTCTACACATGTAATATTCAAAGAAATAAACTTGAATTCAGTGTTTTATGTTTCCTAATTCATTGATTTATTCATCATATGTCTGACCGCCTGCTGAGTACGGATACATAAGTCACCTTGGAATCCGCGTCCTTCAAAGAAATAGAATATTCGAGTTCATTTGGAGTTCTGCAAACTTTCACAAACAATGGCTAGCGCTTTAAAACCGTTCGCTGACGATTTGGAAGATCAACTTACTTGTCCCATTTGTAAAGAAATATTCACAGATCCGAAGACTCTTTCGTGTCTACACAATTTCTGCTCAAAATGTATCGTTGACTGGTACGAAAGAAGCGGAAATCCATTTAAAAAGCAGTTGGAATGTCCAATGTGTAGGGTACAAATCGCTGTGCCAGACGGCGACGCCACCAAGCTTCGCTCTGCATTCAACTTGAAATCTCTTTTACAGTTGCTCGAAGCTGCAAGAACCAAGTCTGACCAAGAACAAGCAGGATTGCCGGTATGCATGTCATGTGAAGAGCATTTCAAATTGGTCGCATTTTGTGTGCAATGCGATGGATTGATCTGTAACGAATGTTTGCATTCCCACAAAAGAGTTAAGAAACTTCGAAGAGAACATCACGTACAACTGGTGGCTGATTTTAAGAAAGAAAATGTAGAAAGTTTCGTTAAAAGCCAAATGTTTTGCCAGGAGGAATTCCATGAACGAAATAAACTTGAATATTACTGCAAAGAAGAGACTTGTAAAAAATGCGTTTGTCAGAAATGCGCTATTTTACATCATCGAAATCACGAGATGCTGAGCATCGGAGAAGCTGCTGAACTAACAACTCAAGTTGCAAAACTCGAAATGGAAAAAGTGAACCAACTGAAAGAGAATTACAAAGAAGAATTGGTCCAGTCAAAGAAGGACACGGCTCGAATTGAGAACGACATAGATCTGGCAAAGCAAAAGGTTACAGATGTAGTAGAATCGATTTGCAAGACGGCCAGAGATCATGAAACGGCGATAACCAATAAACTCAATGGTATCTTGACCGAACGACAAGTCAAGAGTCAAGATGAACAAAGAGATATTGAAGCTGGCATTAATGGGTTAGCCGAATTTTTACTTCGCTGTCAGACAATGCTGGACAAAAGTGCAGCAAACGAAGTCGCTGAAAGTAAAGATGACCTTCAGCAAAGATGTCAGTCATATTTGGAAAGGCCTTCAATTTTGCCAAGCAAACCGATCCAACGAAACGTGACTGTGCGTTACGTGACAAACCAGGAAGTAACACAATCGTTACAAAATATTGGAAGAGTTCATAAAAGTTTGGCAGATCCCTTGCACTCTTCAATTGAATCAATGAAGGAAGTAAGATGTGGTTTTGTAAATGATTTTGTTATCATCACAAGGAATTCAGAGGATGAGGTGTGTCACACAGACAAGGGATCCATTGACGTAAGGATAAAAGACCCTGAAGGAAACGAAGTGGAAAGAAGGTTAACTGAACAGAGCACTGGAAAATACAGGGTGAGTTATCGGGCTGAGAAAACTGTACAGTATGAAGTACAAGTGAATATTAGTGATCAACCGATCAGGAATTCACCACAGAAAGTAAACACGCTGGATATAAACACCGAGTTTGTACACCTGAAAACGTTTGTGGGGATCGGAGATGATGATGATGATGATGATGATGAAAAAGAAGAAGAAGAAGAAGAAAAAGAAGAAGAAGAAGAAGAAGAAGAAGAAATTTCAGTAAAAGTTTATAATAAAATCTCAGTTAATCAAGAAATAGCAGTTCTTGATCCAACAAACCAATGTGTGAAAATCTTCGATGTTGTTGGTAACAGTTTGATAAGTTTGAATGTATTATCACCTGAGATGGAAGAAAGTAAGGACCTCGTTCCAACGGCATTCGTTTGGAACGACAACAAAATCATCGTCAGTCTTTTCGATCGAGAAAATATGAGAGGTGTTTTACAAGAATTAGACTTAAACGGTACTTTACTGAACACCATCTATCCATCTGACCAGTGTTTTCTACCGTTTAGCTCATGTCTTACTGAAGAACAAAACCTTGCAGTGTGCTGTCCAGGTGATGATGATGATATCAAACCAGGTGTAAAGGTGTTTAGTAAACAAGGTGAATTAATTCGTGAGTTTGATGGCATCAAGGAAGGTGATGATCCTTGTTTCATAACTTATAATAATGGTAAACATTTTGTCTCCTTTGGATATCAAAACTTCATTCGTGTTTTTGATAAGAATGGAGCCTTCTTGTATAAGTTTGGAGAGAAAGGACGATTGGGCGGCCAGTTTCATGGTGTCGCTGGACTCACTGGTTATGGCCCTGACATGATTCTTGCATGTGATGTTAATAATCACCGAGTTCAACTATTAACAACACATGGAGAGTTTATAACATCGTTCAGTAGGTATGACTCAGGTGTGAAGAAAGTACCTTTTGACGTAGCTGTTGGAGCTGACGGTAAAGTGTTTGTTTTACAATTTGATGGCAAAGTACATATCTGGCGCTAGTTCGAATTAAGATATATAAATGACAATATTTTACACTAGGCCGTTTACAATGTATATTGGCTTTTATCACTTTATTGATAAAAAACACCAGAGCACTTTCATTTTTACTGCGCATGCTCAAAGAAATGCCAAACACTCTGACGCAACCCAAGAAATTCAAGAGTTGTGATTTACCGAACCTGATGGCAAAGTACATATCTGGTGCTAGTTCATATTTATAGAGGTTCTAAGTTGTGACGTATTTCCGGATCCAATAGATTATGAACACTTATATAACATGGCAATCATAATATTAGTCATTTACACTCCATCGGAAAGAATGGCGACTATAGAACAATCCTGTTTTGAACAAAAAACAAAACCTGTTTAAACCGGAAGTAGATTATTTGATACGAATGACGTCACACTTAAAATCGGGTCTTCCCCCAACAATAAATAGCAGATATAGAGTTACACTTCATTGCTCTTCAAACCATTGTTTCAATTCGAGGTATTTGGGTCGACAATACATTAAATGTATAGAAACTGACCGAAATGCCACGACTTAAAGCAATTGTTTGACGGCAGTAGAGCTAGTGCAACTCTAAAATCTTCTCTTCCATTTTTCTATTTGTCATTTTTTTAGACTAGATATTGGAAGGGATTAATTGCACAATTGTAAACTATAAGAGTACTCCAATATTACAAAAGAGGAAAGAATATGATTAGAGAGAGAGGCCGGCCTGTGGTAGTTTAGGAATGTATCGGCCAGTTAGTCCACGATTAAGTAATCTAGTCATCATCAAATCCTTGACTTAAAAGGAAGTTTTTCCAGCTGAATTTCCTTTTTTTTTTCACTGGCAGGGTATCAAAGGCATTTAAGTAAAGCCTATACGTGTATGGTTCCTCAATAAAATTTTGAAGGTTATTATGCGGTTTTGAGCAATTTTTGTGCGCGCGCACATCGTGGACTCAAATTGAACGTTCAAAAGTAGTCAGTCACATTAACCAGTATATACAGGAACTTTGTTTGGGCTGCCTGTGGTATAATACTTATCCTGACTGATTCTAGAAAATAATCAGACTCCTTAAAAGCTTCTGTTCTTACAAAAAATAGAACCGGTATTAGCTGCACATTGCAGACAATACAATACATTTTATTAACCCTCTCCGTGGGGATTTTCAGAGTTAATTTACAATTACTGACAATATATATAAAGAGAAGAATGAAAAAAAATTGAAAACACTAAATTATATAAATCCGATAGCAAAATAAATTGTGATAAATATAGATATAAATTGTGATATTATATATATTCTGTACGGTTGAGTGATCACGCACAATGCAATTCAAGACGAGGCTCGGGGAAACAATAGAGTAATCTAATATATTCTTTTGTTTCCCCAGAGCCTCGCCTTGAACTGTATTGTGCGTGTCACTCAACCAGAATATCGAAAGTGGGCTATTGTGATATGATTTTTCTTACGCCAAAATTGTGTTTATTTTTTATTTATTTACATAACTTTCACCCAACTTTAAAATATGAACCTAAGATAGATAAACAAGATCAATAATATTGGGGAAGGAACACACAACAGAGCTAGGCTCCAATTACAGTGCGTCCATCAATAATATTAAAAAATAATAAATAAATAAATAAATAGATAAATGAATAAAATAAAAAAGATTGGGAATTAAAAATTATAGAATTTTGTATGCTAATAATAGAGACTATTAAACACTTCTAAAACATAAATATAAAACTATAAAATTACTTCTATTTAAAATAATTAGATACTGATAATAATAACTTCTACTCAATAACAGCAAGCATTAGTCTTTAGTACATTGCGTGAAGAACAACATTTAAGGCAGATAGATTTCCAAGTATTAAACATATTAATAATAAAAGCATTTTTAAGAGCGTTATTATAATAAGCAGTTAGCTGAGACTTGAATTGTTCAAAAGAGCTACAAGTACGAAGAGAAACAGGTAAATTATTCCACAACTTAGGTAAACGATTAAAGTAACTAGTTTGAAAGAGTTTAGTGCGACACTTTGTTATTAGCAAGTCAGAGGAATTGCTGTTACGAGTAGAACGAACTCTTACACTAGTCTGGATAAACTCATTAATAGGAAAATCTATTTAACAAAGCAGGTAGCTGCTTTGAAATACCAGGGATGTCGCTTGTGACGTCCTTCCATAACTTAACACAGGCAACCCAATTTCACAGCTAGACTGAAGAAACATGTTCATGCAGGTCCTCGTTTACTTCAGGCTGAAGCGAGACGGAAATATGAAGAAAATTATGTCATGCGACAAAAATGTAGTCCGTGGTCGATACAATAGTGATAGACAGTCGAAACTAATATTGAATCGGATGGTCCAATCCATGCTCGAGAAAGATGACCTCTGTAGATTTCCGGGTGAAATTCTGAGTATTTTACCTCTGAAAGACGCATGCACTAACAAACATATGACAATATTTATTTCTAAGAAGCGTATTCAATTCCATTTTAAGGCCAACTTGATGCGTTAAGCTGGATATCCTTAAGATGGCTGCTTTAAAACCGTTCGCTGACGATTTGGAAGATCAACTTACTTGTCCCATTTGTCAAGAAATATTCACAGATCCAAAGACTCTTTCGTGTCTACACAATTTCTGCTCAAAATGTATCGTTGACTGGTACGAAACAAGCGGAAATCCATTTACAAAGCAGTTGGAATGCCCAATGTGCAGGGTACAAATCGCTGTGCCAGACGGCGACGCCACCAAGCTTCGCTCTGCATTCAACTTGAAATCTCTTTTACAGTTGCTCGAAGCTGCGAGAACCAAGTCTGACCAAGAACAAGCAGGATTGCCGGTATGCATGTCATGTGAAGAACATTTCAAATTGGTCGCATTTTGTGTGCAATGCGATGGATTGATCTGTAACGTATGTTTGGACTCCCACAAAATTGTTAAACAGCTTCGACAAGAACATCACGTACAACTGGTAGCTGATTTTAAGAAAGAAAATGTAGAAAATTTCGTTAAAAGCCAAATGTTTTGCCAGGAGAAATTCCATGACCGAAATAAACTTGAATATTACTGCAAAGAAGAGACTTGTAAAAAATGCGTTTGTCAGAAATGCGCTATTTTACATCATCGAAATCACGATATGTTGAGCATCGGAGAAGCTGCTGAACTAACAACACAACTTGCAAAACTTGAAATGGAAAAAGTGAACCAACTGAAAGAAAATTACAAAGAAGAATTGGTCCAGTCAAAGATGAACACGGCTCGAATTGAGAACGACATACATCTGGCAAAGCAAAAGGTTACAGATGTAGTAGAATCGATTTGCAAGACGGCCAGAGATCATGAAACGGCGATAACCAATAAGCTCAATGGGATCTTGACCGAACGACAAAAGGCAAGTCAAGATGAACAAAAAGATATTGAAGCTGGCATTAATGAGTTAACCGAATTTTTACTTCGCTGTCAGACAATGCTGGACAAAAGTGCAGCAAGCGAAATCGCAGTAAGTAAAGATGACCTTCAGCAAAGATGTCAGTCATATTTGGAAAGGCCTTCAATTTTGCCAAGCAAACCGATCCAACGAAACGTGACTGTGCGTTACGTGACACACCAGGAAGTAACACAATCGATACAAAATATTGGAAGAGTTCTTGAAAGTGTGGCAGATCCCTTGCACTCTTCAATTGAATCAATGAAGGAAGTAAGATGTGGTTTTGTAAATGATTTTGTTATCATCACAAGGAATTCAGAGGATGAGGTGTGTGACACAGACAAGGGATCCTTTGACGTAACGATCAAAGACCCTGAAGGAAACGAAGTGGAAAGCAGTTTAACTGAACAGGGCACTGGAAAATACAGGGTGAGTTATCGGGCCGAGAAAACTGTAAAGTATGAAGTACAAGTGAATATTAGTGATCAACCGATCAAGAATTCACCACAGAAAGTAAACACGCTGGATATAAACACCGAGTTTGTACACGTGAAAGCGTTTTTTGGAATCGAAGATGATGATGATGATGATGATGATGAAAAAGAAGAAGAGGAAGAAGAAGAAAAAAATGTGCTAAAGGGTTTGAGGAAAATCTCAGTCAATAATGTTAATCAAGAAGTAGCAGTTCTTGATCCAACAAATCGATGTATCAAAATATTCGATGTTGTTGGTAACAGTTTGAGAAGTGTGAAGGTTGTATCGCCTGAGATGGGTGAAAGTAAGGACCTCTTTCCAACTGCATTTGTTTCGAACGACAACAAAACCATCGTCGGTATTCTCAATCAAGAAAATATGAGGGGTGTTTTACAAGAATTAGACACAAACGGTACTTTACTGAACACCATCTATCAATCTGACCAGCCTTTTGTACCGGTTAGCTTATGTCTTACTGAAGAACAAAACGTTGCAGTGTGCTGTCTTGGTGATGATGATGATATCAAACCAGGTGTGAAGGTGTTTAGTAAACAAGGTGAATTAATTCGTGAGTTTGATGGCATCAAGGAAGGTGATGATCCTTGTTCCATAACTTATAATAATGGTAAACATTTTGTCTCCTTTGGACTTAAAAACTTCATTCGTGTTTTTTATAAGAATGGAGCCTTCTTGTATGAGTTTGGAGAGAAAGGACGATTGGGCGGCCAGTTTGATGAGGTTGCTGGACTCACTGGTTATGGCCCTGACATGATTCTTGCATGTGATAGTGCTAATCACCGAGTTCAACTATTAACAACACATGGAGAGTTTATAACATCGTTCAGTAGGTATGACTCACGTGTGATGGAAGAACCTTGGGACGTAGCTGTTGGAGCTGACGGTAAAGTGTTTGTTTTACAAATTGATGGTACAGTACATATCTGGCGCTAGTTCGAATTAAGATATATAAATGACAATATTTTACACTCGGCCGTTTACAATGTATATTGGCTTTTTTCACTTTATTGATAAAGACACCAGAGCACTGTCATTCTTACTGCGCATGCTCAAAAAAATGCCAAACACTCTGAAAAAACCCAAGAAATTCAAGGGTTGTGATTTACAACCTGATGACAAAGTACATATCTGGCGCTAGTTCATATTTATAGAGGTTCTAAGTTGTGACGTATTTTCGGATCCAATAGATTATGAACACTTATATAACATGGCAATCATAATATTAGTCATTTACACTCCATCGGAAAGAATGGCGACTATAGAACAATCCTGTTTTGAACAAAAAACAAAACCTGTTTAGACCGGATGTAGATTATTTGATACGAATGATGTCACACTTAAAATCGGGTCTTCCCCCAACAATAAATAGCAGATATAGAGTCACACTCCATTGCTCTTCAAACCATTGTTTCAAGTCGAGGTATTTGGGTCAACAGTACAGTAAATGTATAGAAACTGACCCAAATGCCACGACTTAAAGCAATTGTTTGACGGCAGTAGAGCTAGTGCAACTCTAAAATCTTCTCTTCTATATTTCTATTTCCCATTTTTTTTAGACTAGATATTGGAAGGGATTAATTGCACAGTTGTAAACTATAAGAATACTTCAATATTACAAAAGAGGAAAGAATATGTTTAGAGAGAGGCCAGCCTGTGGTAGTTTAGGAATGTATCGGCCAGTTAGTCCACAATAGACCTCTTATGCTGGAGGAGATTGTGTATTATATGGTAGATAAATAAATTTAATTTTTCAAACATTGCTTAAGCAAGGTACACATCAATAGTAACAGTAATATAATAGAGTCGAAAATGATTAACGCAGCAAATAGCTGTGTATTCTTGGTTTACAATCGTCACTATGTATACAATAATAATAACGGCTGATCTGTATGGACATATACAAGGCTGAGCCGCTGAAAAACCCATACGTACAGAACAGACGTGAATATCGTATTTTGCTTATCAAATGTCTAGGAGTATAATATCATGTTCTAATAAAATTATTGAGATTTCAGTGACTTTGACCCCGAGAAAATCCATGTTAAAGTTGTAATCAAATGAATACGATTCTGTATCTGATTTAGATACTTCTCACTGGGTGACTGATTTCTATTCTTTCTCATTAATTATTCATAATTTGATAATAATAAAGATTAGTAATTCTGTTGTGATTAGATATATTTTTTGATATCTCTTGAGTATTCTTTGATCTTATTACAAGCAATGGAAGAGTAATAATCATATGACTAGTAATTGTACTTAGAGTGCGTATGCTCTGCTTAAGCAGTACGCTCTTGTTTCCTGTATTTGAGTCGCGATGCGTAACATTTTTGTGCTAACAGAAGTAAAGTAAAACAAAACTGAAAAACCAAATGTATAGGTATGAATTCAAAACTAATACATCAAGAGAAATCAGGTAGGTTTTGAAAATATTTCAGAAAAACGATATAGGAAAATATTATATATTTATTTATATTTTTTTGGTTGGCCGGTAGTTGAAAATGTATAGAATGCGTCTGGCTTGGTCATAAACATCACTATATTTGGTAAAATCAAATATACTCGTACTGCCCCTAGTATACACCACTAACTGTCGCCCCTGAAGTTACACAAAACATCTGTAAATCTTAAGAAAGCGGGTATAAAAATAGATGCAGAAATATTTAACCTAGACAATATTTTCAGCTTTAATTTCATGAATAATATTAACTGGTTCTGAATTTTCAGTTTGTGTGAAACTTTCGTTGGAAACCGATCTGCGTTTGTGACTCATCGATAAATCATATATCTATAAACAAGTTATGAACTCAATGTTTTTATTTTTCAATTCATTTATTTATATTATTCATCATATGACTGACCACTTGACGAGTGTGTCGCATACATGGTCACCCATGCAATTCGTCCTTCCAAGAAATAGAATATTCGAGTTCATTTGGAGTTCTGCAAACTTTCACAAACAATGGCAAGCGCTTTAAAACCGTTCGCTGACGATTTGGAAGATCAACTTACTTGTCCCATTTGTCAAGAAATATTCACAGATCCGAAAACTCTTTCGTGTCTACACAATTTCTGTTCAAAATGTATCGTTGACTGGTACGAAACAAGCGGAAATCCATTTACAAAGCAGTTGGAATGTCCAATGTGCAGGGTACAAATCGCTGTGCCAGACGGCGACGCCACCAAGCTTCGCTCTGCATTCAACTTGATATCTCTTTTACAGTTGCTCGAAGCTGCGAGAACCAAGTCTGACCAAGAACAAGCAGGATTGCCGGTATGCATGTCATGTGAAGAGCATTTAAAACTGGTCGCATTTTGTGTGCAATGCGATGGATTGATCTGTAATGAATGTTTGGATTCCCACCAAAGAAATAAGAAGCTTCAAAGAGAACATCACGTACAACTGGTGGCTGATTTTAAGAAAGAAAATGTCGAAAGTTTCGTTAAAAGCCAAATGTTTTGCCAGGAGAAATTCCATGAGCGAAATAAACTTGAATATTACTGCAAAGAAGAGACTTGTAAAAAATGCGTTTGTCAGAAATGCGCTATTTTACATCATCGAAATCACGATATGTTGAGCATCGAACAAGCTGCTGAACTAACAACTCAAGTTGTAAAACTCGAAATGGAAAAAGTGAACCAACTGACAGAGAATTACAAAGAAGAATTGGTCCAGTCAAAGATGAACACGGCTCAAATTGAGAAAGACATACATCTGGCAAAGCAAAAGGTTACAGATGTAGTAGAATCGATTTGCAAGACGGCAAGAGATCATGAAACGGCGATAACCAATAAGCTCAATGGGATCTTATCCGAACGACAAAAGGCAAGTCAAGATGAACAAAGAGATATTGAAGCTGACATTAATGAGTTAGCCGAATTTTTACTTCGTTGTGAGACAATGCTGGACAAAAGTGCAGCAAGCGAAATTGCAGTAACTAAAGATGACCTTCAGCAAAGATGTCAATCATATTTGGAAAGGCCGTCAATTTTGCCAAGCAAACCGATCCAACGAAACGTGACTGTGCGTTACGTGACAAGCCAAGAAGTAACACAATCGTTACAAAATATTGGAAGAGTTCATGAAAGTGTGGCAGATCCCTTGCACTCTTCAATTGAATCAATGAAGGAAGTAAGATGTGGTTTTGTAAATGATTTTGTTATCATCACAAGGAATTCAGAGGATGAGGTGTGTCACACAGACAAGGGATCCATTGACGTAACGATCAAAGACCCTGAAGGAAACGAAGTAGAAAGAAGGTTAACTGAACAGAGCACTGGAAAATACAGGGTGAGTTATCGGTCAGAGAAAACTGTACAGTATGAAGTACAAGTGAATATTAGTGATCAACCGATCAGGAATTCACCACAGAAAGTAAACACGCTGGATATAAACACCGAGTTTGTACACCTGAAAACGTTTCTGGGGATAGATGTCACTGAATTTAACCAACAGAATTCGAGATATTGGTTGAAAATCTCAGTCATCGATGTAAATCAAGAAATAGCCATTCTTGATCCAGAACACCGATGTATCAAAACATTTGATGTTGTTGGTAACAGTTTGAGAAGTTTGAATATCGTATCGCCTGAGATGGGAGAAAGTAAGGACTTCTTAGCAGCTGCATTTGTTTTGAACAAGAACAAAACCATCGACAGTGTTTTCAATCGAAAGAGTAGGATAGGTGTTTTACAAGAATTAGACTTAAACGGTACTTTACTGAACACCATCCATCCATCTGACCAGCCTTTTGCACCGATTAGCTTATGTCTTACTGAAGATCAAAACCTTGCAGTGTGCTGTCCAGGTATTAAGGTTATCAAACCAGGTGTAAAGGTGTTTAGTAAACAAGGTGAATTAATTCGTGAGTTTGATGGCATCAAGGAAGGTGATGAGCCTTTTTTTATAACTTATAATAATGGTAAACATTTTGTCTCCTTTACGGACAAAAACTTCATTCGTGTTTTTGATAAGAATGGAGTCTTCTTGTATGAGTTTGGAGAGAAAGGACGATTGGGCGGCCAGTTTGATTTTGTTGCTGGACTCACTGGTTATGGGCCTGACATGATTCTTGCAAGTGATATTAAGAATCACCGAGTTCAACTATTAACAACACATGGAGAGTTTATAACGTCGTTCAGTAGGTATGACTCAGGTGTGATGGAAAAACCTTTAGACGTAGCTGTTGGAGCTGACGGTAAAGTGTTTGTTTTACAAACTGATGGCACAGTACATATCTGGCGATAGTTCGAATATAAGCACACCGGCTAGACACCAGACCCCTGTCAGTGTTACTGCGCATGCTCAACAGTATGCAAAATACTCTTGGGAAACCCGAGAAAGTCAAGGGATGTGATTGGATAGAAAATCTTGCTTGATGATTTGTCAAATCAAACTATGCGAGCAATAAAAAAAACATACACAGCAAGAATGACAGGGCTCTGGGATCTAGAGTGCTGTAGGGAGATTTTCGGTGACGTCATTGTCAAAGGTTTTGTATCAGCAGCATTATTGGTGAACTCCAAGTAATAGTAATCAAGGAAAATTTGAAAATGCTTTCGATACTTTGTAAAAATTATTTTTTCTGTTGTAAGATGCTATTAGAAATGTATGGCCTGGTATTACGGAAGCGTTGCACTTAAGCATTCTTCCATTTGTAACTAAATTTTGATGCTATATATAAAAATTCTCTAACTTTAAAACTACTCAAAATAGTCCAAGATAGACTTCTAATGTTGGAGGAGATTGAATAGAAATAACCAGACAAGTTGACGCCACGACGTGCGTGTACGAAAACTGCTGAATAACCTTCAAACTTTTATTGAGAAACCATTCACGTTGCAGTAAGTAAGTAATTTTCGCTTCTCTTTCTTCAAAGAGTTTATATGCTTGTGTTTTATCATGACTATCTCAAAAAAAATCTCGGGACACTCCTTTTTTCTTTTCAGATTTGAAATCAGCATTAAATTTTAGTTTAAACTAGACGCTCTTGGAGCGTTCACTGGGTTGCCTGTGCGAGAGCTCCCCAACTCACCAATCCTCATACTCTATTATTTCTTACCAAAGTGTTCCTTTTGGGTTCAAAGTCCCCCTTTATTAAAAACATTTTAAATTCTAGTAAGACATTAGTGTTCCGTTACTGACTTGTCAACGCATATTATATTTCTACTTGACCTACTAGAGTACCTTTCAAGACTAGCTGATGAAATAAACATATCTATTTCAGTATCGAAACTGTTCGCTGCAAAACAAACGTTTTATCAATGTAAATACTACTCAAAATGTGTTTAACTGGTCATTTGTTTTTCCCTCAGTTTTTGTTTTCTGTATTTTCATAAATGGAACTATTCAACAAGTCTTGGCTGAGTTCGCTTTCTTGTAGATCACTATCAGCTCGTCTGACTTCTACAAGTTCTTGGAGTCAGCTTTCATCAAAGCTTTGTTTGTCACTCGTTTTGTAGTTTGTCTCTCGTTCTGTAGTTTGTCTCAGTATATTTTTTTGTATCTGAGATCTGGTAAGATCTAGTTTGATCATAGCTAGGTAGTTTATAGATTATCTTAGTCTATTTTGACAAGTTTGTCTAGATCTACGATTCTCATACAGTAGTTTGCTCATAGATTCTCAAAGATAGCTCATAGATTCTCAGATTTCTCTCTTTGAGTATGTGGACCAACCCGTTCCAACATCGCTCAATAACATCTTTTAGTTTGTGTCTACCACGTACGGCGTGTGTGTTTGTAAGTAGTTTAAGCGTAGCGTTAAAAAACCTAAAGACAAAAGTAAGCAACGTGCCTCCAGACAAAATAGTACTTCACGAACCCTGAACGAATGAATTTATAGTGACACAACACTAAAAGCTATAAATACATCGTCCTCGATGTCGTGTGGCAACTTCATTGGACATTGTTTACAAGTTCTCGACCAATCATGACGTGTGAAATTATGGTCTACCTGACCACGGAAAAACGGATCTCATTTTAAGACTGGTTTGCTACCATAGCAACCCAGTAAAAAATTGTGATTCAAAAACTTTTTCATGATTGGTCGAGAACTTGTAAACAATGTCCAATGAAGTTGCCACACGACATCGAGGACGATGTATTTATAGCTTTTAGTGTTGTGTCACTATAAATTCATTCGTTCAGGGTTCGTGAAGTACTATTTTGTCTGTAGGCACGTTGCGTACTTTTGTCTTTAGGTTTTTTAACGCTACGCTTAAACTACTTACAAACACACACGCCGTACGTGGTAGACACAAACTAAAAGATGTTATTGAGCGATTTTGGAACGGGTTGGTCCACATACTCAAAGAGAGAAGTCTGAGAATCTATGAGCTATCTTTGAGAATCTATGAGCAAACTACTGTATGAGAATCGTAGATCTAGACAAACTTGTCAGAATAGACTAAGATAATCTATAAACTACCTAGCTATGATCAAACTAGATCTTACCAGATCTCAGATACAAAAAAATATACTGAGACAAACTACAGAACGAGAGACAAACTACAAAACGAGTGACAAACAAAGCTTTGATGAAAGCTGACTCCAAGAACTTGTAGAAGTCAGACGAGCTGATAGTGATCTACAAGAAAGCGAACTGCCAAGACTTGTTGAATATTTCCATTTATGAAAATACAGAAAACAAAAACTGAGGGAAAAACAAATGACCAGTTAAACACATTTTGGCTAAGAGTATTTACATTGATAAAACGTTTGTTTTGCAGCGAACAGTTTCGATACTGAAATAGATATGTTTATTTCATCAGCTAGTCTTGAAAGGTACTCTAGTAGGTCAAGTAGAAATATAATATGCGTTGACAAGTCAGTAACGCAACACTAATGTCTTACTAGAATTTAAAATGTTTTTAATAAAGGGGGACTTTGAACCCAAAAGGAACACTTTGGTAAGAAATAATAGAGTATGAGGATTGGTGAGTGGGGGAGCTCTCGCACAGGCAACCCAGTGAACGCTCCAAGAGCGTCTAGTTTTTTTTATAGTAGACATCCACTTTAAGCAGGGTACACTATAAATGAAGTAATTACTGATACAACTGTCAAAAAATTATTCTTGGTTTGCAATCATTATCAAGAGAAGGAAACAAATAACATGGATGTTAGCCATGTTTGAAGATACTGGAAAAAAATCATTAAAGTATCTTTGGTTAAATTTCCTTAATATGGCGGCTATGACGTCATACCAGAAAAAGAATAAAGACTATAATAGAAATAGATTTATAATAGCTTAATAGATAATAGAGAGAAAATAATTAATTGTGCAAACGCTGAATCAGTGATTTTTCTAGATTTCTTTAAAAGCTTAAAACGAGATTGTAAAACTTGAAGCATTTAAGGCTAAAGAATTCAGAGTTGGTTTTTGTGTCAATTGATTGTAAAACAAGGCTTTATTTGGGGTATTTTCCAGTAAGACTTTGTCGGTTGACTTTTAACTAGTAATTTAGTAGTGAATCGGAAACTATAAGAACAAGTAGTTACTATGCTGCAATCAAACATTACATAAACAAACCCCACTTATATTAGACGGGATAATATCTATGTGAGAAGAAATTGAAAATGAATAAACGGATAAAAGAGTTTTATCACCTAAAATATAAAGATGGGTTCCCTGTGCTCATGAAGTGGAGCAAGACTGGGGAAACATTGTAGCATAACTCCACAATATATTCTTTAATGATTGTGATGTGAAACTCTAAAAGAAGCTGATTAAACTAATAGAATGGACTTTTAAATTCGTTTCTATCTTATTTGTTTAGTTTTTTACTAGGTGATCAAACAGACATTTTTGTGTTCAGCCACCAAGTAATGGAGCAATGCATTTTTAAAAAGTTCAAAACCTGCTGACTTGACTGCATGTTTTGAACCTTTTACCCAGGGTTCAAGACTTTCAATCCTTACAACCCCCCTCCCTAAAGGATTTCCTAAGCCAGTGAGAGCAGCTGAAAAATTAATTGTAATGGCTCATACCCAGATCCCCATCAGCAATATGAAGAGGAGATAAATTCCTTAAGGTAAGGGAATGGGTATGACATGAGTCAGAGCAGCTCAAAGTTACACTTCTTTTCTTTGGGCATAATGTCATTCCCTAGAGTATTCATTCTCTGTTTTAAGGTTGTGCATGAGAAGACACATGAGTATTGATACAACTCATACAAAGAATTTTATTCTCAAGGGAATGACACATGGTTTGAAATAAGAAAACATTATGCCCAAAATCTATTATTAATGCAATGCCTCCAAGACTCATACCCAGATCCCCATCAGCGATATAAAGTGGAGAAAAATTCCCTGATGTCAGGGGAATGGGTAGGAGATGACATTCTTACAGGTCAAATATGCTTTTTAACGGGCTGTTGATGTGGGGTTATATATAGAGAACCCCTATGCTTATCTAATTGAGTAATCTAGTCATCATCAAATCCTTGACTTAAAAGGAAGTTTGCGGCTAAATTTTCATTTTTTTCACAAGCAAAGTAAGCTTGAACAGCCATGTTTTCATTGAATCCAAGAGCCTTTAGCTGAAAGGTAATGAATTATTCAAAGTCAATATTTTCTGCCAGAGTTTGTTTGAGTAAGGAATAACACAAAAACCTTGGTAAATCTAAGTCAGGGCAGGTCTATAGACCTTATGCAATATCGGTTGCTCCTAATTTGCATGCATAAAGGAAAAGGTTAATAAAATATGTTAAGTATTTTGAATTGAGAAAATATTTTTTCTTCACATGAAATACCATCAGTGAATTAGTAACTGTGTACAGTTTCAAAGAATAAGGATAATTGTTTGCAGAGTTAGAAGCATTTAAATTTGCCAAAAACATGAAAACGAGATATGCAAGGATTATGGGTAGGTAGGTATTTTTCACTTTTCAACTACTTGATTAGGTTATAGTTAGTTTTTAGTTGCATCTCCTGTGAACATCAAATCTGCAGTTTGTATCAAAAGCTTTACTTGTTGGATATGAAATGTTTCCAATGATCGTCAGCGGTCTCAGCTTGGTAAATTTGGAGACTAACTTTATTGAAATAAGTATATCAATAGGGGCCCTTCTTACTTGGGATGCCAAGTCTAAGAATGCAAACTGAGGTGAGAGATCTTACCCTTTCTATAGCTTCCTTCTCTGTTTGTGTTATGTGAATATAGCTGACACCAGGTGGAGCTGCTTGCTCCCCTTCAGCAGATGGAGCATCTTGGCCAGGTGTAGCTTGCTGTTGACCTGGTGCCGCCGCTGGTGGTGCAGCTTGTCCTCCAGAGGATGCATCTTCTGGGACTGGCTCATTTAGCATTTGAATAAATTCTTCCTGCCGTTGACTAATAAGCTGAAATATAAAATAATGAGAATTACATATATTTATTATTATATATACAGATTTCTAATATTTTAAATAGCTGCATTTATACCCTTTGATACTATTGATATCCTGAAACCACCTATGGGCTGGTCAAAGTCAGGGCAAGGCTAATTCACAGACACAAGGTTTTGCACAGGGAGAAAAAACAGAGAACCTGGAGAAACCCCCTTAAATCAAGAGAGACGTCTAGCAAACTCTCCTCACATGTGATGTGAAGTCAGAGAATTGAAATTTTGGAGACCTTATGGGTAAGAGGTGAGTGCACTAGTCTTCACCCTTGATTCCTAAAATTGCATTGAAATGAAATATGAAGAGTATACCTGTAGTAGTTGTGGATTGGACTGACCCATTTGTTGTAGTAGCCCGGGAAGTGAAGCAGGATTTTGTTGTACCAATCGACGCATTTGCATAAACTGAGGCTGGTTCCGTAAGAAGTCCAAAGATCCTGTAACATGAATGAATTAGAACCAAGGATACTCTTTATCAATAACATAAATTTTTGATGGCATGATTTTTTTCTCTCTCTCTTACTTAACTAGACATAGCACTTTAACTCAAAAGAATAAAGCATGGTTCAGTTTACCACTAGCTACAGATAACTTAGTGGCCCTATGAACATGTGGCTTCCATTTAGTTATAAATCCCACAGTTATAAGCCCAGTTGTTGGCCAAAATCTTCATGCAGCTACATGTATAAGCCCCCCCTCCCCCCCCCCCAAGTTATACAGTGAGTCCACTAGTCTGCCAATGCAAATATCCTTTCAGTTATAAGTGCCCCTGGTTATAAGCCCACTGCTAACTCAAATATCCTTTCAGTTATAAGTCCCGCTGGTTATAAGTCCACTGCTAACTCAAATATCCTTTCAGTTATAAGCCCCAATGGTTATAAGTCCACTGCTAACTCAAATATCCTTTCAGTTATAAGCCCCAATGGTTATAAGTCCACTGCTAACTCAAATATCCTTTCAGTTATAAGCCCCAATGGTTATAAGCCCACTGCTAACTCAAATATCCTTTCAGTTATAAGCCCCAATGGTTATAAGTCCACTGCTAACTCAAATATCCTTTCAGTTATAAGCCCCAATGGTTATAAGTCCACTGCTAACTCAAATATCCTTTCAGTTATAAGCCCCAATGGTTATAAGCCCACTGCTAACTCAAATATCCTTTCAGTTTTAAGTCCCCCTGGTTATAAGTCCACTGCTAACTCAAATATCCTTTCAGTTATAAGCCCCAATGGTTATAAGCCCACTGCTAACTCAAATATCCTTTCAGTTATAAGCCCCAATGGTTATAAGCCCACTGCTAACTCAAATATCCTTTCAGTTTTAAGTCCCCCTGGTTATAAGTCCACTGCTAACTCAAATATCCTTTCAGTTATAAGTCCCCCTGGTTATAAGCCCACTGCTAACTCAAATATCCTTTCAGTTATAAGTCCCCCTGGTTATAAGTCCACTGCTAACTCAAATATCCTTTCAGTTATAAGCCCCAATGGTTATAAGCCCACTGCTAACTCAAATATCCTTTCAGTTATAAGTCCCCCTGGTTATAAGTCCACTGCTAACTCAAATATCCTTTCAGTTATAAGCCCCAATGGTTATAAGTCCACTGCTAACTCAAATATCCTTTCAGTTATAGGTCCCCCTGGTTATAAGCCCACTGCTAACTCAAATATCCTTTCAGTTTTAAGTCCCCCTGGTTATAAGCCCACTGCTAACTCAAATATCCTTTCAGTTATAAGCCCCAATGGTTATAAGTCCACTGCTAACTCAAATATCCTTTCAGTTATAGGTCCCCCTGGTTATAAGCCCACTGCTAACTCAAATATCCTTTCAGTTATAAGCCCCAATGGTTTTAAGCCCACCTCTTTTTCCTTCAAGTTCTAAGCTTACAATTCAGTATAAAAGCTTGCAATTGAGTATAAACCCACATACTGTAAAATCCTGGTTATAACCCCTGAGGTTTCTTAATTTCTTGCACTTACCAACTCCTTGTGGTGCTTCTTGTCCTCCTGCTGCTGGTGCTGGTGCTGCTGGCTGATCACCACCCGATTCTCCCTGCAGATCTGGAATTTCTGGGATTTCCTAAAAATTGAATCAGATAGCATAAGATTTAATGTGCTGAAAAACAGAGGAGATATAGGTAGGAAGTTTGGTGCAAGAAATGTAATGGCTTTTAAAAAGACTTGCATCATGTGCACCATGTTTGTTAGAAACCCCATACTGAAAACCAATGGACAGAAAGCTTCCAGCAGATATAAAGTCACATTTCATCAGACTACTTTCTTTTTAAAAGTTGGATTATTGTAATCACATGGTAGTTCATAATGGTAATTGAACTAAGTGGAGTGCAATTTGGTCTGATATCAAACACACGATAACAAATTTGTAATCGCAAGTTTGATATCAGTCCAAAATTGCACGACACGAAGTTCAATTATCACTTTATTATATCCATTTTGAAATCATTTTATGTTCCTTATTTGCTGTAATCTGATTGGCTGATTACATACAATCCTGTAATCTGATTGGTTACCTTTTCTAGTGTTGCATTGTGATTGGCTGACAAAAAGATGCGATTTGGACTCAAAATAGTGCGATTCGTGCTTGAATCAATCTACTGAGAGCCAATCAGATTACAGGATTTGCTAGTGATTTCAAAGTGGATATAATAAATGTCATAATAGACCTCTACCTTGGGCGTAATGTTTTCCTATTTATCATGAAAAGACACATGAATATGGATACAACTCAAACAAAGAATCTTTCTCTCAAGAGAATGGGCTTTAATCACATGACGGCCATGTTTATTCCCTTTGTTTGGAATGTTCTGAAATGCCTCAAAGCAAGGACAAGGGGACCCAAGGGATTCAAAACCCATTGTTTCAACTCATGGCTCCTGCGTGATTCAAGCAAATGAAACTTGGCCAAAAATGGGAAAACATTAGGCTCAAGGTAAAGAGGTCTATCAATACTCCAGTTTCACATTCGGTGGAAACCGCTGTTTTTGAAGAACACAGACTCATTTGCACAGGCTTAGCCTTGTTTATAAGTCATCTATTCAAATACACCATTAGAAGTCCGTGGGATTGTTATTATTTAACTTGCACATTCTTTACATTACAGTTGGCTGTTGCTAATGATTTGCAAAAGTCAACCGTAATGTAAAGATTGTGTAAGTTGAACAATACCAATGTTTTGAAATCCCACGGACTTTTAATAACGTCGTTGAATAGCTGACTTATAAATGAGGCTAAGCCTTTGCAAATGAGTATGTGGTCTTAAAAAACAGCGGTTTCCATCGAATGTGAAATTGGTTTATTGAAATAACTAAAAATAGTCCTCTAGAAAATGTATCCTGATATAACAGTGTGTATAAGGATGCATAATAAATCAGTAAAATTATAGCTTACCGTCATTAAGTATTCCACAGCTCTGTCTGGGTTATTAAAACTTGCTCTTAATGCTCTTTTAACCTGGGTGAAGATTTTGAAAGTAAGATAAAACGCCTCTAGTCAATGGCTTATGACTTTAGTTCTCAACAACCATTCTCAAAATAGTGGTAAAGCTAACCACAATGAAACACCAAAGATGGTAAAACACTCAGAGCCTACACTAACAACTCAAAAAATTAATAAACAAATTGTTGGCAGAGAAGCAATAATTTTCAACTTACCATATCTCTTTCGAAGCCCATTGACATGATTTCAGTGACTAACTTTTCATATTCACTTCCAGTGGCTAGAAAAGGAGAGCACAGGAAAGTTATAACACAGCTGATGTTTAGTCAACAGCAGCCATCACCATCCTCCTTCATGCAAAGTCAATGCATCCCCAACTAGTTGTTGTAACTAACAACATCATTATTGGCATTGCAATAGCTTTCTTACTTTCTCAACATAATTTTTTTCATACTGTACTACCACGACCATAATCTTTCCCCCTCCCTTTCTCCTCATCATCATTGCATACAGCTCTTAGTATACCTAATACTGATTCAGCTGCCATCAAAGGATCTGCTGTTGATGACGCAGTGTCTGTCTCTTGAGTGGGTGCAGTAGCTGGGGTTTCAGTACTGTAAATAAAAATAAATAAGTTATAATACCAGTATCCTAAAAATTGTGCATTCTGATTGGCTGTTGGAGTGGGCAGTATTTTCTATCCCAGCATCCTGACGTCATCTTCATGAGCATGGGGTAACAGATTGCTCAACAACAACAACAAAAACATTGCAAAACAAATGGGAAAGTAAAAGGGAAAAAAGTTTTTTACTGTCCTATAGTCGGTCCAGATAGGAAAAAAAACTCGAACCTCAGCCTTGAAAATATAATGCTGTAGAAAAACTCATTTTGATAATAATATGCTTTATTATTTACCTAGGTGGTTTAGTCTCTTCTTTACTTGTTTCTTCTGGTTTTGACTCAGGCTGTTCAGGTCTGGACGAAGCTTGTGTCGTTGGAGTAGAAGAAGCAGCAGTAACCTATTTTGGAAATTTAAATTTAAAATATTTTTTTTTAAATATTGCATCAATCAAGTTATGCTATAATTAGTGTAATTTTAGACTTGAATATATTATAGAGTTCCAAGTGCTGTGTTTAGTAACCAGTGATTATGAGAAGATATTCACTGCTCGAGCAGTGATTATAAGGTTTGCTATAAAGCGGAAATAAAAATAAAATGTTATTTTTATCCTGATTTCATATTTCCTTTAATATTCAAGTCTAAAATGATACTAGAACAAATATTCACCTAAGGCTCAGTGAATATGGTGAATATTTACCTCAACTATGTCTCTGTAAATATTCATCAATATTCACTTCGCCTTCAGTGAATAATTGTTAATTATTATATATTTACTAATTATCTTGCCTCTGATTGGCCAGAGAATTATGCTCAGTTACCAGAGCATTCTCTAATCTCCAACCCTTAATGAAAACTCTGGTTACAGTATGTAAGGTTCAGTAATTACCTGTGGTGCTGTGGTAGGCTGTGCTGTTGTAGATGGTGCAGGTGTTGCTGCTGGTTTAGGCTGAAATTTCAACAACAACTATTCATCAACACTATATAAATTCTTATACTTACAAAAGTGCAACTGAACAATGTAAAATGAGAGACAAACAGAGAAATTTGATTTGGGAAACAAGGGTGGTGGGGTAGTAGGGCACCCACCTCTCACCTCTTGGGTCTTGGGTTTGATTCCTTGACCTTACACTACTTGGGTTCTCCTTGATTCAAGGTTCTCATTTTCTTCCCTCCTTAAAACCCGATTTCCAAAATTTAAATTTAAATAAACAAGTAAATAAATCTCTTTCTATAGGTGTCTAGTTGTTCTTGTGCTTCCGCACTTACTGCGAAAACTTTTCACTCACACACTCTATCACTACGTTCAATATTCCATGCACACGACGCTCACTCACATATAGATTTTTATGGAGGGGAGGATCCGGAGGAGAGAACAACACATCAAACAAACACAATTTACATATGGCATTCGCAGGTCTCGCACCAGTGACCCGACCTTTTGAAATCACAGTGGTGAAAAACAAAGCATTAGCAGAGTATGCCACCCATGCTACCCTAGGTGCACATTACAAATAGATCAGCACCGATTTTGTTTCAGGGTTCAATAAAACTGAGGAGATTTATTAAAGACATATTATTCACCTTTGAAACCATAATAACAACAAAGCTTTTTTCATCGATCTTGTAATCCTTGACTGGGGTGTCATCATTCAGTATTTTTCCTGGTTACAATGAGAAAAAAACATTTGATCAGCTCTCTATACAAGAAGAAACTTCAGGTAATGGTACCAAGTTACTTGTCTGTAGTATCATCAGGAATTACTCGTAAACTAATATGATCGCTGTCCAAGTAATCAAGTCATGTGCACCCTTAGGTGACTGATAAGTCCAGTGTGAGAAGCGCAAGGCCTCCAGCACATGTAAAAGGGGTTGTCATTGGCAGATGATTGAGTTTTTTTTTGCCGTTCCTTTTGAAGCATCTGCTTCCTTTGGGGCCTGTTGCGCGTATTGGACTCAAAAAGAGTTGCTCCTTCACTTAGTATATATTCATATTCTTACCGGCATATATCAGTTTAATGGCAGTATGTGGGTAGCCATCCTTTCCTTTTTCACTCTCAATCTTTTTCTTCAACTCCAGAACCTGGTGTTACAGATAATAAAAAGTAAGAGTAAGTATTTCATTTCATTTCACTGGTATTTCATTTATGCCTCAGACATGTATTTAGCACGGTTTTCCTACTGCGTGGGTGGGAAACTTATTGTACCGATGTTGTGACATTAAAACCTTTTTTTTGTTATTCTTGTGTGACTCATCCAATCAAATCATTAGGAACTGTTTCTATCGTTTTCCAGTCTTGGAAGGCTGAATGGTAAGTTTTGAGTAAAAAGGGGACTTAAAAATGGTTGGTAATGAGATTCATTCAGCTGATTGATACCAAGCAATAGAATATTCTCTGGCTGATAGCACATGGTGGGCAGTGTTTGTCAGTCATTAAGGCTGTAATGAGATTCATCCAGCTGATTGATACCAAGCAATAGAATACTCTCTGGCTGATAGCACATGATGGGCAGTGTTTGTCAGTCATGTAGGCTGGTAATGAGATTCATTCAGCTGATTGATACCAAGCAATAGAATACTCTCTGGCTGATAGCACATGATGGGCAGTGTTTGCCTGTCATTGTAGGCTGGTAATGAGATTCATGAAATTAAATCAGCTGATTGATACCAAGCAAATAGTTAAAAATACCAGAAAGAATACCTGGGATATTCAACTATTTATAAAAATTCTGCTCTGTATTGACTTCTATATGACTACAATTTAAGATTTCTTTGTGATAACACTGCTGGAACTCATTCACCTACAACTTTCCGTTATCTCAATATATAAAACTAAGTTTTAAAAGTAAATCGTAAAAACTGTTTTTATAATGGCTGAACAAAAGGCTTTGTTACACCACTCATTAAGTTTGAATTAATGGATGCAAATCAAGCTAAAAAGCCAGTTAAAGTCGCTCTTTTTTCTTTCACAAGTTTTTCTTGTGCTTTCATAGTCATCAAATGATCACTGAACATACAGTTAAAGATCTGAAATATCAAGAACTAGTTCTATAACAGCAAAATCTCTAGCCTCTAAATTTTTCTTCTTTGGCACTCTTACGCTACTTTTATAATTACTTCTCCAATCTTAAATTACATATTAAAGTCAGTCAGACTCAGTAAAAAAATTGCCCTATTTGACTATATTTCCTGTTGTAAAATATTTCGAAACACAAAGAAATTCAAAAACCATGAACCCACATTTAAAACTTTACATACATTACTGATTCAAACCTGACAGGGAAAGGGAAAATAGTATTGATGATGGTAAGATATTTTAGTTTTACTTTGGTAGAAACGTCACAGAATCAATGATAAATTAAAAAATTCCTTAAGTTAAAGGTCTTTGAAAATTCCTCAAAATTAACTGAGATTTTGAAGAGTTTAAGAACAGAAAACACACTCTAAACCTTAAGGAATGTATTCAGTTCTTAATAAATGGAATAACAGTAAGTAAAGCCTTTTAGTTCTAGACGAATCAAAGGCATGACATTGCAAAAATACTTCAAGAAAAGCCTGGACAGGTCAACCTTACCAACTGTTCCTCGTCAAAATCGATCTTAAACGTCTGTTGTTGCAGCGTCTTGAAAGTAATAATCATCTTGGTTCTTCAAAGATAGATTCTGCACTACTATCAGTCGAGTTCTAGCGTGGTAAACCGCCTTTTAAGGGAAGATTTTTTGGTATTTTTTGATAAAGAACTGACTTCAAGCGTGCGCCATTACACAAAATACAGAGATCACGACGTCATGCAAGGTTACTGCTCATGCGCAGCACTACCGCTTTGTATTCTGGGTACCTCATGGAGTATGACCGTGAGAGACTTGGTACCTAGAGTTTCAAAAAGGCGAGATCACTCAAAAATTGGCAATGTGCATCAAAGCTCACAAAGCATTCTGGGTAAGTGAGTCCTGTAAAAATGGAACAGGGAAATCAAAGAAACTATCAGAAAAAAATTACTCCTCTGTTAATTAGTTGAAATACTTTTATTTTCGTAGAACTATGTCGAAGGAAAAATTGTCAGATGAATTTCTAGATAAGCTAAAAAAGCGTAAGGACTCACTTACTTTAAGTTCTCCTCGATACTCTCCCCCATACACAACACATAAAAGTACCTGTAATTTCTCATTCGCCCTGTCATTTTTTGTTTTCTTGCTCTTTGGTGAATACCGATATAAATATTTGGGTTGCCTGTGGTTTTCACTTATGCACATCGCTATTGAACACGCGCAATATAAATTTTAAATTATTATTACCATTCTTGTTATTATTATGAATATAACATTGAAGATAATCATTATCATTCACTCGCCAATTCTAGAAGGTCTCTGCGATTTTCATTGGACGTCAAGTGCCAATGTGTAAAAATAAACCTTCTTTGAATACACAAGAGAAAGAAAAATTATATCCAAGAAAAATGTGTTTTTTTTTCTCAAAAAAGCGTTATTTGCTCACTTTTTCAAAACACAGCGGTGTATTTGTTGTTGTGTACTGGGGGGAAAAACACCTCTAAAACAATTATTGAGTGGAATATATGAAAATAAAATAGTAGTTTTTGGTGTAATTTTAGACTTTTTTCTCACAGGGTTGAAGTTACACAAGGATATTTTAGTTTCCAGCATATTTGTCTCCCAAAGACAGGACGGCTTGTGAAGTGACAATCAAGTAGGAAAATGAATGAAAACTGACCAACGGTAAGCAAACGAATAGAAACAGTAAACATATTTTCGAGCTTTTGTCATTTGTCACCTATGTCCAGGTACACACTTTATTTCCATTGGTTATTTCCATTACTTTCTTTTCTTTTCATTATCTTTGATCGCTTGATCTTTGCGAACAAGTGAAATTCGACGACCTTTCTCTGTATTGTCAATAACAATGACTTGTTACCATGGGAACGCTTTAAAACCAAGAACAGCTGCTAACGGCTTGAGATTTCAAAACTCATTGCTTTTCTGGTATCAAAATCACCAGTCGAGGGTCCTTTCTTTATTATCAGGCTTATTTCGGCTAATAGTACGTTAAAATATTTCTCATCTATTTGTTTTTCTATTGTGCTGAAGAACAGTTGGTTTATCCAAAGGCTTGGCGCATTTTAGAAGCGTTTAGCGAAAAACACATCCCGTTAGAAAGAATTCTCTCTCTCGCAGGTGTAAGCTTGTATAGCTTAAGATAATCAGGTTCTTGGAGAGAAACTCTGTCTTGAATCAAATGTACAGCCGGGAGAGCGATCGACGTTTTCGCCAGCAGGAGGCCAGCACGTTTTATCGTAGCTTGCGAAGCGAGGGCAAGGAAAAAAGCGAACTATCGAGAAGTGAACGAAAACTGGGGAAAATAGAGCTCGAAGAGGAACATCTACAAACCACAGGAAAAGAACCCTCATCTTTCATCAGCGATAGGGCATTAGCAATCAAGTCAAGAGGACCTCACAGTAAGGACGACTTGTTTTTCGTTCACAAGATAAAAAGTCTCATGGACGAACTGTTGGAAGAAAGTCTAGAAAACGAAAACTACGATCCAGAGTCATGTAAAATAAAGTGTTTGACGCTTTCTGAGGATATCAAACAAAGAGTAAGAGAACTTGGGATGTCGAGGTATCGTATTATTTGCCATGTTTCCATAGGGTCGTGCAGTGGCCAAGGTCTGATCATGGCGAGTCGATTTTTATGGAATGATATCAAAGATAACTTTGTAACATCGACATTTAGGAATGTGTCTTTATTCGCGGTGGCGACCGTGTTCGGTGTCCTGAAGGAATAAAGCAAGACAGAACTACTTGAAAAGAGTCCCGCTTTAGTAGGCAAATATAAAGATAGCGGGCTCAGAAATGAAAGATTTTATCAAGATGATATATAGAATCGAAAATTTCTAATGTACAATTCTGAAACTGAGCGAACGATATAAAAAATATACGATTGCTTCAGGGGTATATTAATTATCAAAGATGTGTAAACGTAAATGAAATAATTATATAGTACCACTGTAGGTAAATGTATCTTTGACATTTAACGTTAAATTAAATCAAATATGTTCCAGGATATTGGAAATGATTGTGACGGGTTCTTGGTTGCGTAATGCACGGTGCACGCGTATTGGGGGTACGCACTTTGCTCATTCAAGTTAAGCACAAAGCGAGCTCGATGTTTGCAAAATAGTGATGGTCCATCATTGTGTAAAATTCGAGGTGGAATTACAGATCAAGTTTACTGAAGAATGCTTTTTTATGTTCACGGGGAGGGAATTACATTTATCATACTTCTAGGGAGAAAAACAAGGGTGCGTCATGTGGGTAGTGTACTCGGTCGCCTCTCACTTCTAGGGTCTCTTATTTAATTCCTGTACTTAGCATCTCTCCCTTGATTCGAGTTTTTTCTCCGCTCTCTTTTGTCTTTTTTCCCTTCTCCCCAAAATCCTAAGGGGGAGGGGTGGGGTTGGAACAGTAGCATTAACGTTTGCTGGTCGGCTGACTAAAAGGCGCGAAAATTAAAAAAATTGGTTTATTTCGATGAAGCTGTCATCACTGATCAGTGCGCACTGTTTATCAGCTGCTCATTGTATATCATGCATTCGAATACCCTGAGGTCCAGAGGTTATCTATTCTTGCCCCGGCTTTCGCTCGTTAAATCCAAGGAAAGCGAAATAGAATCTCTGCAACCCAGGGTAACATTCGGTTAGAATCAAAGAAGAAATACGAGAAAGGTTCAAAGATAATCACTTAACATTTTTCATAGTAAGGAATGCCACATACTTTTTCTCTGGAGACAGTTTTGTCCGTATTTAATAAAAGTAATCAGTATAATCTCCTTAAGTTAATTGAATAATCTTTTTATTCCATTATTTCGTTAATATTTTAGATCAAGAATCAATTGTCTAGTTGATGGATTACTAACAAAAATGTTAGGCGATTGTGTCTGAATAATAATAATAATAATAATAATAATAATAATGATGATGATAATAATAATAATAATAATAATAATGATAATAATGATAATAATAATGATAATAATAATAATAATAATAATAATAATAATAATAATAATAAAATTCTGGAGAATGAGAAGGAGATTGAGGCCCAAAAGGAGACGAGAACTTATGTCAAAAAACAACAACAACAGCAACATACTTTATTTGAACAAAAAAGGCCATAGTTCTGGTAGCCGAGTCTGATAAATTAAAAACTTGATCACAGATTTTACAATACGTTGGATGCTGTCCTCTCACTTAATGGCTATTTTTACTCTCTGGAATATCAATTAGGGTGTGTCAATTCAGCTCAAAGTTGATTATAATTTCCTAGTAATGAGCGACTGAGGGCAAACCTTAGTAATTCCAAAAGAAATGTAGAGGACAGTTAAACGACATGCATTACTTAAGAAGAATTAATTACGCTCAAAAATCCAAAGGGTAGAATGCCCACACCTTCATTGACGATTTCCCAGAATGTGACGAATTTCCTTCCTTGGGTATTGAGCCTATGGGTTAAGTTTCCGGATCTATTTTAAGCACAGCCGCTCAAATGGCGAGTTAAACTGATATGATTAATGCGGGTGATTAGTGTAAAGTACACAACAAGAGAGGAGACCAAACAAGGTGACAAAAAAACCAGGAATAATTACTCGTTCAATGGGTCCAATGATTACATAGTCTGGGGCAAGTATGACATCTGAAAAGATTGGCTAGAGACTTGCGATAGTTAATTAATACTTAAGTGTAAGAATGCGCGCCTTTGAAAACGCTTTTCATACCCGCAAAGCTTATAAAGTCCAAAACAGTTTGACCTTAGGAGTGTTGACCGATGATTGAGGGATTGAGTTGATGCATAGATACGCTGGTTTGTCTGTAAATCGATACAAAAGGACAAGGTTATTCACTATTTAATTCTTACAGTCTTGACGCTGACAGCTGTGCCATTTGAAGAAGCCATCTTTGATAGTGAATGATATAGGATTGAAGTATGTCTGAGAAGTCAACTTTCGCGAAGCCGCTTTCGGCCGCAATTGGTAAAGCAACTGGCGTATTCACACGTCCAAAACTACAAAGACGAGCGTTCACTGCTCACGCTGCTAGTGAACTGATCTCTGCTGCAAATTTATCCAGCGTCTTGCTTGATTTAAAAGAAAATGGTCCAACCAAAACACAAGACAAAGAACCAGAGTCGAAACCAGAGGAGGAGAAAACTGAAGTTATTGACGAATCACCTAATGTGTTAACTGTATTATCGCATCGATTAAGTACGTGTAATGGAGATGGGACTGGAATAGTTGATTCTAATTCCAAAACTGAAGGAAATGCTTGCGAACCGAGACGAAAAAGCGATACAGCCGTCCCAAACCAAAACAACAACAAATACTCAGCGAAGGATAAGAACTTTAAGTCCTTAAGTTGTGTTAAGGTAAAGGGGATAATAAGTGAAACTTTAAAGGTACATGTTGGTAATATGGAATACAATCATCGTGAATGCGGAGAGAAGTGCCGAGTTATAAGTCAAATCATCGAGAAACGAGTCAAGACTTTGAATAACTCCCAATATAAGGTCACTGTCTTGGTTTTTATAGGCGCTATCCGCGACAAGGGAATTGAACTAGCCACACAGTGTATCTGGTCCCCTGCAGAAGACTATTTTGCGATGGCAACTTATAAAAACGACACAGTTTTTGCATCAGGGATCGTATTTGCCACCATATTTGAGTAAATGGATACAACTCTTCGTGAATGAACGTTCTTGATGAAAGATACTAATTGTTTGATAAGATTTGATGATTAAAATTCGCGTGATGGATATAACACTTCTCTTCAGGTAATCACTCGTTGCCAGATCAAGTTTGTTAATAATCGTATCTATTACAGAGCCTTGAAGTGGAGATCTATTGATAAAATAAACTGATCAAAAATAATGTCTCTTTGGGTTTAGTAGCCCAATAAACAGTATTTGTTTCAATATTTTGTATTAGATCCTTGACAGCGCTCTGAGAGGTAATTTCGTACATCCTGCACAGGATTTGGAAACATGTTTTTGATGTAACGGATTTGGAATTGACTTTGTAAATACCAAATGACAGTACAGGTATTTGGTGTAATATTAGTTTGCTAGCATAGTAAGCTTATATTTTAATTGGTAACTCCCAGGGATGTCAATTATCTACTTAAAGAAGAATGATAATATTATTTCAGGTTAATAACTTAGATTCGTTTTATCCCACTCAGACAACACGGCGGTGTTTTTGATCAAGTTGTATGAGCAGATCTAGACGGAGTGCGTATAACCCCGGTTTATCTGGCCGCAAGGGTTCCTCTCGCCCTCCCTCTAAGGTAAAAAAAAAGCCCGAGTGTTAGCATGGTCATTGTATGGTGTAAAACGTCTTGGTTTCTGATTGGTTCTTTGTATAGTGAAGCACTATGTTTGGATCATACGCATCTCGGATTGTGATTGGTTGTTTAGTAAAGTATTGTGATTGGATGGTGAACATCTTCTCGGTTTCTAATTGGTTCTATGGATAGTAAAGTATTGTGATTGAATTGGATGGTGTACATCATCGCGATTTCTGATTGGCTCTACGTATCGTGAAGTAATGTGATTGGATGGTGTACATCATCTTGGTTTCTGATTGGTTCTATATGTATCGTGAAGTATTGTGATTGGATAGTATACATCATCTCAGTTTCTGATTGGCTCTACGTACTGTGAAGTACTCTGATTCGATGGTTTATCATTCTTCTCGGTTTAGCGTCCAGCGGGATAGATATTCAACACAAAAAGTGCAACATCAAGCAATTTGTTTTTGCCTGATCCCCATGACCCACCAATTATCAAGAAAAAAAACAACTCGATGGGATTCATCGGTTATCTAGTGCAGTAGGCCAAGCGATGAATGTTCCCGCCATCTCATGAGTCATATGACCCACCAATTATCAAGAGAAAAAAAAACAACTCGATGGGATTCATCGGTTATCTAGTGCAGTAGGCCAAGCGATGAATGTTCCCGCCATCTCATGATTCCCATGACCCACCAATTATCAAGAAGAAAAAAACAACTCGATGGGATTCATCGGTTATCTAGTGCAGTAGGCCAAGCGATGAATGTTCCCGCCATCTCATAATCTCCATGATACCCAATTAACAAGTTACCTGTAGTGAAAGGATACCAATAAGTTAAAAGATTATTCCTGAACAATTCATGAATAAATTAGCTAACAGTTTACGCTGTTGCCAAATTACAGAAATCCTTTCTTTTCAATTTCTCCCTTGCCAAGTCGGTTAATCAAGAAAAACGGCCAGATCAACTGATCATGACAAAGATGACAGAAGAACTTCAAGGAAATCTCAATCTAATTGATTTATCTGCATGAACAAGTGTTGTTGCTTCATTTGTGTAACATACAGCATGATATTCGGATGTCCCATGCAGCTAGTATGCAAGCGGTAATCTTTCTGAACTTATCTCCTGGGAATCTTGAAAACAAAAGCCGGAAAAAGAACTGTGTGGGTGAAGGACACCGCTACAAGCAGGTGTCATGAAGTTCGTTTATGAATTTATCGAGCTGAACAGAAATTGCGATTATTCTAAATTGGGGACGACCGACGGAAAATATCAAAAACGATCATTGATGTGAGATGACTAGAACGTGCTTGAATCAACTCTAACCGAAGGATAAGGCAATCGATCGAAGCAAGGGCACTTTAAGAAAAAGAGAGAAGTTCAAGAGCCACCACTATGTATACAGCGATGTCAGTGAAGCCAAAAGATGCTGATGGATTAAAGGCTTGAAGGATAACACTACAAATGCCAACAATGTCATTTATAACCCTCTTGGGTTCAGTTCTTCAAGCTAGAATACAGCATCTGTAACTGGTGAGCAAGCAGTTGTGAAAAAGACACTAATAGTTGAAGAGGTATATTTCAAGATTTCAGGATGCCAGCACTAGTGAAAGCAATTAAAGAAAAACGATTCCAACAGGCAAAACTTCTAGTTGCCTCAGGCTACGACATCAACGACCAGGACAAGGAAAGTGGACACAATGCACTGATAGTTTCGTGTCTTCTTGAAGATGAACATAAAGCCTGTTGTATCATCAAGTGGCTCCTCAGACACGAAGCTTGCCTTTTGACATCCGACAATGAAGGTCTCACACCACTTATGCATGCTTGTAAGAACAGGAAATACCGGCTTGTGGAACTCATTCTCAAGGAAAATGACCTTGATCTTAAAGCTCAAGATAATGAAGGGAATTCTGCATTACTTTATGCCATTAAATTTGGAGATTTAAAAATAACAAAAATAATCCTTCGAGAATTTGTGAGAAGAAGAGTTCAAGGTCAGGATCAAGCGAACAATGCAGGTGAAACTCCTCTTATTTCAGCTGCAAAGTTAGGACTTTGGGAATGTTGTGATGTTCTTTTAAAGGGCGGGAAAGCTTCGCCATATGCCAGAGATTTTGAAATGAAAAGGACAGCGGAGGAGTGGAAGATGTCAACATTGATCATGAACAACAATTCGCTACCTCCGCGAAAAAATAGTTTAGAAGGGCTGAAAATTTTTACTGGGCAAGTAAAAAGTGCGAAGTGGTGCTTGGTTGAATCTTCTGGAGGACAAAATGTGATTGCAGATGGAGATGATCAAAACAGTACAAGGAAACAAAGTTCACAGCCTTTGGTTCACACCAAAAGTAATAATTTTCACTTGTTGAGGTTCAAATGTGATGAAAGAAGTGGAAAATTATTGGATCAAAGAAAGAGTCATCGAAAAAGAAATTCCATCATGCACCACCAAGATGGCGACCAAGATGCAACAGACTTTCAAGCAAGAAACACTGCAGCTTCAACACTTGCGGAAGTCAAAGGTTTCCATACGAGATCTAGAGGTCACACGTCTCAAGGTCTGAAAAGCAACGCTGTAGTTGATGAACCTGACAGGCAAAGGCTCCGTTTAAAAATTAGAAAAGACAAAAGATCAGTGTCAGCTCCACAAAGAGCTTATGCGAGTCACGTGAGTCGTCTTCGGAAAACCTTCGATGGACAAACAGTCGAGAATACTATGAACATAAGGAACGATGTTCCTGACTGGAAACAACCAAAACGGCAAAAATCATTCACAAATGATCAGCTTCCAAGTCTCCTGCGCGTCCTGGGGGATCAGCAGTCATCGTCCTACCGCGTCAAAGCCACACCTCCCACGCCAGAACCAGAACTGAGTAAAGAAACCGATCCACGTAGTAAAGATATTCTTAAAAGATTCGCAAAAGCCGGGTTTGCGTCCGTTGTGATGAGTAAACTTACTGGTGTTAGAAGGAAAAGTGGTGCGACAGAACGTGCTGAGAAAATGTTTCCACCGTGTGGATCTACCAAAAGCAGAACAAGGTCTTACTCCTGTAGAAGTGATGGCTCGTCGCACTCAGCCAAGAGCTGGTGGATATAGTTTAAGCAGTTGACGCTTATATGAGAAGGCAGCGTCTTAGAAAAGTGCGCCTCGTGTTTGCTAGTTTCTTCTAGATTGAAACTCGTAGGTATTTTTACACTTCTACGAACAAGTTGCATTGTGGTCTTTTTTGGGGAACAGACAACACCATATAAGGCAAAGATGATGAACCAAAAGATGTGTGTACCCAAGGTATACCACAATGCACCATGCATGTTCTCTCCTGCAGGGCTAGCTTTGGTCAACACCAAAAATAAGCAAAACGCTGACAGCATTGACAATTCATTGAGCAAAATACATGAACAAACCACAAACTGAAAATGTACCCCCAACTTTGTCATTTGAATCCAATGTAATGAACCAGTATAACGCGAATAGGATCGTATTTGCGCATTTGATCGTATTCGCATCGCATGGAACTTGCGCATTATAAATACTAAATATCATTATTATTATTTATTAACCAGTACAAGCTAGAATGGGTTAATTCACAATAGATTTCTGGTTTCCTCTACGATTCTTGGCGTTAAAGTGACGACGCCATCATCTTGGATTGATTGTCATGGTTTTTTTGGTTACATCATGTAACATGGCAACCAAGAGTTCTGCTTAATTGAATACCGAGAATAAACAGATCGTAATAATATTAATATTAATAATATCTTAATAAGATTAATAAATTGCTTGATATATTTAGAGTTGGTGATAGATAGGCTCAGCTCAGAGATCGTAGCGTGAATTCGTTCTTGAAAGCGTAGTTCAAAATACTTTACAGAAGACTCAGACTGATGAACAAATTACTTTACAATAAATTATCACTCAAAATAAATCCCAAAAACCGTCCCTTGAGCGAAGAGATAAGGATTCATCAAGCTTGCAGTAGCAGAGCTATCAAATTCACAGCTCCACAAACACTGACTCGCTATTTTCACATCCTGACCTTGGTTTTCACCAACGTGAACCACAGTGACCAATTTGTACCTCGGTATTTTCATTTGTTTAACCTTTTCCTTGATAATTTGTGACACTTTTTTGCTCTTCTCACGACATTTTTCTGAGTCGTATTTTTCTCCAGAAAAGTTTTCTTCTAGAATGTCGTGTATAATTTTTTCAACCTCCTTCACTGGGAAACGTTTGTCTGGTGAGGTCTTGTAGGTGTTTTGGTAAATGACTTTTCTTCCAACTTGGCATGTTTCTGTTATATTATAGGCGTCAGAAGGCAAGTCGGTTTCTCTTGATTCTAACTCAGGCTTCAAGTTTGGTAACTGGGTTTCTCTCGGATTAAGAAAGCCATTTTTTCTTTGGTTCTTCCCAGCAACGGTGAAAAGTCCTTTTTTCTGAACAACAGCCATTGCCATAAGTCAGTTTTAGAATCTTCAGTTTCTCAGTCTTCACTGCGAGAAAATTCTCGAGAAAAGTTAACTTCTTTGGGTTTCAGTTGGTGTCACTTTAGCTTGGTTGGTAAACGTTGATGTGTTTTGTAATTTCAAAGTCTTCGTCTCAAGTTTTGAGGACAAAAGCGAGCCATTACTACAATTACAAGTCCTTAGGGAGACACCCTCATGTCTTCGCACAACTACAACTATTGTTCCACAAACATCATTACCACCAAGTACTTAACTTTAAGAATATAAAAGCTGGCTTTAAAGTGACTCAACATGAAAAGACAACACGTTTTTGTCAATGAAAACAAAGACGAAGAAGCCAAGAGATTAGCATCTATTGCCTTAATGATGATGTATGCAGCACGTTTTAGGAAACAGGATTTTGCGAACTAATCTCTGGAAAAGTAACGGTTTCCGTTGCGTGGGAATCACCAAACAAATTGTAATTAAAATATCGAAGTGTAAACTTCCGAGACACGTAAAGTAACCATGGATTTTGGGAATTTGTCTTGAAGCTTTTTCTAGGAAGTTGTTAGTTGCTCAGTTGCAGCTCACTAGAAGATTCTTCAACAACTAAACTGCTGCAGACCATTATATAAAAAAATATTTATTTTCTTGTATATCCTTTGTTCTTTTTCTGTGTTAATTAACTTTGATTATCATGGTTAAATTTGAGCTTTTTACACTTTTGGCAAAAATACTAAAAGTCAAGTTTTCAATTTAATTGGTGTATTCATGATCATGAAGGTTGACCTCAACAAGTCTTCTTTTCACAAATGTTCTGACAAATGTCATCCTTATTGACAATAAATTCTTTTAATCTTTACTTCATATTCCTTCAGTTATTTTCTTTACATACTTTATTACTTTCCTTAATGCAGTAAACTTTTAATATTCATTAGAGTTACTTGATAGTCATATATAACTAGCGATTAGTACTACCATTCCGATAGACATTCAAGCCACATCTTCACACACACACACGTCCATATTCAAACTTTGGTTTCCACAGACGAAACTCTGGCACAAGTACAACTCAAGGAAAGGAAGGTAATTATATTTGCTCTAGCTGGGAAAATAAATTCAGTCTATTTATGTACAGCATAAATTTGACGGGAACATGACTTATTGTGTTTTGACGTAAAGTCAAATTCAGAAATTTTCTGAACCTTACAAATGACCTTTGTCTTGCATGGATAGAACTTAAGAAAAAGAGATTTAAAGGCTTCAAACTTCATTAACTTTTCTTGTAATTCAATTATATATTAATCAACAGAATTACAACTCTGCAATCTTAAGATGTTGGAAAAATAATATTTTAAAGGATAAAATTTGTCTATTGCAATCAAACAGATAATGCTGCGTTCGTTGATGCATCAGATTCGCGTCGTTGAAAAAAGGATTCTAAGACCATCCTGTTCACTTGATTTTCATTGGTCGACGTCAAATTGAGTGAGTTAATATTCATTGTTAAATTCTAAAGCTCTATAATTAGCTTAACCACAGTTCACTTTAGAGAACAACCCCTTAATTGACTTCGACATAATTCGGTATTACATCAGTGCCTGCCTTTGAATTGTCCTGATTTTTGTCATCAACTATAGCATTGTCAAAGCAACTCAGTCGAAATTGTTCAAGATTACGCTCACAGGACCGAAACTAAAAATGATTTACGTGTTTGGTAACTATTTATCAATGAAAAAACTCTTAATCGATTTGTGAATAATTTTGTTAAGTCAACATAACATTGTAAATACGTTTGAGTTTGTGTACTGTATATTGCCTTGGCAACGTAACTTTAACAACTATTTTGGCGCATTAGTAGAACTGCAAAACCAATCTGAAGGATAAAGTTTGGTTAACTTCAACGAAGCAACGTTATAAACGTAAGATACTGAAAGGCGGAGACGAAAACTTAGAAACCGTGGAATGGACTTATTGGCGTTGTACTAACCTTTGGAAATCTTTGTTTGTTGATGAATACATTTGCACGAGTTTAAGGAACTTGGCAAAAATATTGTGAATCAAAACCCAACAACATATCTTGGTTAGAGAGAGAAAGAGAGAGGAAGATGGATGCTCCAAAAGTTGTTCTTAGCAAGCCAGTGTCAGGATCAGAGAGTTCAAGGTCTAGAAAATCATCAACTGCTAATGCAACTGGTTCAGAAGACAGAACACGAAGCTCTTCGATCGCTTCTGAATTCCATGGCAGTCCTCAGAAGACAGAAAAGCGAAAACCTTCAATGTCCAACCCTTATTTCCACTCCTCGCCCCGAAAAACGTCCACAAACTTTGGCCCAAGAATCACGAGTGATGCGGACTTTCAACCGATGGGAAAGGGTAAGGAAGGACTACATCGTCAGATGGCACTCCAACCGACTTACCGAACTGAACCGCAAGAAGATAAGAAATTCGCGCCACACGTTGTCAAGAAGATCATGGATAGCGCTTTAGAGGAAGCTGTTGAAGGCATGGACCAGTACGAAGCAACGAAATGTAAAGCTCTGAGTGTCTCGGTATGTGAGGACATCAAGCAGAAAGTAAAGTGGCTGAATTATGATCGATATAAGCTGATTTGTGTGGTCTATTTTGGATCTGTATGTGGACAGGAATTGAGGGTTACAAGCCGGTGTTTGTGGAATGAAAACTTTGATAACTTTGCGTCATCCAGTGTCATGAAAGGAGATATCTATGCTGTTGCATTGATGTACGGCGTATATCAAGAATAATAATCAACTTGTAGAAGAAAGGCAATACCGCAGCTAAACCTACGAAAATAAGTCCTGGATTTTTACCTCTCAAATTTTAAGGCGATTATTTTTATTGCAGGGCTTCAATTCGGGGCTCATTTTTGCTATATCATTTTATATTCTACTATCTTTTTTCAAAATATGTTTAGGCTCCGTTTACCCGGTTTCATTTGAACACGGTTTCATGAGAAAGAAACTGGGTCGAAAATGATACGGTAACGGAGCGTTTATACGAGAATGGTATGAACAGTATGAAGTATTAATCTCAGACAGCGTTTCCATTGAAGTCATGTATGGCAAGACAAACTAGGACAAAAGTGTAGTGAGATCGAAATCACATATTGACTCATGAATAAAAGATCACTATCTTGGAATTTTTTATTCTCGATTTCTTTTTCTCGTGTAGTCATTTTTTATTCCAATTCTCGTATAGTCATTTTTATTCTCATATAGAGATTTCTTTTTCTCGTGTAGTCATTTTTTATTCCAATTCTCGTATAATTCTTGTAAAGTGATTCTTTATTCTTACACTTTTGTCCTTTATGGCTTGCCATAGTCGTGTACGTAAACGCAAGGCGTAACCGAATACAAAATACACTTTTCAAATAGAACCGCGTTCGCGTAAAAAGGGCCATAAACCATTCATACCGGAACATGTAGATTAAGACAAAAAGTTTAGGAATTCACTTATAGTCAGAACTTGAATGGTATTACGGTCAAAACGGCTCAAGCGAACCCCCTAGAAACCATTAATGAATTTATTATTCGAATATTGAGTTGATTATTCACTCTGACTCCAGATTTGAAAATAAGTTAGGGACAAGGTCAAAACAATTGTCCAAAATAGGGACCCGATTTTATTGATTTAGGTGGTGGGTACCGGTAAATACCCCCTCCCCCCTTAGAGGCCTGTTGAAATGCTCGATACTGGGTGTCCATAGTGACTATTTCTATCCACAAATACGTTGTTTAGAATACATGAAAACAGACAGTACATTCACTTCTACGACTTGACTTTTAGTTTTGGAGATATTTGAGGACAAAATCCAGGATTTCACTTCCAGAGGTGGTGGGTACCGGGTAACACCACCCCTCCCCTCCAAATCGGGTCACGTAAGATGACAATTATTTTGACTTTGTCCCTTATCTACTTGAGTTTTGATTGGATTCTTCAACAATTGCCATGCCAAGGTAGAAAAACTCCCCAGAAAGGCCATCCCTTAGAATTTTATGAATGTGAAGTTTGGAGTCTTCGGATTTTAATGAAAAGTCAGAGTGAATAATCAACTATATTCGAATAATGAAATCATTAATGGAGCCCAGGGGGGTACGCTTGAGCCGTTTTGAATGTAATGATAAATTAAGAAAAACATTCAGAAAGGTGAAGATTGTATGAATTCTAAAAAAATATTCGTTTTTTGATGTATTGGAAATATAATTTCTGATTGGCTCGGAAACCGATGTTTTGATATATTTTACAGTAATATCTTATAATCAGACCCCTTATTATGCGGGCACCCTTTATTAAATGGGCGGCTGGTCGAGTACCAACATGTTCTTTGCTTGGGCTTCCTGTGGGAATCTTCATTTCGCTTTTTTCTCTTGGGCTTCCTTTGGTAAGGTTTGTTAGCCACAGAGAACCCGAATTTAAATGTTATGAAAGGATGGATGAAAGAAATGAATAAATAGATGATTTTAATGGATAAATGGATGAAAGGAAAAGAATGGACGAATGAATGTATGGAAGGACAAGGGAAATTATATGGTTTAGTAGAAGAAAAAGAGGAGAAGAAGAAGGAAGAAGGAAGAAGGAAGAAGGAAGAAGGAAGAAGGAAGAAAGAAGAAAGAAAGAAAGAAAGAAAGCCTAGATTTAGGTAACCCCTCTTCCTCTCTTGGCCTCAATACGATTGTTTCTACGATTATCAATTTTTTTCAAGGCTTTAAATTCGACAGCTTTTATACTATTACTATCTTATCAATAGGAAAAGTCTACTCAAACATCTGTTCAATGGAAAAAAAAAATATTTTAATAAAATCATTAGAACATGACCTCAGGATATAAGAGTTAAGTGGTATTCATTCTTTGTAGCTCCATCATCAGTCAACAATATGCAACTCGTGCACTTCTTATTCTACTTTTCTTTCAAACGAAAAAGTGCTTGATTCTTAACTCATTTGATAATAGGGATGTGATGGTACGAGTTTTAAGATTGATGTCACAATTGGTTGTCTCTTTTCTGTTCTTGTTGTAATATGAAAAAAAAGTGATTAGGGAAAATAACAATATATTGCAGTGCGGGCACTCGAACCGTGAACAAGTTTTTTTGTTGACAGTTTTTCATGGTCCAATCAGAAGCCAGATTGATGACTAGACTCTGATATTATATTCAGTTAGCCATCTCTTAGCATAATGTCAGAACCTTGTAGGGTAGGGTAGGGTAGGGTAGGGCAGGGCAGGGCAGGGCAGGGCAGGGCAGGGCAGGGCAGGGCAGGGCAGGGCAGGGCAGGGCAGGGCAGGGCAGGGCAGGGCAGGGCAGGGCAGGGCAGGGTAGGGTAGGGTAGGGTAGGGTAGGGTAGGGTAGGGTAGGGTAGGGTAGGGTAGGGTAGGGTAGGGTAGGGTAGGGTAGGGTAGGGTAGGGTAGAGGGAGACTAGGATTGGAGTGGTGTGGAATAGAATGGATTGGAGTGGTATGGAGTAGGATGGATTGGAGTGGTGAGGCCGGTAGAATGGATTGGAGTGGTGAGGAGCAAAATAGATTGGAGTGGTATTGAGTTTCGTCATGGATTTTCGTTACTTTTTTAAATAAAAGCTAGAACTATAGTGGTTCGAAACATTTACAGATTTCATAATAGAATAGAATAGAATAGAATAGAATAGAATAGAATAGAATAGAATAGAATAGAATAGGATAGAATAGAATAGAATAGAATAGAATAGAATAGAATAGAATAGAATAGAATAGAATAGAATAGAATAGAATAGAATAGAATAGAATAGAATAGAATAGAATAAATCTATCTATTATTAGTATAGCAGTATAGTAGATTTGTTTTTCCTTCCCCCCTGGGAAACCATTACTTTTTCTCTTTTATGCTGTCGTTTCTAAGAGAGTCTGACGCCAGTCTCCCGTCGCGCGCTTCCATGTTAACACTATAATATCGTATTCGATTGATAAAGCCTTCCAGGTGAGTAGTGAGTCAGTATTTATCAATTCGCGCCTCTATATTTAGCGCGTGATTGTTTTTTATATTGTTATATGATTGATGAACAAGTGGTTGGGATCAAGTATTGGTTTTCTTAAGCTGTAGTCTGCATTGTTGTGTTTTTTGTTGTCGACTTCTGGCCTCCGGCTCATTCTTGTATTATGGCTGGTTCGTTGTGATGAGTAGTAGGAGACGATTCATTTTGATGGTTGTATATTATTGCTTGGTTTTGATCGGGGAATTGCGGCCACATAATATATTACTACTTCATGACAGCACTCAGACTGAGAGTGAAGGTTGTGCGAACAAAAGACGAATCCAAGAAAGGTATTGCGGTACAGGGGTAAGATAAAGAATGAAAGAAGAAAAAGGAGAGAAAGAAAAAAGAATAAATGAAAGAAAGGGAAAAGAGAAGAAATTAAAATTTAAATGGGAAAAGAACAGAAGAGAAGAAAAAGAGAAGAAAGAAGAGAATCATATGGTAGAAGGAATCAATATATAAATGAATGAGTGGATGGATCAATAGAATGAGAAATGGATGTACGGACGGACGGATGGATGGATATGAGATAGAGAGGAATATATGGATGGAGGGGTGGACGGCTCGATGGATGGATAGATGTGTGGATAGATAGATGGATGGAAGAGTGAGTGGGTGGGTGGTTTAATGTATGGGTGGAGGGGTAGGTGAGTGGATATAGTATACAGATGGAATGAATGGATGGAGGGATGGCTGGATAGATGGATTGATGGGTGGATAGATGGATTGATGGGTGGGTGGATTGATGAATGGATGCATATGGAGGAGTGGGTGGATTGATAGGACGCATGAAATGGATGGATAGCCTCGAAAAAAACTACTTTCAGGTTCTAAAAATACAATCAGGTAGTTCAAGAACTCGATGTTTCAGTATTCTAAAGAAAAATACGAGAGGTTCATGGCGGACCGAGGGCATCTGAAGTCAGAGCACGTTGTACATCTTACAGGAGTAGAAAACAAAGCCTTCTAAACTTGAAAAACTCTTGTAACGCATCCGTGTGAGTGATAATAACCATACACATTTCTTAAAAGTACTGGAAAAATTTGCGCAAGAATTTTGTGAAACAATTGAGTACCATTCACTGCGATGGAATAGTTCAAAATAGCCTAAGAGTCACCACGTCGTTGTTATCTCGCGGTAATACACCGAAAATTGCGGCCATTAATCGATGAGTAACCAAATCCATTTACTTGAATTCTACATTATGTTAATCAATGCATCCCGCTAGCAGACCAAAAGAAAATTAGCTGGTCGATTATCTCTTTAAAGTCGTATCCCGTTGCCTTCTTCCAAGACGCTTGGTGTTACCTATTGTGGAGCGCATAAGGGAGCCTTCAAAAAGGTTAATACACCTTATTGAGCACTTACGAATCCTTCCTTTTAATCTTTCCAGAAAAAAAGCATTTGAAATTATTATTGGCTTAAAGACTATGAAGGCAATTAATTAGCAATTGCTCGAACATTCGCTTAATGAATGCGGAAAAAGACCAGAATCGTAAGTGGTGAACGATAGACCGACTCGAGGAAATTATCGAGTGATGTATGATTTTATAGTAGATAAACGAGGGGGATGATTGAAAGAATTCGTATAAATGGCAAGATGGCAAAGATGTTGAATAAAATATGGAATAATTTTTCTTATTTGTAATTAAAACCTGCATAAAAGAATACGCCCCGTCATGCAAGAACCTGGTGCCTAATAATGAAGGTGTCTTTGAAAATATGACGCTGTTTTTTATTCTAAACTTACAACAATAAGTTAATGTGTAGTCTTAACTAGCAGTTCTAAGACTCGGTCTTTTATTATGAACTTCTTTATTATATTTCTTTGTAAAAGCTGAAATACTTTGCTTGCTTACAGACTCGTAATAAGCAATGAATACTGAAGGCGAATTTTGTTTTGCAAAACAGCATTGTTTCGATAGAAATACTTATGGCATAAAAATCTATATTGATGTTAAGTTTCTTGATGAGATATTTTTATCAGTAAAAGAGAAATACTTTGCTTGGTTACGAATTCTAACAAGCAGAGAATAAGACGTATTTCGTTTAAGCAAAACAGCATTGTTTTGTCAGAAATATTTAAAGCATAAACTGATATTGGAAGCACGGCTCAGTTGCGCTCAATTACCGAGAAAATTATAGACTCTATTAACAAAAAATTCTACTACAGTAAATCCCTCTTAAAACGATTTATCGTTCAAGTGGAAGTAGTATTTACTAAGTTATAAATAGCAATATGTTCCAAAAGTCAGTTTTTTTCAATGTGAACAAGGCTTATCTTTGTGTTCATACCGAGTGTTTTTGCCCTCGCGCTGTAGAGCAAGGATCTTAGCGGGAGATGTTTTTTTTCTAATTCTAGATTTTTAATGGATATTTGAACGAAATGAAGGCTCTTCTCCGCCTTGTTTGTCATCGTGTAGACTTACTGCCTTGCAATATGCACAATCTAGAAAAAATTGGCCTCGGATTTTATAAATAAAATACGTATGCTCTCGTAGAAAATATACTGGTCATCGAAAGATGGCGAAAAAAGGTGTTATCTAGTATAGAAACTAAGTAGAAAAGAGAGAGAGAAAAACAGAGAGAAGAGAAGAGAAGAGAGAAAGAGAGAGAAAAAGAGAGAAGAGAAGAGAGAAAGAGAGATAGAGAAGAGAAGAGAAGAGAAGATGGAGAGAGAGAGAAAGAGAGAAGAGAGAGAGGAAGAGGAGAAGAGAGGAAAGAGAGAAAGAGAGAGAGAGAGAGAGAGAGAGAGAGAGAGAGAGAGAGAGGGGGGGAAGAGTGAGGGAAGGGGAGAGAGTGGGAGGAAGAGAGACAACGAATAAAGAAGAAAAAGCGGAAGAGAAATGACGAAAAAGATGAATACGGGCAAAGAAAGAGAAAAAGAAAAGGAAAAAGAACAATAATGAAAAAAATATTGACATGAAAACGAAAAAGAAAAGAGACAAAAACAAAAGCAAAGAAAACAGAAAAAAGACAGAAGGAAAAGGAAAAACGAAATCATTAGAAAATCGGAAATAAACGGGAAAGAACGAAAAACAAAAGGGGAACAAATCAAACGAGAAAGAAAAAAAAAAACAAAAACAAAAAAAAAAACGATACAAGATGGTATGACATTTTCGCATCTTGATATAAGAATAACTATCTATAATAATACAAAAATCACACACAGAGAGCTTGCAAGCCGACGAGTGTAGGTCATTAAAAAAGGCTAAAATCATAAATCAGTCTGCTTTAAGAAACAAAATGTTCCCGGCCAATTCTATGTCAAGAATGTATCGCGTAAAGCTAAACGCGAAAGCTAATGGAAGGTTGAAGTTAAAGCACTATCATCAAATGACGGCAAATATAATTTAATTTTAAGGTCAATTTGCCTAAACGTGAAAAATCAATTTTACTGGAACAACTGGTGGTCATGCAACTCTTTATCTAAATTCTTCCCATTCCAAATCGTTTTCGTTTATCTTTCATTTTTGTGTTGAATGGATGGGATATTCTAATTTTTGAGACAACAATTCAAAAAAATGAGGGAGGGGTGGGTTTGTATTTGTTTGACTAGAGAATAAAGTCGAAATTTGAGGAGATAAAATACTAATAATTATAAGTGTTATTCAGAACGCAAGATGGCCAGGATATCTTATAGGATGAGACCGGAAAACAGTACCTTCCTTGAGAATGGGCTAGTTAATAGACGGTATGAGGATATAGGGAATGCCGACTCACTTCATCCTGGATCGAGTATCCGCCAGATTTTTTTCTGCACGAGAAAAGCAATAAGGAAAAAAAATGGATGAAAAAATTGGAGCAAAACCCTGTGCTTCTATTTTTGATTTTTTTTTTGCGAGTTCTTTTCTCTGAACAATTAAATCAGTGAAGGTATAAGAGAGAGCTTCGGAGCAAAATATGTAGGGTCATTACTTTATTATTTACGAGAAAAGTAACGAAAGAAAAAAAGAAACGAAAATGAATGATGAAAAAATATTGGAGCAAAAACCTGCGCTTCTACTCTTAAAGTTTGTTTTTTTTCGAAATTTTTTCTTTTTGCGAGTTCTTTTCTATGAACAATAAATCAATGAAGGTATAAGAGAGAGCTTCGGAGCAAAATATGTAGGGTCATTACTTTATTATTTACGAGAAAACGGTAATGAAAGAAAAAAAGAAACGAAAATGAATAATGAAAAAATATTGGAGCAAAAACCTGCGCTTCTACTCTTAAAGTATTTTTGTTTTTTTTTCGAGATTTTTTCTTTGAACAAATCCGTGAAGGTATAAGGGAGAGCTCTGGAGTAACTGATATAGGGTTATTATGTATATGACATAAGTTCGTGCACAAGCTGAATTTCGAGAACATTAAGTCGAAGGAAACTTACATGCTAAATACAAAAGCATTTATCCTCGATAAAAAAAACTCTGTGAAGTAGAAAGGTCAAGGAAATATTTAAGATATGTTGTTGAAAAAATAGTTAAAAATACCGAGAAAAGTATTATTTAAGTCCTCTCTCTTTCTCCGCAGGAAGGAAAAATTTATATGTGAAACGACCCGACAGAATTTAAGACTCGCTAAGAAACCTGATCGTCTGATGGAACGGCTAAAATAAATATACTCTGATTTGAACGAAATATTTGATTTTTTTCCCCATTCATTTTGTAATGAAATTCCAGAAAAATCTTATGTTGCATTGAGACTACGTTCTTCTTCTTCAAAAAAAGAATTATACACATTTATATATTGTAGTATTTTTGCTTTATGTATTGAACTTTCTTTTCAAAAAAATTGAAAATTTTCTAACTTTATTAGTTATTGATTTATTGTTTATTGATGCACTTGGTGATAAAATGAAGCATGACCCCCTCCCCTCTCATATTCCCCCTAGCCCCTCCCCCCTAAAATATACCAAAATTAAGAGCACCTTTGGGGCGACCTCATAAACGCAGAATCTCGGCACCAGAAATAATTCTCCATCTATCTGATGTGATTTTGCCTGTTAGAAGGTTCCGACATGAGTTTTTTTTGGGGCGAAGAGGCAAAACAGGTTAGCAATCACTCACGAATTTTCGGAAGAAAGGCATAAATCCAAAAATGTCAAAAGCAAAATAAAGTTATATATAGACAAAAAATAATAGCCAGACGAACAAAGGCACTGGAAAAGATCTCATTTATCTTGGCATAAATGAAAAAGTGGTCTTTTTTGGGCTATTGAATAGAAAAAAATACGATCTTTTTTGAAGTCTCAAATTTCACAAAAGGTTTGGATTTTGCATTATAATCGTTCAGCTTTTTCTCTTCTCTTCTCTTTTTCCCTCTGGATTTCCGTTCTCAATTAGCTTACCGATCAATCCATATCTATGTTGTCCACTGTTGTGGTTTACCCTTTCATATATAGATTCAAGGGTTTTATTTCGGGGAATACCTGATTGAAGCGATAGCAAAAGGGCCATTTTCCTTATCTTTGGATAAGCTCTTCTACAGCAAAAGAATAACATTCGCTACATACACAAAAAGCCCCAAAACATTCAAAATTTCGTCTCTATACTTATTCACGATATGAATTCAATAATTGGAAATTGATAAACAACTAAATAAATAGAATCAATCGACGTTTGAGCAAAATACTAATGAATCATATTTTTTATTTATTTTATTTTTTCAATTCTTGTTATCCGTTTGACTTGAACGCTATCCATGATTGAGAAATTAAAAATTGCTATAATATTCTATGTTAGTTATGATACTTATTTTCTTAATAATTTGCTTTGCCATCGGATTTGTAAAACAAATAAATGGGCAGAATTAGTGATGAAAAAAAAAAAAAAAAAAAAATTTAAAAACCTACAAATTTCCCACTGTTGTGGTTCAGGATATTGGCTAATTTTAGTTCTTGATCAAAATCACCCAGAAAAGTCGTATTTTGAACGTTTTTGCCCGTAGGACAATTTTTTAGTATCGAGCGAATCAGAGACGTGCTCTAACCCGATGCTCTCTTATCGTCAAGATCAAGGAAATTTTTTCTTTGTAAAAAAAAATATATATATATATATGAAGAAGGCAAAATTCTGCAAGCTCTGGATTGGAGATGACGGAAGGCAAAACTGACTTACATAGAAGGGATGGCATCTACACGATATTGAGTCCAAATTGTGGAGTCGACGAGATTTCGAGTTGCTGTCAGAGTCAGTGATGACACTAGTCGTGACACCCGTGCCAAAACAAAGAAATTCTCAATTTCTTGTGGCTTAAAAAGCTTCATGAACTGATGTTCATGTTTATTCGTGTTTTCATGTCTTCTAGATGCCAACCTCTTAATGCTCGAGGCTAAAACGCTTTTAATAAACAACTGCACTTGTAAATAAAGTCAAAATCCATTGAAAACATTTTTGGAAAAAATAAAAACAAGTGTCGGTCAGAACTTAAACCATTTTCTTCTATTTGCTTGAGTTCTGATAACAAGTGCTTGTGGAACTGGAAAGCTGGTTGTCTCTAGTTGTCGTGGTTTAGCTATAGCTATACCAATGATTTTTGGGCAAGGTACTTTATTTGCCAAAAAAAAAAAAAAAAGAATTACCAGTTTAAGTCTGAAAAAAGCAGTTCAGTTATAAAAACAACATCCTATATTTAGCGGAGGATTTTGGGGATTTTTCTAACTAGTAATGTGTACTTTAAAATTTATTTCACAAACACAAAAAACACACTCAGCATTGTATTTTTATCGCTTTTATTTTGTATAATTGAACCAAGCAATCAATACGCTTTTTGTAGCGGCAATGGACATGATTTTATGTAGTTGACAATCACTTAAATGGGTTTTAGAAAGTTTGAGATTTTTAGTACAATAAATGTTCAAATAGCGCCCATCATTCGAAAGATGAACGCTTATATCTCTATTTACACTTGTGTCAAAATTCTTTCTCTTCAACGAGAGACCTAGAAATTTTCTAATAATGTTCAAATATTTCCTCAATAGGAAGAGCAGCCAGAGTTCATTTTCTCTGGAATAAAATAAACACTCCAGAATCATTATTTCTTGGAATGAATGACAAACGAAAATGTAGAATTCTCTGTAAATGTGATATTTAGAGGCTAGTCAATTATTTTCTTCTAAATAAAGTTATTAATATAATAATCTTCAGAATATTCTTTTAGTTCAATCTGCTAGATTCAATACGCTCTTTATAAATTGATAAATTGTGATATATTTATTTATATATACGATGTTATTTTTGGGATTAGTTGGCAATAATTTGGCACAAATTTGTGGATACATTCGAGAATTATTTTTGGTAACATTCTCTTTTTCGTAAACAAAAAAGAAAGTGCACGATAAAAGTTTAAATGCCGTTTTGAAAAAATCACAATTGTGAATTAAAACACCCACCCACAAACACATGGGAAGTGGATTTTGGCTGAAGATATTAGGCAGTAAAGCTCTGCTTAGAATTTTGGAAAATTATGACAAGTCTTAAAAAAATTTGGAGTTTTTGGCTCGCCAGAATATTTTGATAGAACGGATAATTTTCTTTGTTTCTTTTCGACGTTTAACTCGCACCTTGTCTGTCATAAAACTGTCGGGGATCGCAAGAACACACTAGGGAGGTCTAAAAACCGTTTTTTAAAGATGCAAATTCGCTCGGTTGCTGAATGAAAGCAAAATTGACAGACAAATTTTCCCTCAATTAGAATAAAAGCTGAACAATTCAATTCTGATTATTAAGCGTTTTTGGTAAGTTTATACCTTTGCTTGAATTTTATTCCCATTCTTGTTTCTTGGGCAGTATTTGATGGTGTGCGAATCATTCCCCGATGCTTTGCACAAAGGGCAGGTATATGCTCGCAGAATTGGGCAGGTTGTGTTGCCGTCAGCATCCTTCAGTACATGACTCGAGTAAACTTTTTTGGTTTCGCCGTTATTCCTGCAAAACACGCAAACATTGGCGTTGCGGTTTTTCTTGTTTTCGCGGTTTTTTCGGTTTCTGGCTACAGTATCAATGTCAGTTCGTTTTAAGTTTGTTAGAGACCTGGTTGACAGCGTGCTACCCGGCGCAAGCGATGACCCAACAGCTTTTGAAGTAAAATGGTTTTCCAATTTCAGGTCGAACTCTGCGCTTATTCCACTGGATCCTGAACTGGAGATGGAATCCCGATCTGATCCGATGCTGTCTCCCCGGGATCGATTGTATGTAAACTTATAGAATTTTTCAAACTCGTTGCCGTCTTCATCACAAAGAGTAGTGTTCTGAACCAAATGGCTCAAGCCAAAGTAGTCACGAAAGAGATGAAACTCCGTGGAATCTGCTAAGCCAGATTTTAAAGCTTGAATGCTGTTGTCATTGAGTGCTCCATTGCTTCCGAAAATATCCCCGTTATAGAAGACACTCAACATTTCATCTCCCATATTTCCTCTTGAACCTTGCGCAGCAAAATGTTTACGGGTTGCTGTATTGTGCCAGTGTGTTTTTCACTTCTGTCTGATTTTTGCCTTTGACAGGCAAAGATCGTTGTCGGCGCGCTCTCGAAAAAGATCGCTCGTTCTCGCGGGCAAGTCAGACTGAGACATCAACCAAAACACCAAGAGCTGCTTTAAGTGCGGGCTCTCTCGTTTAACGCACGTTGGGACCCAGTTATGGTCCCTTTTAACTCACGGCAGCTGGCCACAACGCTCTTGCAAATGGCTTTGTCAGTCAATCACGAGCGCGTGAATAGCTTTCAAAAAAGACGCGCAGAGCAAGTATAAAGAGCGCCTATACACATGTGGCACTATTGTTGGTTCCAAAATGGATTATCGAATTAACCAATCACAGCGCGTCTTGCATGAGTGCTATCACCATCGGCAGCGTGTTTAGTGCGAGACAAAAAAAAATGTTTCCTAAAGCAAAAGGAAAATCCGTACGTTTATTGGACAAAAGGATCTCAGTGTCAAACGAAAGCATGTTCTGAACGTTAATCACATCTTAGAATGATTTAGAGTGCTATTAGAGAATTTCTGAGAGACAAAACAAGAACTGTTCACTGTAAAGTGAGTGACATTGAGAATAAGTCGGTTAAGAAAGTCTAGTTTTATTTTTCATTCGAGTATTATAGACTAGTTCCTCAATCTACGATGAAATGTGCCGTCGATATCATCAACGGCAGGGCAAAAAACCAACATGCGATGAAAACAAACAAGAGTCACAACAATGCACCAATGTTGGAGCCGGTGCTTCGAGTTTGTATACATTTGAGGAGCCAAACCACATTGATCAAGATCATTTTAATCATTTTTACTTAATAGTAGTGACAATGTTGTTCATTTGTTAAAGTTTATAGGCTATCTAAAACACTGCAAATCTCACATTCAATTGTTTTATTCTTTGAGTGATATTCTTAGAATTCGAATATCGAGAGAGTTTCTTGGCGGTGTGAATTAAAGAGGAATTGCATAAATTCACGCTGTGTCCATCTGAATTTTCTTTCCGGCCACAGAACACTTAGGCCACATTCGAAGTTTCGAACATGAGAAATAAATAGGAAAATCCCAGGTGTTTTATATGTAAATAAACTCGTCCAACAATCGACTATAGTTCTCCATTCAAAGTTCTTTTTCAAAGAGGACTTAATTTGGGATTACTTATGAAGCGAATAAATGTTCATCGTATCGGGAATGATGCCCGTGAGCTCTAGTTAGCTACACAGTTTTTTGGGTTTAAATCGTCAACTAAGATTTAGTTCTTAAATGTCATAAAGTGGCTTCCTATTAGGAAAAAAAAATCTACTTGGAATTTTGGGATGCAAGTGAAAAACCTTAACATACATAAAAGCTTTTTTGGGAAGATTTCAGTCCTTAGGTCATCACTATCTTCAATGGCATATATTATTCATATTTCGTCTTTTTCCCTTCAGGACACTAGAATAATAATAAGTATTCAGCACTACTTTTCTCATTTCCGTACTTAGGAAAAATACGGCTAACGAAGTAAGACAATTTCCAAACAATCCATCAACCTTAGTAATCTAGTATGCCAAGATGAATCCCCTAAACTCGCAGCACAAGTGAGCCACTGTGAAAAGCATATCAAATTAACTCAATCGAAAAAAGGTGGACAATATGGAGAAAGAAGATTCAAAGTAAGAGCTCCTCGAAGGGCTGAGCTTCTGGTGTTTGCAGCCCGCCTTAAATACAATATAAATATCGGTTTTTGAATTTAAACAACACATTTGCGATTCATGAAAAAAATTCACTAAGTGAATCCAAACTTTGGGGTTAAACTGATATTGGCAATAAAAGCAAAATAAAAAACCCTCAAATATAGACTTCTAGCAAAGGATCAATATTTCTTCTTAGAAATATGGTTTTAAATTGAAATTTTTTTGTGAAGCAAGTCAAAATAATTTTTACAGCGCCGCTGTGTAGTAGAGTCGGAAAGGCAAATTCGCGTGCGTATTTGGAAAAAAAATCTTCCAGCGTTATATCAGGAAAAACGGTTTGACTATGGAAGATCAAAGCTTTCTTAGACTAAAGACCTTTTGAAAATCCTATATAATCTCATATTAAAACCCTATTTAGCGTGAAAAATGTTTTTCTTTGACGAAAACATGTATTTTTAGCGAATCATTACGTTTATAACAAAATCTAATTTATCAAATTGTGACAGTTTGAGGAGGTTTTGAAACGCTTTCAATCCCAACTGCATGGACAAAAATCATTTGTGTTGTTTTTGATGGCGAGGCTATCTCAGTTATTGTTGTATTGCTTTTATGGTTTTCATCCGGTGCTCTCAAAACACTAAAATTCAAAATTCAAACGCCAAATTGGTCTTGGAGATAATGAGAGCTGAGGCGAATGATTTTAGCGATTTTATCGGTGAGGTTTTCAAAATTGATCTTGTTTCAATATGCTTAAATGAAAAATACCTTGTTTGTATACATTTTTTTAAATATATTTAGGGATTTAAGAAAGATATTTTCAATAAAAAAGTCGAAAAAAATTGATCATGCTGTTTGGCTCAATGAATAATGAACGCTGCTGGAAGGATAACCTGTCAAACATTACGCTTCATTTTCGTTATTCTGCCGAGCCGTGAGTTTTTTCAGGGTGCGTTTTCTTTTATAAAAAGGTAAATAAAGTAGATAATAAACAAACCACATGGCTACTTATTGTATAGCACTGTCTAGTACTTAATGGTCAATCCTAGGTGAACAAAAAAGTCACGCAAGGTCACGCAACACAGTCACGTATTACCAAACATCTGTTTCAGCATAGGTACCATCTCATCAGATAAGTTGAAATCGATGGAACCAATACGAAAGGATGAAAGTTTAAGTCGTAGATCTTGGATATTTTAAGATTGACATTTTAGATAACCAAGGCCTTGGAAACGTCGATATTCTATCTTAAACGAAGTTGAAGTGAGTGAGTTTTTAAAGTTTAAAGCAGATGAACAAAGGAAGTTTTGTTAAGCCGGTACGTCGTTGTATTGATAGAGTGAATTTGAAGCTGAGAAGAGGAGATTAGCCAGGAACTAAAAAGTGCTCTAATCTCTCTCTCTCTCTCTCTCTCTCTCAGCTCTCTCTCTTCAATATTTCAATGTTGCCAATAAATTTAAAAAAAAGAACGAAAGAAAGAAAGAAAGAACGCGGTAAAACGAAAGAATGAACGAAAGAATTAATGAATGAACGAAAGAAAGAAAGAAAGAAAGAAAGAAAGAAAGAAAGAAAGAAAGAAAGAAAGAAAGAAAGAAAGAAAGAAAGAAAGAAAGAAAGAAAGAAAGAAAAAATGAAAAAAGAAAAAAAGAAAAAAAGAAAGAAAACTGAAGCCGTCAGAATTATATGTATACAAGAAGAAAATCTCCCAGACATAAAATGCTAATAAAATTGTACAAAAGCTAAAAAACGAAATGAAATCTCCATTTTCAAACAAAATAAAATACTATCGTTTTAATCACATAAAACCTTAAGCATTAAGAAAACCAAAGCCTTATTTACAGGATTGAAACACAAGCTGTTAGTATTTTCATAACGTGAGCGAGTGCTTAAGAGAAATTTGTTAAAATATCGCATGTTCCTTTCCTATTCGTTTATTTTGCTTCCCAAAAACACTAAGCCACTTCTATTAATTTGGGTGGTACTAAGCTCCCATTATCAGGAAGGCGGCAAAAGCATTGAGTCGATAACAAATTGCTTCAAGTCATTAACTAGTTAGAACAGTAGTCAAGTGGCTTGCACAATTAAACGTCTTGTGTATTTGAAATACCGTAAATATTAAGTGTTAGGACATTAAAACGCATTTTGGTTGCAGATCGCTATGTTACCGCTGACGAGACCATGACTTGTTATGATCGAGTTACCAAAAGTGATCTGACCGTTTTAATTTTTCTTGAATAAACGATGGAGGGTCAAGGATGGATCTCGTAGGCACACCCTAGTATATAAAATCGCCGAGTGATCAATATGGTAACGTTGATTAGACAATCACTTATTTGTTTGTTACCAGCTGTTTGATCGAGTTACCAAAAATTATCTGAAAGGTATTATTATTTTTCCTTGAAGAAATAATGGAGGGCCAAGAATGGATCTCTTAGGCACACCCTATATTTGCTTTCTGAGTCATAGATATGGTGCCGTTGATTAGGATATATCCTCCTTTTTTTGCTTACAGCTGTATGATCAAATCACCATAAGATATCTGACCGTTTTTTTAAGATATAAGAAAGGGCCGAAAATGGATCTCGTAGGTACACCTTAGTACATTAAATTGCATTTTGCTTTCTGAGGCATAAATATAGTGCCGTTTATTTGGAAATACCCTGCTTGTTTCCTACCAGCTGCATGATCAGATCACCCAAAGATATCTGACCGGTTTTGAGATATAACGAAGGGCCGAAAATGGATCTCGTAGGCACACCCTAGTTCATTAAATCGCCGAGTAACATATATGGTACCGTTGATTAGGAATTACCCTGATTGTTTGGTTGCAGCTTTACGACGGTATCACCAAAAGTTATCTCACTAATTTGATAGCATTTTCTCGTAGAAATGGCGAAGGAGCAGAAATAGATCATGTAGGCACACCATATCATTATTATCAACACCTTTCAGTCTAGTATTATCCACTAATAACGAATTCTAAAAGGAATATATCTGAGAATATACAAGAGTATTAGCATAAATGAAGAAAAACTGGTCCAATAATAGATCTATGTGGAATACCGTTTCTTGCTCTAAAACCAATTTTTTTGTTAGGCCTAGATCTCTCTGAAATCCTTTTCTCACCACAAGACAACTCAATAGAATGCGAAAAGTTTTAAGTTAAATGTTCAATATATTAGTACATAGTTGATAGCGATTGGAAAAAGGACCAAAAATAGATGTTTATGGGGCTAGTTTTCCGCCAAATCCCTGAAACACACACACTCACCTACATTAATCATATGTATTAGGAAAATAGAGGCTCAATGAGGGTGATCGCGGATTAATTTCTTAAGGAAACAAAAACAGACCCCGTCGACACACCTTCTGCTCAAAGTTTTTAAGATAAGTTTTCAACCAAATCCCTGTACAATATACGTAAATTATTCCCATATATTTAGATAAATAAAAGCTGAATGAGGCTTCAAAACCGGTGATCGTCGATTAAGAATTGTTTAAGAAAAACCTTTGAAGTGGCAGCACTTACAACTATTCTGATTGGATAGCGGTGTTTACTGAATGACGACAGCTGTGTAAAGGATATTAGACCAAAAAGCGCTAACATGAAATCCTTTTTGTTAGGGAGACATTGTTCAGTGCTATAGTTTTTTATTTGATTCATCTTGGATAGTTAATTAACAAGACGTTGACAGACGTAGGTTTTAGGTCTTATGGATAAGAAAGATAAAGGCAACCAATCGTTACGGAATATACGTTTTTAGATTTGAAAATTCTAAGTCGTTTAACTTTACAATTAATGAATTAAAAATATTCTGCGCTAGATTTACACCTTGGTATCGGGCATTGATAAAAAAGAGTTAACGATTCAATACTTAAGAAATAATGGAAAAGTGTAAGAGTACACTCGAAAAATGACATGACAAGGACGAGAGAAAGGAAGGAAGGAAAGAGGAACGAAAGAAAAAGGCCCCGAAACGAAGAAAGAAAATAAAGGAAAGGCAAGAATAGGATAGGAAAGGATAGGAAAAAAAAGAAAAGAAAAGAAAAGCTGAGGGAGATTTTCCTAAAAAAAATTTCTCGAAAACGCATTATTGCAAATTAGAAGCTTCAAAGTTTTCAATAAATAATTTGTATGAATAATTGAAACTCCCTCATTAACTATACAAATTTGTAACAAGAAACCTCGCAATTAACTAAAAAATAGATGTACCAGTATTTTTCTTTTCAATTTATCATTAGGATAGACGGAAAAAAAAGGAAGTTGTAGCTGGTATTTATGTCCATATAAATCACGCGCAATGAGCTGGTTTATATGAAGCGGTTATAAAACGACCTGTTCCACCTTAGCGAAATGAACTAGATCATTTGGAGCCAAGGTTCTGATATCCCATTAAAAAACCTGCTCAACAAAAACACAATCACTCAATCTATAGTTTGAATCAATCCGTCTGGGTAATAAAGTATCCACGGAGCACATTTAGTGACTTAGCCGGACCCATATCAAGTTAACAATCTTTGAGGTCAATTTAGAACGACTTCCTACGTCTGTATTGCTTCCAGTACTCAGAATTATCTTGTGATTTTACTTTAAAATTGTACTTCCATTCGCGCATTGTGTATTATATAAAGACAACAGAAAGCTTTCATTTGTCATTTAAGTATAAATAATTCAAAGCCCACATGGAATAATTACGATAAATAGGACGAATAAAGACAACATTTGGCTGCTTCAATATTGGTGTCAGCGCTGGGATATAGTTTATGAATTGAGATTCAGGAGGCCAAAATTAGACTCCAATGGACCCCAGGATGTATTTAAAACGATCTGGAGCCCGCACTAGAGCCATAATCAAGTAGTTCTTCAAGATTAGGGCATTTTCTTTTATCTAGGACTTTTCACTTCCGCATCAAGAAATCCTCTTTTTTTCTTAAAGTTTTTCTTAAAAATACCGTGAATAAGAGCTCAATGTTGGCTTTGTCTTCAAGAGAGAACTATAAAAAGCTATCGACATAAGGTTTAAATAAACTAAGACTTAAATTCGAAATGTCATTGTTAATTCTATCCAGTGAAACACTTAGATAAAGCGGTACGTTTTGCAGTAAATTCATTCAACATGGTTACGACTGTCTGGCCTCCATGTCTTGCTGCATATAAAATTTCACAATCAAATTTTACATTGAATTTTATTTCAACCTTTTTTTTTAAATAAAAAACAGTTTCTTTGTCATTAAGTATATTGAGCTGTTAAGATTTATTGTTGAGGAGAAGAAAGAAAAAAAATCTAGCCAAAGTTCTTCGTTATAAGATAAATACTCCAATAAAAGAACTCGAATTATTTACGACTGGTGTTTTTATTGTCTGAGTTATTGCTCGAGACGAAGTCACAAAAATAGCCGATGGTCATAATTGAGATATAAAACACACTAAAATATCGCCCGAGGTACCTTGAACCCTAAAGCTTTAGAACTGGATATTTTCTTGAACAGCTTTGAAAGAAATTTTAATACCAATATTTGTATGCAGAATGAATGAATATGTTCAAAGTTGAATTTGTATAATTATTTACCAGTTTTGGTTCTCAATTCGAAAAATCTAACGGATACAGCATTTTGTACGCAAAACGTTTAATGAATTTTGTAGTTGTATTTAGTAGGTAAATTGTTGTTATGTTGTTGGAGGTGTTTTTATGTGAAACGAGCGGCCGGCTATTGAAAGAGAAATTATTTTCATATTTGAAAAAGCAATCAAATACACAACAAAATAAAGCAATATCGAAAGTAAACTGATAATGCTTCAAAAGAAAACTCGTTAAGTAAAAATATAATCGAAGGAAGACAGAAAACTAAGAGAATATTTTATTAAGTGTTATTAATTAAATAGATCAGAATAGAAGTGGAATTGAAAAGGAATTGCATGCAGCCCTAAAGGAAAGAAAGCACGATGGAAGTTAAAAAAAGAGAGAAAAGAATAAAAGAAGAGAAGAGGAGAGTTATAACTGAATTAAACAAAGCCAAGAAAGTGTTTTGGTTTTTCTTCTTTCCTTTCATTTTTTTTTTTTTTTTTTTTCTTTCTTTTTCTTTAGTTTCTGTCCCATCATTCCTTTCGGTTTTCAGTGTTTGTTTTTTTTTCCTTTTTTGTCCCTTACAAAATCAATTTTGCAGCCAAATAGAGTATTAACTGTGAAAACATATAAAAAAATAAGAAAGCAATAAATGTTCAGTATTGCATTCTGTCTTTCGTCTCAAACTATTTTCATAAATTAAATATTATAAAGCGGTTTATTTGAAATGAAAATTAAAAAATAATGGCAAAAATATTCCAAATATTATTAATACCTCAAAATAACCTCTGGACTGTTTAAAGTCATGGCACGGCTAACTCACAGATCGAATAGGGATTTAGCGTATTAGGGTTTGCGAAGGGAAGAAAACTGGAGAACCTGGAGAAAATGCAAGGGAGAGACCTAATAAACGAAACCAAGTAGTCTTCGTAAAAAATAAATATTGCAGATCATGTACGTGACAGGAAGTGCCATATACCTGATGAACATGAAGAATATTTACTCATCCAATCACCATAACTGACTGTAATTTTACTGACATTTATCATCTAAATTATCTATCCTTCGTACAAGCAGGTATGATTAAAAACAACCTGTAATTTCAGCCCTGAAATTCTGGGCTTTTATGGTATAGATATATGTGCTTTACCTCCTTGATTTCAAAAACTGAACGTCGTAATATATATTTATATACATAAATACAAATATTCGCATTATGATTTCGCAAAAAAAAAAAAACTTTTTCCATAAAAAACATTCCACCGTCACAGGATATTATCAAAAATATATTGGATAATTTTTTTTGACATTGAAAGTAAAACTGTATAGATATGATTGATTAATATCCGATACTTGTGAGGTTTGCTAAATTTTACCAGAGCGGAAGTAAGACTTTTTGTCACGAATTTTGTCTTTTCTCTGATAGTCAAGCCTAAGTTTATACTACAACAATTATTCACCTCAGGTTCAGTGAATATGGTGAATATTTACCTCGACTATTGTTGCACTGTTTATAAATATAAAGAAAGAAAAGTAAAAATAAAGAGAAAGAAATGAAAAGCAAAAGTGAAGAACAGGAAAAAGAAATAACTACATGCATTATGATCATAAATCTCCCGGTGAGGTAGCACTGAGCTCCATACACGAAAGATGAAATTATAGGAAAACGAATTTACAAACTACATGCATCATGATCATAAATCTCCCGGTGAGGTAGCACTGCACTCCATACACGAAAGATGAAATTATAGACTTGCATTTATGACCAAAAAACGGTAGCAGGAGGTCCATTAAACAAAACTGATTAACGTGCAATAAAATAGATATGACAAATTGCCGAGAAAAAAGGAAGTTGTGGGAAGAAAATTACTAATATGAGTAACGAATAGTGGGCGTTCTCTCTTGTCATACTTTGCAATAAAGTTCAATGTATCACGTTCATATTACTTAAATTGATAGAATAGATTCATTATACATTCAATTATAATTTCTATGGAATTTCTATTTCTAAGTAGGGCTAGTAGCAGTAGTAGCAGTAGCAGGAGTGGTAGTGGTAGTGGTAGTGGTGGCGGTGATGGTAGTAGTAGTAGTAGTAGTAGTAGTAGTAGTAGTAGTAGTAGTAGTAGTAGTAGTAGTAGTAGTAGTAGTAGTAGTAGTAGTAGTAGTAGTAGTAGTAGTAGTAGTAGTAGTGGTGGTGGTGGTGGTGGTGGTAGTGGTGGTAGTTGTAGTAGTCGTACTGGTAGTGGCTGTCGTAGCGTTAATGGTAGTGGTATCAGTAGCAGTGGTAGTGGTATAGTGGTTGTGGTTGTGGTTTTGGGGTAGTGGTAGTGGTAGTGGTAGTGGTAGTGGTAGTGGTAGTGGTAGTGGTAGTGGTAGTGGTAGTGGTAGTGGTAGTGGTAGTGGTAGTGGTAGTGGTAGTGGTAGTGGTAGTGGTAGTGGTAGTGGTAGTGGTAGTGGTAGTGGTAGTGGTAGTGGTAGTGGTAGTGGTAGTGGTAGTGGTAGTGGTAGTGGTAGTGGTAGTGGTAGTGGTATAGTAGTAATATCAAAATACAAACTTACAGTACGAATTACAGCTATAAGAAAATGAACCGAAATGAAAAAAATATATATATATACTATGTGCTGCTCGATTGGTTGAGGGTCTAACCAACAGGACACAGTTCCCATACAAAGGTCAGCCAAAGAAGTAGAAGTATACAGCAATAAAACTCGTAAAAGTGTATAAGCGAAAAAGTATATTTAAAATGAGCAGCAAAATATTTGACACGCGCTAATCTAGAAATATTTTCAACATGAGATGAACTCGACCGTGCAAGATAAAACCTATAGTCCGACTAATCCAATCCTCCTGCACCGAGACCTTAAGTGCAGTGTGCCCATTACTCAGTCAGTTAATTAGTTAAACAACTTAAAATAAAAGTCAGTAATGTACAACAATTGCACAATACCAATGACGTCAATCATTGGGAAAACAAAACTGAAATAACAAGTGAACGTATAAAGGTTCTAAAATAGACTACTTTGCAATTGTTAAGCACTGGAGTCTGGTTATTTGTTCCTAATTACTTGGTGTTGCTTAAACAAGACCCCAAAGTCCCCTGGGACGGTTGCCATGCCAACGAAAATACGGATAAGTACATTTGAATGGGATGTACGATGTTGTAAATCCGTAGAATTGTTGGACAAATGCATGAGCTATTGTGTTTAGGATATAACGACTACAATCTAAGCAAATGGACGGCTTACTCTGAACAATGGGGTTATATTTACAACAGACCTTGCTTTAATAACTCGTAAACAGACTGAACTCACACAAGAGTGTTCGCCAAGGTCGGTACGTTTGCTGCATGGTGCAGAAGGGAAAAAGGGTAGTACTTTTGAGAGTTTCAAGTAGTTTGAAAACTTCATAACTTGTCAGAACATTAATCGTCCACAGTAAGAAGGTGAATATATGATGCAAAGCATACTAACTTGCCTCAGTAACAGGGTCACTAATGCACTTAGCAAAAGAAGTTAATTTCGTTAATATTGCTTGTTTCATCTAAAGGTGTGCAAGTGGTAATTCCTACTGCCAGCCACAAGAGGTCAGTTGTCAATAAGTCTGAGATTACATTTCCAACTATCTAAGGATTCCATCATGGATGGATCTCAACTGTCCTCCCCTGTTTTCACATCTGCATCGACAAAAGAATCACCCAAAGATTCCAATGAGGACACTGACTTCGTTCCTGGTTCCATAAGTTTCGGTGCGGTCGTGAAAGCAAAAATGATGGCTGGGAGAGCTAGAAGAAGAAGATCATTGTTTGAGCCAGAAAAATGCGAAAACGACATTGGTGAATCTGTGCTGTCACATGCTGATTTTCCGGCCCCTTCGATGTCGAGATCTCCGTCAAAAATGGCTAATTCTGAAGACATGGGCTTTGACAGAGAACTGATTTACGAGATACTGGAGCATGAAGTGAAACAGAAACTACAATCAAAAACATATGATTCTTCAGAGTGTGAAAGTATTTGCCGTCAACTTGCAAACGCGGTTAAGGAACGAATTTCAGCATTGGAAATCAAGAACTACAAAATAGTTTGCAGCTTTTATATTTCAAAGCGAGCAAAGCCTTCCATGAAAATGGACAGCGGATGCGCATGGGACGAGCTCTTGGCGACTGTTGATAAAGACAGCTTTGTTGATTATGTGTTCCAAAATGACAGTATTTCTGCTGTGGGGAGTGTGTACGGTGTCTGTTGCGAGAGACCAAGGCAGAAGCCTGGACGAAGCTCGAGTTTTCCTAAGACAGCTCGAAGCAACTCGTTCCATCAGTGATAAACTTAGCACGATAAAAGCACTTATACCACGGTGTTCAATATATATGTATCATTACTATAATTTTGGACTTGAATATAGAGTTCCGCGCGCTGTGATTGGTCGAGCAACTAATGATTATAAGACGATATTCACTTCGATTTCGGTGAATAATTGTCAAATACCATCGACTTAACATCCCTCTTTATTTTATTTAAGATCAAGTTAAAACACCATCTCAAACAAAAACGTATCGCAACTCATTTTATTTTATTTTATTTTAATCAATTTGCCACAGTGGCAGGGATAAAGACACAGGGCAGAGCCCCAATTGCTTGGCAATATCCCCTAAGAAATAAGATACAAATTAAATGCTATAAGAATGACGAAAAAAAAAAAAAATCAGTAATGGTAAATTATATACATTATAATGTGTGATATATAAATTTAGCCCTTGTTACCTTGCTACTGAATGTTTGTATTTTTGTTTGTTTATATTTGTGTTATATCCATTTAAACTAACTATGCTAAACTAGATGCTACCTGATAAATGTTTACCTAAATAAATAATAATATATATATAATAAAATTTATGGCTAATCAAAGTTTTCCTGTTTAGTTCGACGAAAGTCTCGGCCGGTGCGAATTTAAAAAGGTCAGATGTTGATTTGTAAATTACGTATGTAGATGCTTTTAAAAGTGGCAGTAGAAAAATAAAATTTAATATAAATAAAGCATTTATTCGTCCTATGTTTAGTTGTAAAACACTAATATTGAATGGATGGAAGACTGGATGGATAGGTTTGAATTATCAATCATTACATTAATGTAAGGTATTGAAGTTGTCCTTCAGTAGCATGGTTATATAATAAAGAAAATAAAAACCTTTTACAGTAGTGTATGGCCCCAAATCTCAACTTATTTATTACATTACATTAATACTTATTATTATCTCTATGTCATCTTGAGGCTGTCCGTATTAGTTATACTCGCGTGCTGCTTGTGTATATTTGCAGACAATATCTAAAAGGATGGATGGATGGATATATGGATGCATGAATGGGTGGGTGGATGGACGGATAGATGGGTGGATGTATAGACGGACATTCTCATCAAAGAAAAAAAGTTGTAGTGTAAACGCAATGACAAATGTCACCTTTGACTCTCGTGTAAACAGGTTTTAAACCTGCTGAAGGAATTAAGGTTCTTTTGTTCAAGCTGTCATGAGTCTGTAGTTGGTATTCAACGGATCACACAACATGTTACAGAGCACGAACAAAGCTTTCCCTAATCCCCTCCTTACAATCAAAATTGTTTGAAGTTCTATTTGGAGATAATGTACCAGCTCGTGAACGTTCATGGGGTGCTGTTATATACTGATAATACACTAGAAAATGATCGAGTTTTCATGAGAGTTGGCTGATTTTAGTGTCCAGAACAAGATCCAACCTTAAGACCATGGCAAACTGTATTCATGGTCTTATGGTAGGTAATAAACATGATTAAGAAACCAAAATTGGTCAGAAAAAATAACTTTTCACGCTTGCCAGCAACATTATAATGGTTTTGAAGTATGAAGAAGAAATTATTATGCTAGAGAAGAATCAAAATTGGCAAAAAAGTGAGCTGTTGGCTCTACGAGCAAGAAGACACTCCTCTAGAGATGTCAAGCGATATGATCGTGTACACAATTATCAAATAGTGCTCCATTAATTACCATACTTCTAACCCCCAAGAGGATACTTTATCAAAGGCCATTTAGTGTACAAACAACCTATAGTAATAGAAATCAGAATTGCGCATTAAAAGACCGTGTTCGCAGCATATTGTAAACATCTCTGACAAGAAAAGAAAGTTCTTTTTATCATCAAAAATAAGTTTCAGGCGAAACCGAATAGATTACCCAGCTGAATTTCTTCTGTAAAGATATTAGTGAAAGCCTAGAAAGCTCACACTTGCGTTTTTGAAGAATTTTGATCAAGGTTATTGGATCAGAATGTCTGTGTTTTCTGATCTTGGTCGACCACGAAGCAATTCCTTGGAAGCTGAGCGACCGTCAAAGCAAGACCATGGGAGTTTCACAGTAACTCATATCGACGTACCACACAAACAGAAAAGGGCAAAGTCTCTTGGAAACATCAGAGAATCTTTGAAAGGCATTGATGGTGGACATTTTAATCTCAGGAAGTTTCTTCTTTCAAAATCAGGTTTTTCTTGTTCAAGTGAATCTATTGTCAGCACAAAATCTCGATCTTCATCGGTATGTGAGGAGATTATATACGAAGAAGACGAGGAAGGCACTGAAGAAAAGGCTCAAAAATAAAAAACCATCTTCTTGGGACTTCAGGTATACTTGTTTTGAAGGATTTCTTTAAACCCATTAAGGGCAAGATACAGGCAAAGGTTTTAGATCGGAGTATCATTATGATGTTCGCTACGATGTACCTCATACAGGTACTATCAACGTTGCCAAGCCTGCACTTTCTGACGGACTTATGAGAATTTCTTCTATGACTGAGAATAAATAGACATATCTGTGGAGGCTTTGCGTGAATCGGGAGGAATGAATCACTGAGGTACATTTGATGCCACAGGAGAAGACTTTAGTGCTTACATTAATGATCAGTAATGTACATATGTAAATAAATCTCCCATGCATCGACAAAACAAAACAAACAACTAAATAATGCTGTGAACATAAAAACTGTGTCACAGATTTGGAGCCAGGAAATAAAATGTTTAGGAAGGCTTACAGAAGAAATTTGAAGAAAACAATGATCAATATGTTGTTCATGACTTTCAATATATGTTCAAAGGTCCCAAATACTTGCGCATTTAAAATGCTGTCAAAACTGACGTAATTGATGATGCAGAAGAAGATTGCTGGACTCCAAGTAATTTATCATCAAGTGATTTACTGGGCATAATTTTTCAAGAAATGTTGTTACAATTGAGGTTGTCCAAGACCTGCAGGGTCCCTGGATCAAAATCAGTAGTTTACTGGGCATACAGAATGCAGAAATTCTTCTACAATTGATGTAATTGAGTTTCTCAACTGAAGACCAGGGTCACTGGACCCAAATCAGCATAAAGCGCAAATCAGCGCTTAATTGATCATAAAACATCAGAAATTCTTCCACAATTGATGTAATTTTGAGAATACTCAAGATAAAAGCCTGGGGAGTCTGGGACGTACCAGCACATAGCATCTAGGGTTGGAATGTTGTCAGGAGTATTGATACAATTGAGGCAAATATTTCAAAATCAATGACTAGTTCTGCAACACGCAACAATGTCCAGCAAAAGGACCAACATGGGTACAAATCAGTGGCTTCTTAGTATGAAGCAACTATGTACCATAAACTTAAGCATCATGGACAGCAACGAACAAATGTCATGGACGGTATTGATGTTATCTAGTAAAAGGATTGATAGATGCACAGATCAGCAAGTTCTTTAATTTAAGCATGAAACATCTAGAGGAGATGCCACCATGCATGCAGCATCGGCTGGTGTACCTTAACTTAAGAGGGGTAGTCCGTAAATACCACCTGAGGGGTGCAGAATGAAAAAAATCGAAATCGCTCAAATTTTGTCAGAATGTAGGCCTTAGTGAATTATAACTGTTGTGTAAGTTTCACTTCGATCGGATAAATAGTTTAGGAGAACGGCACCGAAAACCGTTTTTTCTGATCACTTCCGGTTTTTTCACTCGATTTCACCACATCCCCAAAAACCCCAAAAATCACGAAATTCCTTTCGCATTCCTCGGCAAACAATTTAATTTCATGAATAAGGGATCCTAACCCTCATTTGGATGGATTTATCAAGCATTTTGCTTAAAATGGGAATATTTTATCGATTTTTACATTATTTTAATTATTTTGAGCAAAATTTTATACCCTATGTTGCAAGGCTTATATCTCCAATGGTACATCGATTCACATAAATTAACTACTACAGGGAGAAAGAGCAATGTTTTATCTTTACTTTCATCAAATAAAATTTTGGGGCACTTGAAAATTCGAATTTTGGCAAGACGAAATACAACCCCTATTGACCCCCAAAATAATGACAACTTGAGTCGTAAGCGGTCACGCTTTATGCGAAAGATAAATTATTTGGTCCATTAAACTGCTTCTAATAGACAAGAAACTCGATGGTATAGAAGATAAAACGTTTATTGACATTCTCAGAAAATATTAAAAGAATCCAAGTGAAATTTTTATTGTTTTAGGACAGCCAAGTTGAGTCTTCTTGTTGTGTCACTCGATACTAACGATTTGCCCCTTCGATTTTCGATAATTTTTGGTATACATTGTCTTTAAAAATCCTCAATCACAATATAACAACCTTACTAATACAGTATGAACAATTTGTACCTTATTACACTTGGATTCGTAGAAAATAAACTCGTTGAAGCCAGGCGCCATGCGAATAACTCAATAGTCCAACTGACTTTGCAGGATTACGTGACAAATATTACCACAGGTAGCCCGTCATCACTCCATCAGATTAACTCGTACATGGACGGCATTGCCGTGGCATCAATTGTTTTTGGTTTCAGATGATCTTAGGCAATAAAAGTCTAAAAAAAGTTAGCTGTAATCGTTTTATAGTCATGCTTTTATTTGTTGATCTCAGAATGGTCCTAGTGTTTTATGACTTTCAATTATTAATTTTTTTAACATGAAAAATAATTTTTATAAGTTTTTTGTTAACCGTTAGTGAAGACAAACCTAACCGTTAGCCGTTCAAATAAGCCAAAATTTTAATCGTTAGCCGCAAAACTATCCAGAAACAAGGATGGGCACTGGAAAAGTGCAAGACTGCACGAAGAAGCAAATGCAGTACAGTAACATGCATGCATAAAATGTTTTCAGGTCACTTCTGCAATATCATCACTACAAAAAACACCTTACATACTGATAGAGACCATTGCGGAAAACATGCAACTGTGCTTCATAGTCGCAGAACGTAACCCATGTCCACACTCTTCATGTTTTTGTGAAAATATATTTATGCTTCATAAACATCATTTTTCATTTTAAAGGATCGAAACTGGAGGGTTTAGGGTGGGGTGAGTGGGACCTTTTAGTTTGAATGTCGTATTTAATTTTTTATGACCCCTCTCCCTCTCCCCAAGCATCCTGTAGGAGACCAAGAAAACACAAGGCAGTAGTGCCAGAATTTACAAATAATTTTGTTTCATTTTCGGTTCCATGTTAAAAACAGATACCCAGCTCGCTTCTGTCAAGATATATACATCACAAACTCAGAGGCGGCGGAGAAGGGGGCTATAGCCCCACCCCCTTCAAGAATTTGGAGGGGCTCAGCCTTCCTACGTTTTAAAAGAAACTAGTTCCTTAAAAATTTTAAAAAGTTTGACTTAGTGCGTTATACCGCGAGTGTGTATACCAAAGAAAATACAAGTACACGGCCCAGGGGAGGGGGGGGGGGGGGGGGGTGGAGGGGGGAGCACTTCGGGTCGTTTCATACGGGGATGCTCCGCCCGGACTCATGACCCCTTACCCTTTTCTATACCAAATTTCAGCAAAAAGGTACCCCTTTTTATACCTTTTTTTGCCTGAAAAGGTACCCCTATTATATACCTTTGAAGAAAACCTACCCCTTTTTATACCAAAATTCACAAATTTCCACCCCTTTTCCAGTGCCCATCCCTGTTTCTGGATAGTTTTGCGGCTAACGATTAAAATTTTGGCTTATTTGGACGGCTAACGGTTAGGTTTGTTTTCACTAACGGTTAACAATTATTATAATTATTTTTCATGTTAAAAAAATTAATAATTGAAAGTCATAAAACACTAGGACCATTCTGAGATCAACAAATAAAAGCATGACTATAAAACGATTACAGCTAACTTTTTTTAGACTTTTATTGCCTAAGATCATCTGAAACCAAAAACAATTGATGCCACGGCAATGCCGTCCATGTACGAGTTAATCTGATGGAGTGATGACGGGCTACCTGTGGTAATATTTGTCACGTAATCCTGCAAAGTCAGTTGGACTATTGAGTTATTCGCATGGCGCCTGGCTTCAACGAGTTTATTTTCTACAAATCCAAGTGTAATAAGGTACAAATTGTTCATACTGTATTAGTAAGGTTGTTATATTGTGATTGAGGATTTTTAAAGACAATGTATACCAAAAATTATCGAAAATCGAAGGGGCAAATCGTTAGTATCGAGTGACACAACAAGAAGACTCAACTTGGCTGTCCTAAAACAATAAAAATTTCACTTGGATTCTTTTAATATTTTCTGAGAATGTCAATAAACGTTTTATCTTCTATACCATCGAGTTTCTTGTCTATTAGAAGCAGTTTAATGGACCAAATAATTTATCTTTCGCATAAAGCGTGACCGCTTACGACTCAAGTTGTCATTATTTTGGGGGTCAATAGGGGTTGTATTTCGTCTTGCCAAAATTCGAATTTTCAAGTGCCCCAAAATTTTATTTGATGAAAGTAAAGATAAAACATTGCTCTTTCTCCCTGTAGTAGTTAATTTATGTGAATCGATGTACCATTGGAGATATAAGCCTTGCAACATAGGGTATAAAATTTTGCTCAAAATAATTAAAATAATGTAAAAATCGATAAAATATTCCCATTTTAAGCAAAATGCTTGATAAATCCATCCAAATGAGGGTTAGGATCCCTTATTCATGAAATTAAATTGTTTGCCGAGGAATGCGAAAGGAATTTTGTGATTTTTAGGGTTTTTGGGGATGTGGTGAAATCGAGTGAAAAAACCGGAAGTGATCAGAAAAAACGGTTTTCGGTGCCGTTCTCCTAAACTATTTATCCGATCGAAGTGAAACTTACACAACAGTTATAATTCACTAAGGCCTACATTCTGACAAAATTTGAGCGATTTCGATTTTTTTCATTCTGCACCCCTCAGGTGGTATTTACGGACTACCCCTCTTAAGCATCAATGGCCAGCAACATACAAATTCCATCATGATGGACACGTGCACAGATCAGTGAGTTCTTTAAGCAAGCGGCTTATTTAATATAATTTAATTATCAATGAACAGCAATGTACAGTTGTCATGGATGACATTGGTGTTATACAGGAAAACGACTGATTCAAAACAGGCAACTGATGTAACCTAACAATACCTACGTTACGGGCCGAAATAGTGAGTAGAATCTAAAAATATTGGGCTAGTGAGGACAAGATAAGAAAGAAAGGTGTAATATAATATCGTATCTAGATTATTCTAAAAATGGACATTATTCTGTAACTTTAAACAATGTAAATAAAAACGATATTTTGCATGTATATTCTTATGTATATATTTCTGTATATCCTGAATTAGGTTTTGTGTATATATTTATAATGAGCTGTGTAAGAGAGAAACAGAAGGATATATATATGATCCATTATACGTACGGTACAATAAGTGTTAAAAATAAAAATGTCTTAGCATGAACTAACGCATCCCGTGATTATTTCCCGCCATTTTCAAGGCTTAAGTTAAGATTGCACACACATTGCTATAGTAACTATTCTTTGAATGATGCAAGCTTTTAGGAATACATTTTTAAATAAAACTTCAATAATATAAGATTTATTCCACAATAGCCACGGATCGGATGTTTTTAGCGGTAAATTTTGGGCAAAAGTAACACCGATATATTTTTGTCCGTTTGATGGGCAGTACGGCAAAACGACCGATAGCCTGATAAGTCCTAAGGCTATATAAAAATAACGCTGATTAAGGTTAGTAAATATATTTATACTGATCTGCATGTGCAAAGAAGATCGTGATAATGACAATATGTGTCAGTCATGTTGCTACACCACGGGTGTATAAAAAGTATACCTTTTTCGTTAAACGGTGTTCAACTTACCGTATATATTTCCCATCATTTACTGATCGCGCATATAGTTTTGGACGCGATTATGCAAATCGTTGAGCTTTTTATTGCCACTCGAAATTTGACATGCCATAAAAAAATTTAAAGTACTTTTAAAGATAAACCTAATTATTTACTTACTTCACTCCATCGCATTATGATGAAGAAAATAGGCTACTTTTCTCCAGCCCTCACGGCTCCTAGCTTATCTTCTAACCAATCATCCGACATTCATCTCCTTTTCATTCCAGTTCCTCACGGGGAACACCTCTGGGCCTAACATAACCAAAGCAATAATGTTATTGACGCCTAAATGGCACAGGCAAACCTGGATAACACAGGGAACTCGCGTGATGAGTTCCGCCAAGTTTTAACGAAGGCTTTCTAAAGTTATGCGGTAATTTATTGCACACTAGTTTATTTTTGTACGCTTTGCCTTTTACATTTGTATCACTCAATTTTTACTGTCCCTTTTTCCCCCAACAAGATTCGGGAGGGAAGGCAACAGTCTAGGATCTTTAGACTCCTATCCTGTCAGGTTTTCCCACCCCTTCAATCGAGCGGCACCGTCGGGAACACCAGACAGCTATCGTGAACCCAAAATGGGGTGAATACCAAGTTCTACACACACTGAAGTATCAATGTCTGCATAACAAAGACGAAATAGACGAAATCAAAATACTTTTGGCGGCGACAAAAAGAACTATGACCCTCATAGGGCGTCACTGATTCAGTGTTTAGTTGAAGAAAGAAGAAAAATATATATCAAAACATCCCTGATTAGCAAAACGGAAACAAAACAGTTAAGAGAGCATGCCGGAGCCATGCACGCCCACACACCCTCGACAGGCGAAGGCACAAAAGAATTCATCAACAGAGCAATTTTCATTCAAAAACATTTCACGTAATTGACGCCCTCGAGTCATATTTACACATCTTTGACAAGTTGAAGTGACGTGTTTTCGGTCTTAGACGGATTACTTGGCACGACCTGTTTTGCAGAATTTCCGAGTCCCGTGATCAGAAACGCACAGTAAATCAAAACACAAGTTTCGACAAGACTAAGAGCCATCTGGTGGAAAGCTAAACTGTGAGTACGAAATTTGAAATCGATCGTATCTGGTTCTATAAATAGACAAGACTTGCTAAGATCGGACGTAAACAGATCTGTGGTCTGTAACTCGGTAAAACCTATTAGAAAGGCTCGTAAAGGTCACAAACACCTTCAGCGTAATCTGCGCTGGCTTCCTAAGGAAACAAAAAAGATGGAGACAATTGAGGAAAGGATAATAGAGGAGGACCCAGCATTCGCGGTTGTGAAGCCGCGCAAGACTCGAGAGCGCAGTAAGTCTCTGTTTGAGGCAGAACGACCCAAGCTGACGGAGACCGACCATGGTGTTTTCGTCATGACACACGCGGACTTCCCTCAACGTATTCGAACACATTCAGTACCGATCGATCCTGAACAATTGAAGTCAAAATCCTCAGCATTCAACAGTACTGCTGTCCGGAAAATTATCCACGATGTTCTGGAGAACAAACTGTATGGGAAAAGTTACAGCTCCAAAGAATGTAACTCTGCTGTGAAGGACATCGCCAACATCATTAAAGACAAGATGAGCGAACTTGAGATGCCTCACTACAAATTTGCTTGTACTTGTCTTATTACAAGGAGGATTAAGCCAGCACCTGTAGTAGAGAGTGGATGTGTCTGGGACAACGCTAAAACATCTGTGGATGAAGACAATTTTGCGGAATTCCTTTATAAAAACGAGGATTTGTATGCTTTGGGCACTGTTTACGGAATCTACGACGGGAAATTCGAGAAGAAGTCTGCAGCGACGACCTCCATGTCTACCAAGAGCTGCGGAAGGCCCTCGCCAATACCAGAATAGAAAAATGTTTTTAACTCAATATTGTACATATACTTAATGATACACACTGCTGTAGCAATATATTTAAAGTAATATCATTAGAAAACGAAAGAAATTTAATGAGTTTTGAAATAATTGTCTGAAAACATCGCAAGCAGTCGTAAAGCGGTCAGTTAAGATTAAATTTCAAAACAAAACCATTTGGAATATCGTTTTACAAATAGTTCTCCATAACAAGCCATTTTTTCCGATAAATATTTGCTATTATCAATATTATTGTTGTTGTCGGAGGTATATAATGTTTTGAAAACAAGGAAGAATAGACAAGTAAGAACAGGACTCAACAGACCGGAGCGGATATCTGTGTTTTTATAGGAACAGAAATATTTTGGCCAACTTGACTCTCGTGATCCTTCAATGGATTATCTTGTTTGAAACAGGCTTTGTGACAGACACGTTAGATGCAAATCTGATTCTTAACGATTAAGTGGGGGTGCAGTGGATTAAGACCACAATCGAACCCCGCTTATGAAAAACCTGCTTAATAATACGGACACTAGTTTCCCCAGTACGTGGGTTGCATTTATCTTACATTAACCTGCTTAGTACGGACACCCTCTTATTACGGACACTTGTTTTTGTCCCAGTGATATGCATCTACTCTTACATTAACCTGCTTAATAAGGACACCCTGTTATTACGGACACTTGTTTTTGTCCCAGTGATATGCATGTACTCTTACACTAACCTGCTTAATACGGACACCCTGTTATTACGGACACTTGTTTTTGTACCAGTGATATGCATCTACTCTTGTTATTACGGACACTTGTTTTTGTTCCAGTGATATGCATCTACTCTTACATTAACCTGCTTAATACGGACACCCTGTTATTACGGACACTTGTTTTTGTCCCAGTGATATGCATGTACTCTTACATTAACCTGCTTAATACGAACACCTTGTTATTACGGACACTTGTTTTTGTTCCAGTGATATGCATCTACTCTTACATTAACCTGCTTAATACGGACACCCTGTTATTACGGACACTTGTTTTTGTCCCAGTGATATGCATGTACTCTTACATTAACCTGCTTAATACGAACACCTTGTTATTACGGACACTTGTTTTTGTTCCAGTGATATGCATGTACTCTTACATTAACCTACTTAATACGGACACCCTGTTATTTCAGACACTTTTCCAGTGCCTTCGATGTTCATATTGTCAGGGTTCTGCTAGCACACGTGATTCTGGAAAATGATTTTTAAGACACTTCTGATACTCCAGACAATCATCTAAATAAATAACCAATCCTATCGATTGGTAAATACTTGTTTTGTACATAGGATTGATATATATTGTACGTTAGATCCAAAGTATATAACTTATTGCGGCTGAATGGTTATAGGATTAAGGCACTCGGTGAAAGCCGACCTGAACAAATTTATGCATAAAATGATTTGATTTGAGAGATAGTTCCAATTATGGTCGAATGGAAGGAGCCTATGGCTCAGGAAGCTATTAAATCAATGTATATTTTATGGTAACAAAATAAAAGTTAAACTAATTAGAATTGATTTAGTTGCGTTGTTCTTACGTTCATTCTGAAAATAGTCGGGGGGAAACAGAGAAAATGAAAACAAAGGTAAAGAGAGTAGAAGGATAGGGTGAGAAATGTAAATAGAGGAATAGAAATAGGAATGAAAGGAAAGATGCAATGACTGGGAGGGAAAAAATAACACAAAGAAAAGGACTATTGTAGATCAGTAGAGAAAGAGAAGAGGAAGAAGGAGCAAGAGCAGGAGCAGGAGAAGGAGAAGGAGAAGGAGAAGGAGAAGGAGAAGGAGAAGGAGAAGGAGAAGGAGAAGGAGAAGGAGAAGGAGAAGGAGAAGGAGATAAGACATTTGTTTCGCTGTATTAAATTTTGCGTACTGGCGACTCATGTCTACAGTCACGAGTTGCGAGCGTAGTTTATTTGGCGCCAAAATACACTCAGTAATTCATTAACAGTTCTGTTTACATCCTTACATCATTGACTATGGCTACTTGAATCAATAAGAAATACAACTCATTCAGTAATTCATTAACAGTTCTGTTTACATCCTTACATCATTGACTATGGCTACTTGAATCAATAAGAAATACAACTCATTGAATTAGTTAAAAAATATTCACTTAGCTACCGATAATGTTGAGTGACCTTTGTTAGGTATACTAATTAATAGGATTCATTTTCGTGATGTCTAGACTATTTTTCCAAGACGCAGATGAAGGAGAATGAAGAGGAGAAAGAAGAAAGGAAGGAAATGTTGCATTAGTTTCAGAACATTTAATTGAGATACTTCAAAAATGGAAATAACAACCCTTGGGTTTATCAGTATCAAAAATGGAAACAGTTTCTAAAAAAAGTTGGTGTACAAATTTCAGCGTGAAAGTTAACAGGAAACTTTCCGTTACCGTGGAAACACCAAATTTTTTAGTAAGAATTTTTTACTTTAATAAGGAAAAGAAGGATGATCATATTTAAAAATACAAGCTATCAACCCAAACACCAATAAATTATAAACATGGAAATAAGTTTATATCAATATGGAGACGATCCGGTCAATAGCCGCGTTTCATATCGAGTGAAGGGACTGGGGAGATCGGGCAACTGCTGACCAGGCTGGACACAAATGAAGATTTTTATATATGTACTTATATAATACCATTAAGCTCGAAAAATGCATCCCGATTTTGACCGAATGAACAAAAATTCACTGGTAAAAGGAGATATTTTTCACGATTGTCCGATTTCGACCCAGTAGAATATACGAAACTCGGCAATGGCGAGTTTTTTTGGTATTACTAGGTACTCCATCGGTGATTAAAGATTAAGAGCAGTGTTTGCCATTCTTTGAAGGATGGCAGTGACATTTACGAGGCTCATTTGTTTGATTACAACCAAGCAAAGATGGCGGTAGAAAACATTTACTACATCTTATTTTTATTACCACATCTTATCTTATCTTATTACCGCTAAAAGAAGAAAAATATGGAACGGAAAAAGAAAAAAGGATGGAAGATAAGGACAAAATAAAAAAGTAGCGAAGGTTATTGCATGTCAACTTTGTAAACACATTGTTATCACTCCTCATCAAAATCCACTTCATTCATGTCATTACATTCAGCATCTCCATGGCAACAAGAACTTCTTGAAAGTCAAAACTAGCGACAACAAACACTTAAACTTTCTATTTGTCGAAAGAGAGACGAGAAATACATTCTGTTTCGAAAACAAGGCTGAAAAGGATAGTTTACTGTACATTTCTTGTTGAAATTTTCTTTCGTGAATCACACGTTGGAGTCGTGTCACGTTTTTGTTTGTTTTGCCGGTTCCTTTACATAAACTACAATAAACAAATTACCCTACTATATTCATTGTCGTTTATGTGGGATGAAAAATATTCTTCGAGAGAAAATGTTTTTTAAATACTTGTCTCATCCGAATGATCCTTTTTGGTACTCGAGTCTGAGTTGATAACACTGATTTAAACTCGAAAAACGGAACTTTCTTTCAAGTTTCCAAGCAAATATTTGTTTCTCATCGACTCTCCATCTGTTGTGAGAAGTCTATAAGTGACGTTCTTGTAAAATAAGACAGCTCAAGGATTCTACGCCGTTCAATGTGTACAATAGTTCAAGACAAAGTATTCAAAAACTGCCCTCATTTTTGACATTTCTCGCACAGACACTTGCTTAACATCGGTAAATAGAGAAAAGTAATATCAACTTCTTATTACTCCACAGGGACTATTAATCCACCTGGCAACGGTCTTTTGTCTGGGTATAATTAGTGGACAATTCTTCATTGGTTTATCGCGAGAAAATGACTTAATTATTTATAAATTAATACTTCGGCTGTCAAAGGTTCTTTTGTATGAAGTAGTTGTACATGATGACTAGAATTGTAAGAATGCTTTTGAGTACAGAGTTGGTTTTAGTGATACTTATAAACTTGGCATAAAGCAATTAAAAGTGGTAATTAAAAAGGAGAAGACTCAATATCGCTAGGAAAGGTATCTTGCTGCAAAGATCTGAAGCTTTGGATGACACGTTGCTTAAAGGTACTTCACTTGGTCGACACTCATACAGGATTAAGTCTCTGGATTCTGCCGAGTCTCGTTTAGAGTTAGTATCTCATTTTTCCATGATGTATGCAAGTGATAGTTCAAGTCACCGCAATTCCATTGCACCTGACACACTTCATTCACGCCGAACATCGTTAGTACCAGACATGGCCCGATATAATAACAGACGACTCTCCACTTCATCTCAATCCAGCACGCTATATGGCAGTCGAAGGAAGTCTATTGCTATGCCCCGATTCGCGCATCCAGTAAGCGAAGCTTCGCAACGTATTCCCAAGTACTCCAACAGCTACAAGACTGAACCGGATGAGAATAAACGATTCAAGACAAAGCCAGTGGCTGACCTCATCGAAATCATCCTCAAAGAAAGACTGTCTGATATGTCTTACAGTGCTGAGCGCTGTCGAAAACTTCTAGTACCAATCGCAGAGGAAATCAAGGGTAAAGTTAAGTTACTGGGGTACGATCGGTATAAGCTGGTCTGTGTTGTCCACATCGGGTCCATTAACAACCAGGACGTCCGAATCGCTAGTAGGTGTTTATGGGATGCGTCGTTTGATCGTGTTGCCTCTTCATCGTTTTGTAACGACACTCTATTCGCTTCTGCTTCGGTTTTTGGTATATATCAAGAATAACTGAGTCAATTTTGGAGGTTTATACTAGGATACTAAGGAAGAAGACAATACAGTTTTCTTTTGGAAAAAAAAAACTTTTCCATGGAATATGTACAAGACAGTGATTATACGAAGGAAACCAAATATTGTATTTTATCTCTAAGTTGTAAAAAACAGTAAACAAACTTGATGACAACTAGTTAAAAGACATAAGAGATATCAGTAATGGTCGTCACGTGATTTTACGAGTTTTGAAGCGACCTCTTGACTTGATCCACAGGCAGCCCAAACAAGGCTTTATTTATCATGGTCAGAAAGGCAATTAAGTTTATATGTACTTTGGGTTCCTCAGAGTATCTCGCTCCAGTGTTTCTTGCTCTTGTTTGTAGGTTTTGTCATCCGTCGAAACTAAGAAACCTACGACCGAGAAGGACTAAGACCGAGAATCATTGAAACCGAGAAAAACAGTTGGCCGAGCCTCTAGAAACACAGGTTACAACTGTGGAACGAAGTTCAAAGATTTTTCAAAATAAATTGCAGTAAATTGCTTTAGTTATTCTGGTACCTTTGTTAATATCCTGGCGAAGGTTCAGCGGGATTTTAGTCTAAAATTTGTGATTAAGAACGGTTGTAACACAATGATTCGATGTGTAGGTAGGAAGCACAATAAAATAATTAACTACAGATTTGCCATATTGTAGGTATTCCAGTAACTAATGTTTACGCAGGTCTGGGTTTTCACTGGTGCTTTTATTTGATCTTATTCAAAGTAAAAGTAGGAAACAACACGTTTCGTATGGCACTTCTACCTTCCCTAAACTTTCACCAACATCTTAAAGACATGAACCAAGAGTAAAAAACACAAAGAGGTTACAAAAGTCTTCGTGTGGATCCCATGTTTGTAATTTCAAGACGGTATGGGGAGAGAGGGAGCAAGGGAGGGAAGGGAGAGATAGGGGAGGACTGAAGAAGGAGGGAGAGAAGCTTAAGGAGTGAGGAAGAAAGGGAGAGTGGGAGGGAGAGATAGGCGAGGGCTGAAGAGGGAGGGAGGGAAGGAGTGGGGAAGAAAGAGAGGGAAGGAGTATTGAAGAAAGGGAGGGTGGGAGGGAGTGATAGGGGAGGACTGAAGAGGGAGGGAGGAAGAGCAGCGTAGGTGCGCGGATGTTCTAATGAGCCGTGTTAACAAGATGTTCTAATGAGCCGTGTTAACTAGCTGTTGACCTGATTCTTATATTACTTAGCAACAAGATGCATGAGATTGTCTATCACAATCAGTCAAGTGGAGGGGTGTAAGATTTTCGATAGGACCATGACATCTGTGTCCCACATCTACTTCATACAGCGATAAAACTACCAAAGAACACGTATCTGATTCCATGGTCTACACTTGAAATCCAATGAAGTGACACGAAACCAATCTATTTAAAAATACTACTTCAAAGCTATCTATGATTGTCATTGTTCCATTTGTAGTTCATTTAATAAGCCAGTTCACAGTTTAAGAATCGTTTTCAGTGCGCAGGCGATTCTATCCCGAATTGCTCAGCTTCTTTTGTTTAAGCCTTCTTTTGTTTTTAATTAAACAAAAGAAGGTTACAAATTTGGGATAAAATCGTATGCGCACTGAATATGATTCTTAAACTGTGAACTAGCTTATAGAGTGGTTTTCGTATTAATGGGACACATATGGTACTGACTTACAGCACGTAAACGCCGTACGACATGCCATATCATTGAAATGGCTTCCAATCCTTATCCTTGCGTTCCAGTAGTACATCCAATCGCAATGCGTAGTTATGTTACTGAAGATACGGTACGGCTACAGTAGGGCTGTGAATTTACCATATCGTTTCCCACTAATACAAAAACTACTCTAATGACTACACCAATGCATGTTTTTTGAAGGTTATTGAGTTCCTCTCGTCTCTTCATTTAATTAATAGATGCACGTGACGTCAAAGCAGCTCAATTTGGAGGGCAAAAAAAAAAAGAATTTCAAACTCCTGAGAATTCGAAACTATTGTTTTACCCTCCAAATTGAGCTGTATTCCGATGTGCTGCAAGGGGTCTATATACTTGTTTCCTTCCACAAGGTACTACATTACAATTTTTTTATTCAATATTATCACCATAATTACGCAGCTTTTCATCGTCTTACGTTTTTTCTCACTCCGAGTTTCCTTTTCGTTTAATTTAAATGGATCTTTTGGCGAACTACACAGGAAGCCCAAGTGGCAGGGCAAAGCACTAAAAAAACCTTTCAATTCAAGGGCAACGCGGGAGCTCAATTTGTACATTCTGTTTGTTCGCGGGAACAATGGCCGGTGCTTTCTACCATGCTAATGAGAGAATTAAAACAGCAAGTTTTCTTTGCTAAATCCTTTTTGGTAAAAAATTCTGTTGGGAAATTGCGAAAAAACAAAAATTTTAAAACCTTTCCATAAACGCGATAACCGAGGACGAAACGACTTTTCTTCTTCGTTTATGAGGAAAATCGTTAAGGTTATAAATTAAGTTATGATGACACTATTTACTTTTTTGCCTGAATAAACAGACTGAATTGTACATCAACCTAGTCTCTGTACGAATATTGACTTTCAACAAAACCTTCAAATATTATTAAACCTGAAACAATCTCTGGGCTGATCAGAACAGGGAACGTCAGGGAACGACTAACTAACAGATCAAATTTAGTGTGTTGGGTTTTCTGGAAAACTGGAGAAAAACCCTTGTCGAGGGAATCAGAGGAGTAAGACCAAAACGTTGCTCACACACGTGCCCAATCCAGAAAAAGAAGCTGGCGTTTCAATTAATATATTTTGATGATAGCTGCTAAAGAAATATTGGCACCTATTGAATTTCAGAGGTCTTCATCTGCCAACAGTTGGATGCATGTCTTGGATGATTTGTTCTATGTTAAAAAAAAAAATACTAGTTTCTTAGTAAAACGAAAACTAAATGAAAATGTTTAAGAAAACGAACTGGATAGACAGACGGACATCAATATATATTAATCATCAAATCCATAGTTTCCTAGGAATTTTTTGGCACATTTTTTGGTCATTTGCAGGTTGGTGTGAATCAGAAGCATGGACGTTCTTTCATCTGTTTTACATATTTCGTTCGATAATTACTTATTGTGTTTCTCTTGATTACTTTTGACCAGCTTTTTAATAGAATATAAACATCGTTAACCTAATGGGATCAAAAAATTAATTGAAGTAAAGAGGGAGAGCTCGAAAACAAAATAATGTTCTCAAAACATTTGCAATTTCAATAACATCAAATGAGAACTCTTTCACGAAAGGTTATGCCGCAATACTGTGAGGGTTTTAATTTGTCAATAAAGGAAGGAATGAAAGACACTAATAATCACAAGAGGATACAATTCTGTAGATTCTTGTGGAGAGGTCTTACAGTCAAAATGGCGCAAGCGTACCCCCCTAGACTCCAAACTTGAAAATAAAATATCTGCTTGAGTTTTGATTCGATTCTTCAACAATTGCCATGCCAAGGTAGAAAAACTCCCCATGAAGGCCATCCCTTAGAATTTTAGTTGTGAAATGAATGTGAAGTTTGGAGTCTTCGATTTATTAATGAAAACTCAGAGTGAATAATCAACTCAATATTCGAGTAATGAAATCAATAATGGAGCTTAGGGGGTACACTTAAGCCGTTTTGACTTTAAGAAGCCCTTGCACTATGTTCTGAACAAATATTCCCGCGAAGATATGTCAGCTTAGCGCAGTTCCTTCTGGAAATGCCAGACCTGTCATCTACACCTTATTATTATTTTGACCCTAGCGATATATGTGTCTGCCTATTCCGTGCGATGCACAGACGTGGAAAATACCTCATAATGAAAGCGCCCAAGTCAAGCGAAAATTACAACATTTCAAGCCTGCAAATGTGTTTGTTTTAGGGGCGAGAATTGTCTTCAGGCAAAAAATGCGCTAAACTAAACTCAAACCATCTGTTACTAAACATGCTTTCCTGAAGGCGTATTTCTTGAATGATAAAGATTATTCTTGAATGATAAAGATTATTTTTCTAGAACCATCTTTCTGATGGGAAATAAAGTGTTTTTAAGCCCAAATTATAGAAATTCACTCAAAAATCATTTTCTAGATATACATCTTTGTTTTACGAGGTTATTCTAAAATAAATTATGTAACTATAAACCTTCACTTCGGTCTTACTCAGGCAAGTAAGCTTACTACCTATCCTACAATAATTTAAGCTACTGAACGTCTGAGATACTACCCTTTTTTCTGCAAAAAAAAGTGCCACGATTCTCCTTCAACATTTGCCAAACAATGTCCTTTCAGCCTTTATCTCTGAAACTATTTAAGATATTCTAGTTATTGAGTCCTAAAATATTCTAGATATCATCTAGATGGTTATAAAGCGTTTTACACAAAATATATAAAAATATTTTACACAGTTAAAACGTACTACAAAGTATAAATAATTTGTCATGCAGGGGCAAACTTTGCAGTAATCAATAGGGGTCAGGTTCAGTGGAGTCTATCTTGCCCCTATCTTATATACATTGTGTTTTTTATTCAGTCCTACAAGGTTAATTAACATTACCTTCTTGACGTATTAAAAGATTTTTGTCTATATTGTGAAAGCTGAGGTCAAAGTTGAGTGCCTTTCTTTTAATAAAACTGCACTTCAGCTGGAGTCTTGAACATATCGTTTATCTTCAAATCATTGCCAATATGCGATACTCTATTATAGTGCAAGGATGACGCCAGAATATATAATAAAATACACAATATTTTGAGCTTTAAAGTTAAAACTGCCCAAGACACTTCAAAATTTTGAAGAATTTTTTTCCGTGAAGACCTTGGGGGCACAGAGGATTTATAATACTAGTAAATTCGCAGCGGAAAAAAAAACTTTTTTCCGGTTGAGTCAAGAAACTGTAAACACGGTACATACAGCAAAAAGAGAATGATTACGAAAGCTTGCAGTAGCAAAACTATCAGTCAAAGGATCCCATAAACATTGACTTGTTATTTCGATCCCTTGGTCGCGAATCTCACCGATAAAGACAACGGCAACAACTTTGGTGTGTGTTTTTGAGATGCTCTTTACTCGAGTTTCCACACCTTGGCTTATCTTGGCAGCCTGTTTGACGCAGTTGGGACTGTCATAATGTTTTCCTTGTAGTTCCTTCTCAAGTTCTTCAGTGATAATCTGTCGTAATTTTTCATTGGTATCGAATTCGGATTCATGACTCAAGTCACTGATATCAAAGTTGTTGTCGTTATTACTGTTGCTATTGTTGCTTGGTGGTTCCGAAAGAATAGGACCGCTTTGGTCTTCATTACCATGCCATGTACACGACCGAGGTCTAGATACATTCGATAAAAACGCGATCCCAGAAGCAAGAGAATTAATACCTGACGTTTTCAGTCTTTCCTTGTGTCGATCATGGCGAAAAAATGGATCGAGTGAATTCAAAGTCACGGATCTTTTCCTGCTTATCGAAGTCATTCTCCCTCGAAACCTTTTGGCAGCTTCTCCAAATCGCTTCTGTTTATCCTCGGATCGTATCGAACAAATAGCCAGTACTAGATCATCAGAATAATGACACTACTAGTAATGTTTGAATATAATACAAGTCAATCACTGTTCAGTACAGCGAACATTATTATCCATTTACAAAGCTTAAGCACAAAGCGAAACAGGACAGCCCACTTAGCATTAGAAAAGGTTTTTCTTTTGTCTACCTGGTTTTTGAAAGCCACTATAATAGCAGAGGATTAGCTGTAAGTACTGATGTGATGTGGCCTTTCAACGAGTATTGTCATGGAGACATGACTGGACAGGCGTAGACATGCGTAATATGGCGCCATGTATCTTAGAAATATGTCCATTAAAACAGTCCCACAATGCACTGCAATGCCACCTCGACCCAGTTTTTTCCCTCGACTTCTGAATGGCTAATAAGTAGAGAGTTTAACATCTCGTTTTCGGCAAAAGCGAAAGGTCAGTTGACAAGCAAAAAATCTACAGAATTCGTGAAAAAAAAAATCGAAAAAAAATCGAAAAAGAGAAAGAAAGGAAACAGAAATAAGGCAAACAAATGAAGAGAGTAATGGAAGTGAATGTAAAAAAATATACGATTCTTTTAAGAATTTTTTTTTTTAAGTAAAATGAAGGCAACGATGACATGACCACAGGCACATGCATATATCGATATTAAATATATGTCATCATTTAAGGTCATGTAGTTGATCTTTGGTAAAGCGGTAAAGCGGGTCGTCTTATCCAATTAATTCAGGGCTCATTGATCATCAGTACCAACAAAACAGTGTCATTCTTCACTGAGTATGCCCTACTTTTTTTCACGAGGATTGCAAAAATCGATTTCTAAAATCCAATTCTATCATGGAAGAAGAAGCCAGCCACAGGTCTGATAGCTACACCGGAGAAACCGGAAAAAATTAATCCTCGAAGCACAGGAGAGAACCAACTTGAAGCTCTACTCACATAAGACAACTAGAAACAGGATAACCACGCTTATAACCAACCCCGAATCGAGGTGGGGTGATACTGCATAGAAATTTATAGCTGTGTAAAAACGCCTTGGCATGAGCGTGAATGACGAGTAGACAGATTAAAATATAAGTTTGTTTATATCATCGAATGGAAGTTAATCGGATGACCACGCCTATACCCAGCCCTGGGCCAAATAGGTGGGGTGATACTGCATGAAAGTAATTATCCTGAAAGTATGACCTCCTCAAAGACATACAACACGGAAAACACCTGGTTGGAATTTTTTTTGTTTTTTTTTTTTGATTGTGATAGGGTGGGAGCACACGGCACGGTCACGGTACGGCGGTATTTTTTCACATCACGCGAGATCAATAAATCAAGTGTGCATAATAATAATAATAATAATAATAATAATAATAATAATAATAATAATAATAATAATAATAATAATATAACTCACCGTTTTTACCAGTGGCGATCCATTGCCATAAAGTTTGATCGTGGTACTCTTTTGACTTTCTCGGTTGTTTCATGAAGGTAGTTTCGTTAGTTCCAGGACTATGCATGTCGGCTAAAAATACCGAAATAAAAGATATCGATTAGTTTAGACACTTCTCTTTCTATCCATGAGTTTATCCCATTTTATCAGCTCCCTTCCAATCATCCATCCTATCACCTATCATCCAATCTATTAATCAATTCCCTTTTTACACATCCTTTTCCTTCTCATCCCACCATCCTATCGCTCCTCATCCCACACATCAATTCCCTTCTCTTTTCTTCTCTACTCTTTTCTTCTCTTCTCTTCTCTTCTTCTCTTCTCATCCATCCCTTTTCATCCATCCATCCATACTATTATTCCATCTCATCCATCCCTTCTGTTCCATCCATCAATTCCCATCCATTCGTTTAATCACTCACCAACCTATGCATAAATTTTCAAATTCGAGCTACAACGATATTACAAAAATGAATTACAGAATTACTTTAACTATAGAGCTCTTAAGTTGTGAAGTACTTTCGGGTCCAACTGCTCACAAAAACCGCTAAAATAAAGCGAAAATGTTCTCAATGAATGAATTAATTGAATTAACCTTCACTTGAAACAATTATAACTTTGTACAACAAATGCTATCATAAAAAAAAATCTTAATAAGAACTGCTTTTCGTTTTGGACCCGGAAGTCGTTTTTCCACAAGATTGAAAATAGTTTGTTTTTTTTAAGGAGAAAGAAGAAGAGAGAAAGAGAATAGGAAGTAAGTAGAAGCTTTACCCTCTCAATTCATGTATCTCTCACATGCAAATCCATATCGTTTCCATTTCTATAGCTTTTTTCATTAATTATGCATAAGAAGCTAGGTTATTCAAAATACCGGTAATAATAATACAAAACACTGTTGAATAATCAATCTAGCTCTAAAAACAACTATAATTATCGCCACTCGAATTTCAATATCACAGTACGACATTGAGTAATCTCCATTCATGATTCTTAATGACTTGTTTGGATAGTCAGGCAATCTTATTGAAGAGTCACTATTCTTTGAAGGAGATCTGTCTGGACCACACGGGGCCCAATTTAGATGAAGGCGATATACGAAAATAAAATTTCAAAATTTCAGGGTTTTTTTGCGTAAATGGTATATATATCTTTAATAGTTTCTTTGTATCGTATCGTACAATTGTAATTTCACATCATGATCATACTTCTTCGTTGATTTTATACATTTATGATTCTTCCGTATTTACTATTATCTAACATTTTTCAATTCCCACCTGTATTGTGAATATAGTGACGAAAAAACACAATGATATGGAATTCAGAAAAAATATCCTTTATCAAAATATAATGGTGTGCCAAAATGGTATGCTAAGTTATACGTAGAAAATAGAGCAAAAAATACAGTACATTTATTGCGCGTCTGTTTTTATACATACATAAAGGCCCAATGGAGTCCTATTAGCCTTGAAAACAACATAGTTTTGAATCGAAAACAATCTTTTGAGTTAAGGAGATGTTCCATATGGCGATTCGCAAGGACGGTTTTTCGCGCAACGCTGCGAAAAATTCGTCATTTTGAGTTGCGAGATTTTGACTTCAGATCAGAAACTCGTAACGTGTTCCCGATGTCGAAATTACGCTAATTTCTAATGGCATGGTACATGGCCATCTTTTTTTCCTCCAATCGCGAAAAATCGTTTTCTGTAACATCGCTATGTTCGTTCGTCTTATGTCGTTCGTTCTTTTTGGTATCATACTTTTCTTTACCAGAAACACATTAAAAAATACAAGCATTGATACAGATATTTTATTATCAGTAGTGACTCCAAAAAACTTTCTCAGAAATTATTGAAAAGGATTAACTAACGTGTTTCTTCGCTATGAATATTTAATAGGCGTCATGTTTTTATCTTATCTTTTTAAAACGTACGTAATTAAAGGACGCGGAAGTAACGAGACTGTAATCGGCTTGAGACGAAACGACCATTACGATTAGACTGATCCAAAAGTTTTCTTAAATAACATTTAGTGTAGACACTAGTTATTGATTTTCAGTTATGTATTCAGATGAAAAAATCAAATTGCTTGTTAAGTTGGCGAGAATTTTATATTCAAGTGTGTTGGGGAGAAACGGAAAAATAAATATAATGAATCGATGAATGAATAAATGAATGAATAAAATGAAAGGATAAAAATGAAGAAGAAAAAAGGATGGAAATGAAGGATGGAAGCAAGCAAGCAAGGCTGAAAGAAAGGGGGAAAAGAAAGAAAGAACGAAAGAAAGAAAGAAAGAAAGAAAGAAAGAAAGAAAGAAAGAAAGAAAGAAAGAAAGAAAGAAAGAAAGAAAGAAAGAAAGAAAGAAAGAAAGAAAGAAAGAAAGAAAGAAAGAAAGAAAGAAAGAAAGAAAGAAAGAAAGAAAGAAAGAAAGAAAGAAAGAAAGCAAGCAAGCAAGCAAGAAAGAAGGAAGGAAGGAAGGAAGGAAGGAAGGAAGGAAGGAAAGAAAGAAAGGACAAACGATCGAAGAAAAAAAGAAAAGACTGAAGAACGAACAAAGGACTAGTAAAAAACCATGTTGATAAATATATATGTATATATGACAAAGATACAGCAGACGTTCCAAAAACACTGAATCATGCATGAACACTGCATAGTAACGATTTGGCCCGAAAAATCGCAGTAAATCCAGCATAACGAGCCTTTGAAGCCAAAACCAGGTTAAACCAACAAATTTTCCCTACTGAAACTTATACAACTTGTTTTTTAATCTACAAAACATTAGTTTTTCTTACTCTAGTTCCATTAATTATTTATCTGGTAACGCTGTATAACGGTATTCATTAACGATTAAGGTCATCTATTTTGAAATAGGGGCATCTTAAAATATATCTCACTTGGTTAACACAAAGGCGTAAAAAAAATACCCTTTAAAAGCAGAAGCTATTTAAATTAAGATACCTTTAATAGGCGGTGATTCTTTGAAAACAGTTTGTTATTCTTTCTTGTTTTTCACCCTTTTTTCTTATTACGTCAAAACCATTTAAAAATACAATTTAAAAACGTAAATTGCAGGACTTCCTTAGAAACATATTGTTATTCCTATTCTTTTTGTTCTTTATTTGCTTTTCTATCTTCTTTCTTATTACGTCAAGTTTCAATTAATATCTCCCTTATAAAAACAGGATCTTATAAGTCAATGATTGGTTAAGGTTATGATAAATGTTAGACAAGTATAAGCAGTCTGGATAATCGATTATATACCATTACATCTTGTCAGAATTCTGCTTCCTACTCTAACTGTTGGAGATTCTTCGTGAAAAAAGGTAAGATCTCAAATTTCACACAGGTTGTACTATATAATCATTCGAGCTATTACGTATTTTTTGATGATCAAGGCGACATATAGAAATAAAGCTATGCAGATTTGAACCGTTTTCTTGCATTGCTCTTGAAATGTGCTTGAAATACGTAATTGTAAGTGCAGCATGACTTAGTAAGCTTGGATTCCGTGAAAATAAAATGAAAGGATTTCTTAGTGAATTAATTTGCTGTATTTATGAAAGTACAGCCTTGTCATGTGCGCCTTCTGGAGTGAGGAGTGATGTTGTTGTTTTACAGCCTGAGAAAAAAAGGCAAGTTGCAATCATCCAATCTATACTAATCTAAAATGTATGTAGACTAGAATGGTAAAGAAAATTAAAGTTTTTTTTTTTTCTGCGCTGAGAACAGAAAATTGAGCATTTGTAATCTTCTTTACCGGGGAGGTTAAGACAACTGTTAGTCATGATCGCGGCAACTTGGAGCATTGTCAGGAGAAATTTTAATCAATTTTATTGTCTTTTAAAAGAATCCAGTGATATTATTCTTTCTCTCTCGCTCTTAGTCTCTCTGTTAAATGTTGTTAATAAAAAAGCACCGATAAAAGGTTTTCATCTTACCCTAACTTATTCACAACAATTACTCATGGCAAATAAAATATCATATGTCTTCCAATACCAACCCGCTAATAATTGATTATTTCCTCCATATGGTCCATCACACTCCACCACTCCATTTACTGTTATCCACAACGCCATAATGCCTAAGAATTCAAAAATTGAAGGAAAAAAAAACACCTTTTCGAGAACTACTCCGTCGAACGTTGTTTTATTCCTTCTAAGTTTCTCCTAACTTCTTCCTAATTTTCAATTTAGTCTGAACGTTGCCAAGCGACCACATATTACTTAAAAATTGCAGATATGTCAGCAGTAATTCGGGCAAATATCAAATAAGCATTACCCTTCTCAGCAAATGAGTAATTAATATTCAAAACGTGTAAATATTCAACTTAATCACTTTTTCTATAGTCGAGAAAGTGTTCCTGTCTGGCATCGGTTTGGAAGAAGGATGAATCTTGAATGACGTTTTAAAAAGCCTTAAAATAATGATCTTCAATCCGAAGCGCAAGGAATAATGAATAATTGCAAAGTGAAAAAAAGAATAGCGAATAGATATAAAAATAAACAAGAATTGAATAACGGTTTTAAAAAGCCTTAAAAATAATGATCTTCAATCCGAAGCGCAAGGAATAATGAATAATTGCAAAGTGAAAAAAAGAATAGCGAATAGATATAAAAATAAACAAGAATTGAATAACGGTTTTAAAAAGCCTTAAAATAATGATCTTCAATCCGAAGCGCAAGGAATAATGAATAATTGCAAAGCGAAAAAAAGAATAGCGAATAGATATAAGAATAAAAAAAAGAATAATGAATAACTGGAAAAAGTTGAAAATGAATAATGAATTTTTGAGGAAAAATGTTTGGGAATAATCAATAATGGTAATTTGGCCGATATCAACACCAAGTTGTGAGTGAATGGTATGCAGCTAGTGGGCCTTTCTTTCCTTCTTTCTTTCTTCCTTCCTTCCTTCCTTCCTTACTTCCTTCCTTCCTTTCTTTCGTCGATTCTCGACGAATGAAATATATACTATACACAGCTGGAATATACGATAGGTCGATTTCATCTGCTCTCTTAACTTCCGGTTTCGGCTACAACCAAACCTAGGGCACCCAATACGATCAGAGAAAGGCCTAAGCTCCCATAAATATTTGTGCGGCATAATGGTTCAAATACGTATAGGTAGTGAGAGATAATAATAATAATAATAATAACAATAATAATAATAAAAAAATTATTATTATTATTACTATTATTATTATTATTATTATTATTATTGTGGTTGTGGTTATCGCTATCGTTATTATTATTATTTTTATTATTATGATTATTATTTTCATTAGAATTTGAAGATACAAATATAAACAAGATGTCGGATGAAGAAGAGTAAGCTATAACACCTCTTTAAATGATAAAATCCGCTGACTCTTTACAGCCTCAAACCTATTCATCCATCCATCCATCCATCCATCCATCCATCCATCCATCCATCCATCCATCCATCCATCCATCCATCCATCCATCCATCCATCCATCCATCCATCCATCCATCCATCCATCCATCCATCCATCCATCCATCCATCCATCCATCCATCCATCCATCCATGCCGTCCGTCCGTCCGTCCGTCCGTCCGTCCGTCCGTCCGTCCGTCCGTCCGTCCGTCCGTCCGTCCGTCCGTCCGTCCGTCCGTCCGTCCATCCATCCATCCAATCACCCACCCACCCACCTACCCACCCGCCTATCCCTCCATCCATCCATCCATCCATCTCTCCCCCCTCCTCCTCTCCCTCCCTCCCTCCCACTCCCTCCCTCCCTCCCTCTATCCATCCAGCCATCCATCCATTCATCCATCCATCCATCCATCCACCAACCCACGCATCAATCCATTCATCCATCCACCCACCCACCCATCAATCCATTCATCCATCCACCCACTTACTCATTTATTTTCCTAATTTTTTTCTGTTTTTGCAGTTTTTGGAGCGATGGTGAATCGGTTACAATTGATTTTGTAAAAGATCTTGTGATGCGCAATTTACCGCAGAGAGAAGAGGTTAGTGCAACTGAGCATTTCCCGCGTATTTCTATCGCCAGTCATAAACTAATGGTCTAAATAAGGTCGACTAGTGCGAATAATTGTCCAAGGTGTTGAAAAATGTCTCAAGAAATAAATTATTATTATTATTATCATTGCAATCTCACCGTTCGACTCGCTTCGATGCAAAGGTACAGCTACCTTTCAAAATGGCGCCGGGAACTGTAAAGGGGTCTATTGAGGCAATTCCTTTATCAATAATATCACATTTATCTCGTCGTTGTACTTATTAATTTTGGTAGCATATTTATTACCGTATTTAACACCTTGAATTATGATTGAGTTTCTAAGGTGTTTTGAGCGAAGTTTATTCAATTCATTAGACGAACTTACTCTTCCTTAAATGAAAAAAAAAACCAGGGGTACGTTTATGTAATATAAGACATCAAAAAGAGCTGATCGTTACTTTGTTGGAATTCAATAAAAGCGAATTCAACAATGGATAGAAGCTAAGAGGAAAAAGGCGAAAGAAAAAAAAGGGCGAACGCAAAATCAACAGTGGATTTGGAAACAAAACATTTCAGTCAGACGAATGGCAGTTTACAAAACTATAAAACAAACAAACCAGATATAATACAAACCCATCCGACAAATAGTTGGTTCACTTAGTAACGCGAGCACAATATAGAAGCCGTACCACTACAGGTTCCCTACAAGTTCTTTGTATTGAATCAAGTGCTTCGAGAGTCATAATAGACATAGGAATGTCAAGAACGACAGTTAAAACCACGGAAACGAGGCAATCACTCCTACCAAGGACTCCGCCGTCCTCGTCATCAAGGAAAGAGATGCAGAAAAATGAATCGCCTTTGGCGTCCGTTTCGGATTTGCCCGTCGATGCGGATTATTCTGATAAGTTTCGTAAGTTCAGTCGGGCTTTCTTTGATGAAGCAGACGATTGTGAGAGCATTGAGCTTGATTTTAATAGCAATTCTAAGACCAGTAAATCCAAGAAAAAACGAGCTTTGAAGTCGGCGCACAAAACACCTCAGGTATGATGCAAAATATTATATTATCTTTCACTTTAGGTATATCAGTAAAAAATAGAACCAACATTTTTGAAAACTTTTGAATTAAGTTAATCTAAACCAGTATTTTCAATTATTCACTTGAATTACTACAGTAACTTATACATGACATCTACCGATCACTTCATGTTCTATATACTATATGTATACGCACTAAAATCGTGCATAACTGCAGATATACACACACACAAATATGATCTGGAGACAAAGTAATTAAGTTACATAATATAAACTTTGGAATAAGGTTTTTATGATTTCAAAATTATTACCGACGTGCACTTTCTTAAATTTTACTTAATCTTTACGGATTATCATAGAACACAAACTCGCAAGTTTTGCCGGACGTTCTGTCAGTTGAAGTTGGAAAAATAACAGTTAGAAATCTTTCTTGAAAGTCGTTTTCTGAAGGAGTAATTTACATAGGATTAGTAAGCAAGATGTTGCCTGCGCTTTCGTTTATGTACAAGGTTTTGTTGACTTAGCTAATTTATTGAAACTTTTTAAGATTAGTTTTAGTGTTTTGCATAAATGACAGAGAAGCCTACATTTTTTTTACCGTGTTGCCAGCTTATGTGATTAAGGTTACAGGAGACCTTCGCGGGTAAAATATTTCTAAAAAAAAATTATTTCACTAATTAAAAGTTGTTATATTAATCTTTCTTTTTGAACAAAAATTGTTTCGAAATTTTTGAAAGTTTGTTAGTTATTTAAAAAAACATGATTTGAAGGGAAAATAAATTAAAACTGAAGGCGTCGTGATTCTCGTTAATCCTATCATACTTGAGGCAGTTACTATTTCGATTTTCCCGCGTGATGAAATTCGTGTCCTACCACGCTTCGAAACTCTTGCGCTTTCTGATTTCTTTTTCGTTTTGAATACACCACACTTTCGATACCTTTGGAAATTCTACATTCGTTTAATGTCCTTATTAAAAGTTTACCAGAGAAACGAATTTTTTTTTCATTGTTTTTAAAATCTCCTCTCCTGTCCTCTCTTCTCCCCTACTCTACTCTCTTCTCCTCTACTTTCTTCTCTCCTCTTCTCTTCTTTTTTCTCATATTCTTTTCTTCTCAATTCGCTAAAAATACAACTAAAAATAGCAAGCTAAAAGAAAACATTTGCCTATAATTTTAAAATTTTGTTTCATTGTTTTTTTCTTACTAACAGAAGGTATCAAAGACCCAGAAACTCCACCATGCCTCTTTGTCGGGCGATGAAGCAGAAGTTGAAAGACTTCTAAGCAAAGGAGTTGGTGAGTAATCCTTGCAACTTACTTGACTACTAAGAGGGGAGGGGAAGCTTGATTTTACTGACATGCAGTGGATGAACTTCCTAAGAATGAGAGGGTCTAGGATTTTAAGTTGCTGTAGCGGGCTCGGTTGAGATGAATTTTAAAATTATCCATTTCGGAGATGCTCTTTCCAGCATTATCGATCCTGAATACAAGACTTATATATAGACCTTTTTACCTTGGGCGTAATATTTTCCCATTTCAGACCAAGTGTCATTTCCTTGAAAATAAGATTCTCTGTTTGAGTTGTATCCATTGTAATGTGTCTTCTCGTGCGCAATTGTTAAGCAAAGAAATGATACTCTAGGGAATGGTACGTGGTCTGCAGGGAAAAACATTACGCCAAGGTAAAGAGGTATATAGAGCGTCGAAGAAGAGATGCCCAACCATCATCTGAACCGCACCGATAATACTAACAATACCAGAGCCGCACCAGCTAAAATTCAAAAATTAACTACAACTATTTAAGGGCCAAAAACGTAGCAGAAAGTAACTAAGAGTGTCCTCTTGAATCAAATAAAAATTCTAGGATATTCAGAATGATTTTTCTTTCCTCAGATGTGAATCTGTGTGATTCATTTGGTAAGACTCCGTTGCACAACGCCATCAATGGAAAGCATCTCAACATTGTTATCTTACTTCTCAAAAGCGGAGCAGACGTTAAGTCCAAGGACGAACGAGGGGACACGCCTCTACACGAAGCCGTGCGTACCGGAGATGAACAAATTGTACAGGTACGAAAAAATACTTGCTTTTTTAAATTCAATAGTATTATTAGAAAAGAGTGTGAGGGATATCTGATCGTTTGTTATTCGACATTATTAAAGAACTATAAAAGAACTGTTATAAATCTCGAGTTCTGATTGGTTGGGGGCGCGAGCTTTATGATACCCTGGTTCCAGAGGCACTTGTATATGGCGCTTTCGGCTCGCCTCTGGAACCAGAGTAGCTTTATGAGAGCGGCTTCTCTCGAGTTCTGCCAACCTCCGCGTGCTTTATAGCGGCACACAGCACTCGCGCACTTTTTTTTTTTTTAATAGAAAACGCGCGCGCGTGCTGTGTGAAGTTATAAAGCACGCCTAGGGGTGACATTTTGGACCTTTGAGTTCTCCGTGGTCGTAGACAGCGAAAACAATTGCCAACCGCTGTATGTATGAAATATACAAAATGCGCATGCAAAAACCATGATCCTTAAACTTGTAGTAATTTTTATTTTATCAGGCGATCTCGTCAAGTAAACGATGTCCAATCAATGCCAAGGGACATGGAGACTACACGCCGTTACATATTGCTGCTCAAATTGATAGCGTAACGATTTGTAAATTACTGGTGAGGATCGAGTCATTACTTTGCGTAAATTATAGTGTGTATGTATACTACATTTTGACTAACCGCTAGCTTGATCGATTAATGTTCTCCTCAAAAAAATAATTGTAAATTACTTTTTATTTTTCTAGCTTTTTTTTGTTTTTGATAATTCCATTCCTTCCTATCCATTTCCCTCTTTTTCATCTTTCTTTCCTTCCTTCTTTACTTCCTTCTTTTGTATTTATTTCTCTTTCTTTTTTTTTTTTTCTTCGTTGTTTCATTTCTTTTCTTTCCTTGCTAAGCTTTTTTCTTTTCTTTCTTCCCATTCACCTTTCATTTCTCTTATGAATACCAGTAATTCTCATTCTCATGCTGTAATGTTAACTATATATATTTTTTATATTTATTTATTTTTTATAATTTATTATACTTTTATTATTTCTGTTTAATTATTATTATTTTAATTATCATCATCATTGTTGTTATTATTATTATTATCATTATTATTATTTATTATTATTATTATTATTATTATCATTATATATGTATCAAGGTTAAACTAGGAGCAGAAATAACAGCGAAAAGTGAAGATAATATGACCCCCCTTGCCGTTGCTGTGGCTAAAGGAGCAAGTGATGTTACACAATACCTTCTTCAAGAAGGTAGACAGACACATATTTCAAATACTCAATGCCTACATTTAATTTGTTACATAGAAATTATAAGTGAAAAAGTTTGGGAGAAGAGGCCGCTGGATACATAAGAAGCATATTTCAAGGGTTTTTCTCTGGGTCCTCCAGTTTTTCTCCCTCCACAAAAATCAACTTTTAAATATGCCAATTTCAATTATATGGAATTTCAGTAGGCAATCAGCTACTCTGTAGACAAGCCACTGCTAAATCCATTTTTTTTTCCCACTTTCTTGCATTCCCCTGCCTTCTTTGAAACTATCTTATTGAGATATCAGTTCTTCATTAAAAATGAAAAAATCACTAATTAACAAAATGTTGACATTTCAGTACTAGGAAAAAAGCTAGCTACAGAATCCTTATTCTACAATGTGGGTTCTGATGGAAGCACACTTTTGCATCTAGCAGTGGATAGTGGTATACTTCCAGTAAGTATAGCAAAACAAGGATTAATTTATAAAAAAATAGAATATGTAATTGTAATTGCATGATATGAAAAATGATAGAACAGCTAGTAATGGCCGATAAGTCACATACGATTGACATATTATTTACTGACAGTGATATTCACCATTCTCCACGCATAGGTTCAATGGTCACAGACAAAGTACCAGTATTCAATGGGTGCTGCAAGGTAGTTTCCAAGAATTATTCAAATTTTAACTTTGCAGTCTTGACTGAATGCTTTATCTTTGACCAGTGAACCAATGTATGATAAGAGTGGAGAATACATATAGCTGGAAACTGTCAGCTGAAGAGTTAAGCCAGAGAAAATCTTTATACTCATGTGCTTATGTGATTGTTAATGTCTAATAGAACTCCCTCAGAGGCTATATAAGTTATGTATAATTATGTTATCAATTATTCAAGAGCTATTTCTCACCTTCAATGAGTAATAGAGGTTATCATAATTCCAGTGTACAAGAAGCACAAAACTAGGGATCACTAAAGAGAACCTCAGGAACTCAGGATTGATACACCTATGTTGTATTTTTAAAGCTTACCTTATATGATAAGGGGAATTCTTCAACTACCAATCCATACACTATTTTCCAGAGGCTTTGGCTTTAAAGGAATGAATAAAAACAACTTTAGTTTGAGACCATTCATAAAGAAATAGCCCCCTTTCGATATCCTGGTTGAGTGATTACGCACAAGGCATTTGAGCTAGCAAGGTGAGGTTCCAGGGAAACAATGGAGCAATCCTAATATGTTCTTTTGTTTCCCTGGAGCCTTTCCTTGAATTGCTGTGTATGTGATCACTCAACCAGAATATCGAAAGTGAGCTATTCTATTTGGCTTATGCAATTTATCATAGCCACCTCACCATAAAACACCAGTAGATTATTATTTTTTTCAAATACAATATCAGTCTTGTTGATTGCTTTTCACAGATTGTAGCTTTGTGTCTTAGAGGTGGATGCCACATAAATGAGACTAAGGTAAAATGAGTGATATATTGGTGATATTAGCCTGTTTTGCAGACCAATATTTTTGGGATTCTATTTGGATATGGACACTGCAGGGACTTCTTTTTCCACAGGGAACCCCATGGATTGAGAATAAGCTAAGGAAGACTGGAAAACCCTTAGAAATCAGGGTCAGATCCAGGTGGTGTCCATTGTCACACTAGATAACCCTAAATAAATGTAATTACAAAAAATTCAGATTAGGATTATTGACGTCCCTATGTTGTCACTTTTTTTTCACTTTGGACACCCTCCTTGCAAATTTCTGGATCCACTCATGGTAATCACAATCATAAGCAAAGAATCCACAATTGAATTTCATGCCCACAAAGAAGGATATTATTAATGAAATGCTTTCCATTTGGGATGAGGAATTTGATGTTGAGCTTATAATCTATGATATAATTTACCATTCTTGATAACAAAGGGGGGGGGGGGTGTACCCCTCCTCTAGCTCTCCTTAGTTTAGCTAGTTTCAAGATAGCAATTTTTCTTTTTTCTAGGAAAGTGATGGAACTACTGCGTTTCATGTTGCTTGTGCCCAAGGATCCATAGAAATTGTCCAACTATTAGTAAATGAAGTTAGAGACATATGCAGAGCTGATATGCAAGATGCACATGGAATGACACCCTTACATCATGCAGCAGCTTGTGGAAACACACCAATTGTGACTTTTCTGATTGATCAGGTAATTTGTATTTTATAGCTAAAGCAGTTTTCATATGACTGTGAAAAGCTCACCGCATGAACACAGTAGTGACACAGAAAGGCACTTCCATAAGACCAACCACTTTGCGCAAAAAAATATTATCCATGTGATCAAATTCCCAAAACATGGCGCGGACACCGTCACACCAAGGTCACCACACTGCCTGGCCAATCACATTTCGAGAGAACAAATCAGCCAATAATTAAAGTTTTAAAAAGCATCATGGCTGCAACAAGGTACTAACAAGGCACCAAGTTCTTCACAGTCATACGAAAACTACTCTACGGTTAGTAATATATAAATATGAGTGAGTGAAGAGGGGGAGGGGAGGGTCAAGAGACAGTGTACAACAGGCCATCAGTATTGCATATTAAAAAAACGCAAATGACCCCTATATCCCCTAGAGACCTATATATTTCTAATAAATCTATAACTTTCACTCAATATTACAAAAACTATTATTACACTGAGCTGTAAACCTTCATCACTGGATCGAGGTGATATTTGAGTTTCTTTGAAAAGGATCGATTGACATTGCTATTGAAACTTGGTAAATTTGTGAGTTTGTGAGTCATATGAGAGTAGAGTTTGTTGTTGATTCTCTGCCTTGCTTCGATGTTTTTTCTCCCTTTGCAAAAATTCCAAATAAGACTTAATTATATCTTATATTTATAGGACCGAGATGTTTTAACTCGAAATTGCTAACCTCTTCATGATGCGAATGAATCGGTTATTTTTCATATATACATAATTTAATTGACCTTACTAAAGCCATGTCTTGTCCGTCGTCCTTTTAAGCTAAAAATAAAGAAATTTTTACCTTGATTTTTGAATAAATGCTTGAAATGTCACAACAAATTGCTCAAACCAAAACATTCCTGGAGGATTCGCGCGCCATGTTTTAAAGAAGTAGAGAGAAGACTGGACCGAGTAGTTACTAGTTCCTTACGAATTTGAATTTGAATATTTCTATTTTCAATTATATATTTCTTTTTGATTTATTACCAGCCAAGTTTGTTTTTTCAAATAGACATCGACAAAGAAAAAAGTAAATAACAAAAATGGTTTCCTTGTCTGATAAATGAAAAGTGAGAAATAACCATTATTTAATGGGCTCCCTGTGGAAAAAGGACGCGCGCGCGCTAATTTTCCCGCCAAAAATCAAAAACTAATAAATTTTTCAAACAAACAAAAGTTTTTATCGCTGATTTAAGTATATTTTTTTCCTAGTTATTATCTATTACTTTTACTGAATTATTTTTATTGAATATTATCCGTAATTATCAGTTATACGGGAGGCAAAATTTCTTCTATCTTTTTTCATTTTTTCAAATGCTATGCTCTTCTCATGAGCTTTTGGGATTTTTTTATTTAAATCTTGACGAAAACGTTATATTTTCCAGGGCGCTGAATTTGATCCACGAGATAGTAAATGCCGTACTCCGCTGTTTCTAGCTTCCACATCAGGATTTAATGACACTATACAGGTTTTGCTGGATAGAGGTGCTGATGTTTCTTTGAAAGATACAGAGATGCGCTCAGCATTCCATGCTGCAGTAGGACATGCAGGTGCTATGGAAACGTTATGCAAGGTATAAAACTAAAATATCAAGTCATAGTTAAAGAAATAAGCCAAAAAGGTGCATTTCTATTTACCTTATATTTTGTTTTCAGAGTCCTCAAAGCAAAGCACTGATAGTCGAGAAAGACGTTACAGGATATTCGCCAGTCCACTATGCAGCAAGAGCAGGACATGTAAAGGTAAAATATTAAACCTATGATAAAGTATTTTAAACTCTGTATGCTTTTAAACTCTCTTATTCTTTCGCTGTAGAACATTTCCCTGTTTTTATCGAAGAACAAAGCAGCAAAAACTGTGACGTCAGACTCTCTGGACACGCCTCTGCACATCGGAGCAAAGTAAGATATGCTCCTCATGCTCACTGATCTATCTTCCCATTTGCAGTTTATTTAGGACAGTCCGTGTGAATGAGAGAACGGAAGGGAGGGATGTTTTTGAAGGTTAGTGAAGAATGATCCCCTAAGATCTGCTGAATACCCCCCTCCCTCACGGTTGCGACTCAGAATAATACTGAACCTAGCGCTTAATAATTTTCAAAAATGATCATTGAATGTACCATTCCTGACACCATTCTTGGCATGAATAAGTCATATTTTGCCCACAAACGTCAAGTAATTTACTTATTTTTATTGTTATTTTTTATGTTCAGGTACGGCTGGCTGATTATCGTTCAAATGCTTCTCAAGAAGAGGAACGCGCGTTTGATCAACGCTCAAAATAAACAAGGAAGGACTGCTCTCCACTTGGCCGCCGGGGAAGGACATGATGACATCACAGAGTTCCTTTTAGTTGAAGCAGCAACGATCGAAAGGTCAGTGACGTCAGTGACTACACCAATCTCGCATGGAAGGGAAATAGGCAGACGCCCTCAGTTCTCCCTTTTTTTTTTTTTTTTTTTTTTGACAAAAAGTCGACTTAACTGGTTTAGAAAATTCTAAATTGGCTTAGGTCGGACTAATAAGCCCTTTGCACTGAACTATAAATGGTGGTTCTTCCGTTGGCTTGAGCGCGTGGAGTTCCTGTGGAATTGGCTGGAAATTTTCCACCAAAACGCACGTGCTCGCCCCAGGGACCCTTACTATGTTACTAGAAGAAGAAAAAAGTGATCACCTAAAGATTTCAAAAAAGGGTCATTGTTTTTACGAGGGTAGCACTTCATAGCCAGTGGCCAATAAACCTGTGGCCCTCGTTCCATGATCGAATTGGAATTTAGAAATCGATTTTTGTGGAATGAGGAAAACCGGAGAACCCGGAAAAACCCCTCGAAGCACAGGAGAGAACCAACTAGAAATTCTTAATTTACGTACGACACCGAGCTCGAGCTAGGCGGGACTCGAATCCGGGTCGCATTTCAGATTTAGTAGTACTCATATCCGTGTTGTTTCTTTTAGGGACCGAAGTGAACGCACGCCATTACATCTTGCAGCACTTAACGGATCAGCGACGTGTATGGATTACATTTTACAATCCCATCCAGACTGCCTTAACATGTTGGACAAAAATCAGGTACTTCATGTCTGCCAGCTGAGTTGACCTTCAGAACAAACTCAAGGTCGAAAAAAATCAGAATTTAGGATTCTACATCGTATTTTGGGATTAGCATTTCCCATCATTCTGCCATGAGAATTTATGAAATACGAGTTCTCCCTTCTTAAAATTAATCGTAAAAGCTAGTTGAAGTTATGGAGGAATTTTATTTCAATCAACAAGAAAAGTCTACATTGTATACTCGGAAAATGCCCGAAAAATGCTAAGCAAAAATAGTGACCCATAATCCCTTTCGGGGAAGGCAAAATCAACTCAGCTGAAAGGTAGAAGGTGGGGCTTCAACAGGAAACCTTGGCAAGAGTTGCTTTTCTTAAAAAGATTTCCTATTTTGCAGAACACAGCGATCAATTTAGCTGCCATGTCAGGACACGCCGAAATTGTTTCTCGACTGCTGTCATTTCCAGGGCAACAGATTGTTTTGAATAAATTCAATCACACTGTTCTGGACCTTGCTATTAACGCTGATAAGCACGAGGTTGCTATGACAATAGCAGAGCACGAAAGGTAGGTCTTATGATAAATCAGATAAGTATCTTTTCTAAGCCTCTGTCTTCAAAAACACGTGTAACCCATGAAGTGTTTTCCTTTAAGAGTGATCGTTGCATGAATGAACTAAAGACAGCCATCTTAGCTTGGATGGCTCAATCGAACTGAACAAACTAAATAGAAACATTAACATTGAGGAATGAAATATCATAAAAATAACTTGAATAACGTGATCTCAGAGCGTGCACTCGGGCTTCTAAGGGCTTGTTTCTAGGCTCTGATGTATGCTGCCAACCTTCGTTATCATTAGCTCAGCGGCAATACACATTTGTCCTAGAATAAAATTGACGAATTTTGACGGATAGAAAAGAAAAATAAAAGACAGGCATTCCATAGGAAGCCCGAGTAATTATTTCCTGAAACTGCTTGTTTAATGCATGTATTGGTATTTCTAGATGGAAGGACGTCGTACTAGTTTCCCCTGGGGGAGGAGTGGCGCAGCTTCAGACACTTGTCAAGAGCATGCCTGATGTCGCTGAGGTACTACGGTTGTATACACTTGTAATGCCAAATTAAAAAGAGACAGGAAGCTGTTTCACGGTATCGATAAAAATTTGAATGTAAAGGAAATAACTAAGCAAATGCACTAACTATATCCTTATCTATACATTTCTCTCTTGCGCTCACATCTTAGAACTTCAGTTTCAGTTTCATCTTGAAATATAAGCCTTTTTTTCGCTTTTCAATAGAAAGTTTTAGATCAATGTGTAACGAGCGAAGGCGACCCAAACAGTCAGGACTACAAGGTAAGGGAATTATGCAAAAGTAATTCTTGGAAGATTTCTTTATTTCTTATATATTTTTGGGCATCAAAATGAAAAACAAATATCAGAGTTACACTCCATTGCCTTCATCAAACAATTGTTTTAAGTCGAGGCATTTGGGTTGACAATACATTAAATGTATAGAAACCGACCTAAATGCCTGGCCACTACTTAAAGCAATATTTGGAAGGCAATGGAGTGCAGCTATGATATCTGCTATTATATAAGATGCGGCTTATCAATTTAATTTTGACCCTAGAGATGAGCTCATTCCTCAAAAGCTAGTCCAACAAAATCATTGTTGATTATATATTCAATGTTAACTTGACTTCAATTTGCTAGCTATCATTTTAATTTTTCTATAGATTACCTACGACCTTGGGCTGGTGCAGGGCAAAAACAGCTCCGATCAGAAACTTACGGACACAATGATAGCTTTGAGGGTAAGTGTGTGACATTCTCTTTATGTCTGTACTGATACTCGATACTTGACGTCCGTAGTGAGTTTTTCGATCTACAATACGTTTGTAATAAACATACATGCAAACAGCTAGTATATTTATTTCCAGAGGTCGTGGGTACCGGGTAACACCGGGGAGGGGCCGGGGAATGCGTCCAAACGAAATCACATAGAATTAGTTCATTCTTTATATATTCTTTGTTGATGTTATTGTAGACAATGGCTGAAAGACGACGGGAAAACTGTCTGACGCATCCAGTTTGTTTCTTCTTGATGAAACTGAAATGGTAAATAGAGAAATGGTAGCCATGTTGGATGACAGAAATAGTAAAACCGGCTTCCAACATGGCCGCTTTGATTTTGTAATTTGAACCAATCTAAAGGAACGCGATAGTTTAAGGCTGTGCGCATTTTTTTTTTTTTTTACTTTCTCCGACATCCATCGTGCCAGGGAAATATGCATATATAATGATTCTCATTGCCTTTCTCATTAGGATGAAATTTGGATGGCTAACCTTCACACTCAATATCTCACTCTACCTTGCCTTCTTGCTGTGCTTTACTTCCCTGGTCGTATATCTGAGGTCCAATGATAAAGAGTTCTGTGGCTTCAAAGTTAACAATTCAAAGATATGCGGCTCGCCTGTGATTGTCAGGGTAAATATCAGATGTTTCTGCTTCTCTCTAATTCGTGTAGCTTCAGCTTTGAACACTCTTCTGAGCACAGATGGAGAGAGGGGAATAAGTGCGTACCGTCCGCTTCCTGGGATACCAGCCACGCAGCTGAAGGAACTACCAACATTAAATATAGTTACTTTACCTTTATTATTATTATTATTATTATTATTATTATTATTATTATTATTATTATTTCAGGGAGAGCCTAACCTCGACTTGGCAGAGTACACTAAAGTGGTAAATATACCAATTTCTATAAACACGTTTTCTGTCGCTAGTGGAATTTCCAAAAGAAATCCCTCATTAATGACGAGGAGTTTGTAAGTGTTTCCTCACTGATTTTCTTTTTCTTCAAGCAATTCTATACCGTTCGTATACTTCATACATTGATCATCGTACTTGCTGTTTTCCACCTCAGTAAAGAGGTTCTACAGCTTTACAGACTCGTAAGTAGACTTTCTTTAAAAAATGAATTACAAATAAAGATTTGCCTCTTTTGATTCACCAGCCACAGGGCGGAGCGCACCCGTATAACGCAATCGCGTATAGTGAGCAAAGGATCATAGGGGAATTTTATAGGAAAACAAAGGCGCGCAATAATAAACCACTTGCACTAATCTTTACCAGTGAAATTTACCATTGCGCTCGTACCATGGAGCGCACTATTTCTTTTTTTTTTTTTCATCCTTCTACTTTTATTTAACACTGTGGACTCACAATATGCAAATTTTAAATTTTCTTTTTCAGAGATTCAAGTATATCTTAGATTTGACTAACTACATCGAATGGGCAATCTACGCATGCGCACTGATATATGTAGCACCTTACGATATGTGCAAGTACCGCTTCGCTCCACAGGCCGCTGCTGTCTCTCTTTTCCTCGGCTGGTTGAATCTTATCTTGTACTTCAGAAGGTATTGATTCTTATAGTCCGACATAAGCGCCGCAATGGACTACTTCGACGATGCGGCGGCCATCTTGAATCTGAATTAATGAAAAGAACTTTTTGCGAGATGCCGGGGGTATACGTAGGATCTGATGAAGAAAAATAAACAAATCCTGGGTTTCTCTGTCCCTATTATGCTAGTTAAGTGACAAGCATTTCATTTTTCTACGTAGTATCAGTCATTATTTTCACATCTGGAATCGCAATGCATTATGGGGCGTCCAGAAGGCAAAAGAAAACAAAAATGTCGGATAGAATTGAGAGTTTCGTTTATTTGTCTTTCTTTCATGTCCATCTTCTTAATTCATCTCTTGTCAAGTTGTCTGGGGGTGAAACGTTAATTTTACGCCATAAGTGTAACAAAGATTTGTATATCTGCCCCTACCAAAATGGCCGCCGTATCGTCGAAGTAGTCCATTCCTGCATGTGCAGCTATGCACTCTCCACCCCAGAACCTTTTCATTTTTACTGTGCGGCGTGCTTGACAAAATGCAATTTCTTCGAGTGTGCGCAGTAAAAATGCCGGGTATTGGGCCGAGGACTGCTATTTGGCTTCATACTAATATCTTTATATCAGTAGTAACAGAATATAGAATTAAAACATACATAACGTGACTTGACATGACACGACTTGTTATGGCATAACATGACGTAACTTGACAAGACCTGACTTCACGTGACATGACATGACTCAATATGACGTCATGTGACTTGACTTTGTATTACATGAATGACATGATATGACACGTTATAATATAACATTACTTGTAGTTACGTGACGTGAAGTGAATATTTTGAATATTGAATATTTTCAATATCATAAATATTTTGAATTCTATTTTATTTAAGAATGTCCTTTTATGGAAAATACGTCATCATGTTAACTACAATGTTCAAAACATTACTTAAAGTAAGTGACTGCATGTTCTCTCCATCCGGGGGGAGGGGAGTCTGGTAGGTTCGAAGCATCACTCATTCTTAAGTAAAGAATGCTCTACACAGAGGCACACACACAAGCCCTGGCTTGCAACAGAGAATTTAAAATGGGAGTTATAGTAGCTAGTGCTGTTCCATGTATGTAATGCTTTGCTCTATGTTTCTTTTTTTAGGTTATGGTTTTATTTGCCTTGTTTGTAATGGCTTTCGGGACGACCTTCTTTGTGCTGATAGATAACAAGGTATTGATAAACAGGGGCGTATCGAGGTAGTCCTGGGGTGCCTGTGCAAGACACCTCTTTCTACTAGCACTAGGTTGATAACCTGTATGTGTTTATGGGAAGGGAGATGGATAACAAAGTAATGATAAACAGAGGCGTATCTAGGTAGTCCTGGGGTGCCTGTGCATGACACATGTGTTCTGAAATGGGAAAACACTAATATTTTCTTTCTTTCTTTTAATATCCTTTTTTCCTTGTTTTTTCTTCTTCCTTCAGCTGGCTTACAGTACATTGTGGTATTCAATCATGAAGACCTTTGCCATGACTCTCGGTGAACTGAACTACGAGGATACGTTTATTCCCTCTTCCAAGCTCCATTATGCTCCTGCTATGAACATACTCTTTCTGCTCTTCTGCTTAGTAATGCCAATCATCCTCATGAATATGCTGGTACGTAAAGATAGAGTAGTGTAGGCCCGTACCTAGCACACCCACCCCCCACCCCCACAAGACCCAAACAAAGGTCCACATTTTGGTCAAATATTGCATACACTGTGGTCTGTTTTGACCAAGCTCGCACCCAACCCCCCCCCCCCCCCCACCACACACACACACACACCCCCCCCCCCCCCCACACACACACACACAAAAAAAGCTTGTAGTGTATTTAAGAATTAGACCCGAAGACCGAATGAAAAAGGTCTATTACACTAATATTGGACTATTTCGCAGGCTAAACCAAAACATCTCTCATTATTCTATATTGTACAGATCATTGTTTTACATTTGAATACAGCGAACCTTAAGGAAATATTATTCATTCATTGATAAAATTATAACCAGCGAAACGTCTGAATAAACCACACCAATCTTCTTATAAATGCTTGAAGAAGTCTGGCAACGAATAATTTTTCCTACTGAACCAATATCATTTCTATTACAGATCGGTTTAGCTGTCGGAGATATCGATGAGATTCAGCAAAAATCTGTTATGGATCGTTACGTCATGCAGGTATTTAACTATATGTTTCCATGGCAACTAGGCTTTTCATATCTGTGTATTACTTTTCTTGTCATCAAAATTGTAAAGGAGAGGGACAAATAAGAAGGCATAAAGTGGAAAAAATAGGGTACTTACGTACGTAGTGAAAACAGGGTTTATGAATGATAACATTCATCTTGATTGGCAGGTTGAACTACTGATAGAGGTTGAGGAATCTCTTCCCTCGTTTATCTTGAGGCGAGTCCAAGTGAGCGAACATGTGGAATTTCCAAACAGGAAATCATCCTTAAAAGCCAGGGTATGTAGATAACAGCAAGAGAAAACCACTACCACCACTACCACTACCACTACCACCACCACCACCACTACCACCACCACTACCATCACCACCACCACCACCGCCACCACTACCACCACAACTACTATACCTTTACCCATTACCATTGACTAACTGCCTAAATTATGTATTTAAAAGGTGCTGGACATGATTCAAGGGTTTGGCGAGTCTGAAAAGACAGAAGATGAGGACTCGAGTCTCCCACCTGCCTTGGCTCAAATCGTCGACAAAATAGAAGATCATGAGCATAAGTAAGTCAATGAAATAAAACTTAATGATTTAAGGCGGTGTTAAGAATATATTACACACTATCGAGGCTGAGGTTGAGCGACTGGCTGCCATCACTTGATGGTGCAAAGGCTCTATACTGATATTTCGGAGGTTAGTCCTTCGTCGGAGTGAAAAATAGCGATGGCTATTTCATCCTACGAAACACTGATGTCCGAATCTACAGCACAGTGAAAACATTTTCACACTATGGTTTTTAAACTTAAAAGTTTCCTTCTTATTCAATTGCTGTATTCAACAAACCAACGCAGTCCGGCAGAGCAGAAAAACGACAAGGCTGCTACTTTCAAGATTTTTTTTCTTTAACTGGCAGTGCATGATACTGCATAACTATATAAGGGTTTCATTGGTCGAACTAGAGTAAAGCCTTGGAGATATTTACGAAAATGTGAGTTTTTCTGCTGATCAAAATCAGATCACCTCTCCCAAACTACAAGGCGTTATATCTCTAAACCGTATTCACTAAATTTTAGTCGCATTTGACATTTTCTCATTTGGCCCAAAAAGAGCGTGTTTACGAAATATTGAGCTCAAAAACGTATAGCTGTCCTTATAACGAAAGGCCAAAAACGGTTTTTCTACTCTGCATGCAGTCACGCAGTCCAAACTAGTTACCGCTAGTCATTATCAAGGTATAGTACACTAGGTAATGTAATTTCCTTTTTCCTTTCTTTTCTTTTCCATTCCATAGAATTGATGAGATGTACGTCATGATGAAGGAACAGATGACAATTCTAAAGGCTATTGGTCGCCGAGAAGGAATAGATACTGAAGGGGGAGGAACCTTAAAGAAAGGCATTGTTGGCTGGTTTAAGAGGCACTGATCGACGTACTAGACAAAGAAGTTGAAATTTTCAAACAATTGACCATTTAATATTATTTCACAGAACCTTCTCTTAAATTTGCACAGCTTGCGTTTGAATAGCTCTTATTCCAGATCCGCGTCCGTAGTTTTGATGGGCAGCGGTTTCGTACATTAGCCTAGGTGAGAGCGAGGCTATCGGGTCGAGCTTCCCGGGAGATTACAAGAAGAACTATAGAGAATTTTACAAACTTATGAAAGTTTAGATATAATATCAATAGTTTACATAAATCTTATCCAAAAACATCATGGTTAGATACTGTATAGCCTTTGGTTGTACTAGCCGAAGTTTAAAAGAAGATTGTCGTGGACCTATATGGCATTCGTTGCCGCTTTCAAACAAAGATCTTCTCCAGAAATGGCTGATGAAAATCCGAAGAGAGAACACTCCTGTGAGCCAAAAGTCTTACCTATGAAGCAAGCATTTTGAGCTTGAATGCTTCCTGAAGTCTCTAGGAGGACAACGAATGTGATTGAAACCGGAATCTATTCCTACGAAGTTTATTTTCTCCTCTGAAAAGCCACAGAGGAAAAGACTATATTAACGAACTGCAACAACAACAACAGCATTGCCATCTTTAGCAGTTTCTTTCCGATATGATAGCCATTCCTTAGCCTTTCCTTCGTTAGGTTACGCGGACATTTGCCGCTTAATAGTTTGACCTTTTCTTCCGCTGATTTGGGAAATATTTTGAAATTTTCGAACATCATTCTAGTCTTGACTATAGTTCTTCTTGTAATCACCCGGGAAGCTCGACCCGATAGCCTCGTTCTCACCTACGCTAATATACGAAACCGCTGCCCAACAAAACTACGGACGCGGATCTGGAATAAGAGCTATTGTTGTCCGGATAGCACAGTTCCATGTAAACGGAACACCAAAACGTACAACGTTTTGAACGGTTAAAAAATGTCCGATACCGTACCGTTTAAGGCTAGCCTCATATAATATCCTATCGCAATAGAATGCAAGTAATTGCCTATGTTTTTTTCACCTCAAAATTCTTTTAAGGTGTATGGGGGCTAGTAAATTAGTTGAGCACAAACACAAGGTGCGGACAAACGATGCGATTTTTCATGCGATGTCGCACAAACTAGATCGCACCGTGTGACTTTTTGTACGACTTTGTGTTCACACGGTGAGGTGACGCGCGCGACGTCGCAAAAGCAGAACTCGTTTCTATCAAGAGAGCATAAATAATAGAGGGAAACTTCTTAATACTTTTTGCGATGTTGCCGGCGGAGTCGTGTGCATTATCCCACACATCGCGATTTCTAACTTTTTTGAAGTCGCATATTAATGACTTATCTAAGCTAGCCTTCTGGCGGAACTCGTAGTCATAGATTGCCCACCCCAGGCCTTTATGGGCCCTAGCAGCATACCTGCGTGTATTATTTGTGTATTATAAAACCCAATGAATACTTGTCATAACGCGATTATATTTAAGGCGCTGACACAGGATGCGATACTGGTCACTCTTTGCCCCATAGACTCATGGCAGCTATACTCCTGGGTATCGTCACCCCTCTGTTCCGGTTGCCATGGGAACTACCACTATCCGTGGGGATTATCACCCCGATAAATTCGAGAGGATTATCACCTCCTTTTATCCTCTGGCCAGTTTCTTTGCTGCCATGCAAACGGAGTACTTATTCCCCATGCCCCTTTACCCCACAAACTGTTGTACTGTCATTCTTTAGTACCAGATAAGGGGTGGGAAGCATTAAAGAGCTTTCTAAGAATATTTTCTAAGTATTCCTTGCCAATCCCCAAACTCCGATATTTATGCATTGTGATAATGAAAAGTTAAAAACGTTTTCGTGCCATGCATGGCTTATAATTATCGCACTTGCCAATTAGAAATTGTCAACTATTTTTGACAATAATTTTGTAGGTTCTGCAGAGCTTGAATGGTTAAGTGTGTGTGAGCTTCTATTTTAAAACTACTGATTGAGTGAGGCTTTACAGCTGCTAAGTTTAAAGGTAACATTTTGCCATCTATTTACCATAACTTGTAAATTTCTCGCGCGCTGATTGGCTGAGAGCCATGTTCGATAAGAGGACAGACCGATAAGATGACGAATCGCTCGCGCACGTAGCTAGCGCGCGCTTGAAACTGGAAAAGTCACTTCGATTTGTTAAATTCTGAATTTTTTTTTACTCCAGTTAACAAAATTCACAAATATATAATACCAGATCAGCAACCAAACAGGACTTTTACTTACCCAAAGCAAGAACTAACTATGCCGGGCAAATTTAACATTAGATTTAAAGGACCAACAATTTAAAACCCCCCTGATGATTGTATAAAAAATAATGGCCTCAAGAAATTTAAATACAGTGTTAAAAGTGAATTTCTATAATAGTATTAATTAGTTGCCACAAAATTCTTGCTTTCTGTTTACAAAATATATATAAAAAAACAGTATGGAAGTAGTAGTATGTGCATGGTACGATCCGGAATTTGGATGGGCAGGATGGGCAAGTGATGGGCAAGTGATGGGAAAAAGTTAGTGCGTCTAACCTGACCGGCCGGATAGGGTGCTGTCAGGAGAGCATAAATAAGAGAGGGAAACTTCTTAAAGTGTACGTAACCTTTTTTTCAATGCCTTCAATACTTATTCTACATGAAGTAAATAGTTGAATGGTAATATATTTCTTGATTTGAGTGCTGCGACTTTTTAACCGGTCAGGTTAGACGCACTTTTTCCCCTCGGGGTGGCGCTAACAAGTTGTGTATGTTCACTTCGCGCTGATTGGCTAGTTCCCTCTGAGGGATTTACTCTTTATCCTTACTGCAATATGGGTTCAATACAATTAATAATAATAATAATAATAATAATAATAATAATAATAAATATTATAATTATACATTTATAGTGCATTTTCATATAGCACCTCAATACCAATAGCCATATGGACCTATTTTTTGTCATCATGCAGAGTTACCAGAGTTACCCACTGAAGCGTGTGACATGCTGGGGTAGATCAGCCTCTTGTATATTCAATTAATCGCCAGTTAAGGTGACCAAAAAATAGTCCAACCGGGAATTCACATGGCGCGAGCGGTATTAAGAAGTTTCCCTCTCCGGCTTATTTATTCTCTCTTGGTGCTGTCTATGTTTTTTAAAGATTATTACACAATATCTCCATGCTAAATTCAAACCGATGGGAAGTCCTGACTTTATTCGAGTTTTACCGACCCCATTTTGGAATGCTACATTTACAGTGAGGACACTCGTCATGCTTTTTCCTTCTTTATCCCTTGTGTGAATCGATTGGAAATATGATTTATTTTGAACAATAAGATTATTTGAGTTCAGTGCTTCATTTTCAGAAGGTTTGAAGCAGTAGAAAGTTCATAAAATAAAAAATATAAAAATATCAAGTGTTCATGGTTCGAGTGTCCTCACTGTAATGAGACTACTACAAATAAACTGAGGTACAACGGAAGTTTATTCGGGCTTTCATTTTGATATTAAGAAAGTGTAATTATGAATATAGTTGTTATTTTGTTGAGTTTTGAAGCGAATCATGTAAGCTTTTAAAATAAATTGGCAACTTTAGAAACGAGCAAGAGACTGGGGTAATTTTTGGAGGCGAAAAGAAATAGTTTCGAAAGAAAGTTAAAATTGAATGCCTATCTAAGACTTGAAAACGCTAGTACCCCTAACCTATCCAAGAATGAAGACCCTATTCAAGAAAATATCATGGAAATTGTATACCCTGCCTAAGACCAAAATCCCGAAAACTAATACGCTATCCAGCGGAACATCCCACTATACGGGAGTGCCCCCCACCCCCACCCCCCGGTTGTTACGATATACAATGACCGTAAATCCTCTATTAAGTCCCCCAGGAAGCTTATTTATTTCAGGCACGTTTGAGGGGGGCTTATTGGAGATGGGGGGGGGGGGGGGGGGGCTACATAGAGAGGGGGGGCTTATTGATTTTTAACCGAAACGGTGTAAGTTCTACGCTATCAGGATATAATATGATATGACAACTTTAGCTAGCTGATACAAGAAAATGTAACTAGCCAATCAGTGCGAAGCTAACAAGCTCAAGTTGTTAGCATAACCCATGACGGGAAAAAATTGCGCACCAATGACTGCCTTAGTAGGGTAGGACACGGCAAATGTTTTTCGGTATAAACAAAATTGGAACTAGAATTCAAATTTCTCTCATTATAAACGCAGGATCCACTGTTTCTAAAATACTAAAAAGTTATGATCAATAAAATTATTTTTTCTTTCAAATTCGAGAGCTAGAACGAGCTTCGAGAAAATGCTCAGGCTCCCCTCCCTTGATTTGATAATTGGATGCGGGTTTTACTTTGTCAAAGAACCTCGTGAATATGAAGTTTATAGAAAAAACTAAAACGAAGTACCATAGCAGCTTAATATTGACCATGTTAAATCATTTTGACAGGCTTTGGATTCCTCTAAGAGTTCTAGCGACGCGAGTTGTGTTGCTCTAATCGAGTAAGTTTGAGTTGCTGACAAATAATTAAGCTTAAAAGTGAGGGGGGCTTATTTGAGAGGGGGGCTTATTAGAGGATTTGCGGTACATCGAATCGAAATATAACTATTGTTCTGTACTGACTAGCCTCTCATACGATGTAAAAACGCTTATGTTCACGAAGCTAGTCAGTCCAGAACAACTAGTTTATCTAGTCTCTACCATAGTCCAGAACAATAGTTATTCAAATTGTTATTATTATAGCCAGTAGTTTAGTATAGATTATTATTATTATTATTATTATTATTATCATTATTATTATTATTATTATTATTATTATTATTATTATTATTATTATTATTATTATCAACTTCATACAATAGAACTCAACGAACCGCGGGAGATTCAAAAACTTTCAATCGAACTACGAAATATTTTGCTTCTTTCGAATATTTCACAACTAATGATTATGCTAATGTGACTTGTGCTTCGCATTTCCGAAGAGAGCGATGGGGGTTCGGTTTACGGCCGATGACCTCCGATGAATCTTTCACTAATTTATGTTAATTGCTGCCGCAGCGGAGCGAGCCTGAAGCGAGCGAAACAAGGCAGCGATTCTAATTCAGACAATAAGCAAAAGGCAGGAGAAATCGAGATCTGCACTTTACCCACAATACAGCTCGTCGACAGTTTAGAACAATACATTTCTTTGTTGTCGCCATCCCAGAATGCACCGGCTTACTTGTACCGACATGCAGTTCGGGCGCTGACTATTATTCGGAAACTCCTGGTCTTCGTTCCCTTTGCTCCAGACTGTTTCAAGGTATGTAGTTTGTATTGTTCTTGCAAGTATTACTTCGCTCTGTTGTATTTTCGAACACAAATACCAATATTTATCTAAAATATTTCTTTCTTCACTTCTAGCTTTCGTGTTGCCAAGTCATTGAACGAGGTAAGCCTTTATCTTTAAAGAATTAGTTCGGCACAGTTTGTGTCACGCACGTGCTCGAAGTGCGAAGTAGACCTACGCCAAAACTTTATCTCGCGCTCTGTTGTATTTTCGAACAAATTAGCAATTTTTCTTAACCATATATCTATCTTATCTTTAGCTTTATCTTAACGACTCATCGGACGACGAAAGCCAAGCCTTCATGGGTTTAGTGTGTCAACTCAAGCTATAAAATTCCTGTTCCCGTTATTAAATAGATTTTCCCGTTATTACGGGAGTTTTTTAAAGAAACAATGTAAACAACTGTTTCTAAATAAAATTCAATTTGATGTAAATCCGTATGTCTTTGTATCTTGGGTGCTACAAATGATAAGTACTGTTGTGGCCAAAATAATATTAAGGCAGCACTCTCCAACTTTAAGTTAGGCTAGTCCTACCTAATCCCTCCTCTTTTGTCCTCATCATTCCACCAAACAATAGGGCAATCAGTGATCATGATACGCTACGACCTTTAACCTTTTATTGCGAAACCTTATACAGCGCGGACGTTGATAGGAGATCCACTATAACGTTAGCTAAGAACGTCTGCAAAGGAGCTAGGCTAGCGTAACGTCAACCTTTCTTGCTGTTTTACTTTGATTTTCTAGCGCTGATCATCACTCAACTTTCGCATCCGTCAAATATGCCTTACCACAAGATTGAGGATTCTATCATCCATGTAGTACCGAATGATTACACAGTAGAAGACTTCATTGAATCAAGAATTACAGCTCCAGGGCGAGAGGTACACGTACAAAAAGGGTTTTCATATAAGCTTGAGTATAATCAGTGAGAGCTGCATTTCTTTCTTCGGATATTGAATCCAAACATCCTCCATCAGTTCTGATCTTTGTCGGGAGAAAACCATTTTCATAAATTCACGATTCGAACGTTTTAGAATTTCCACTGAGAAATTTTTGAAAGTTGATCTGCCCCCAGGCTGATCATTATTTCTATCGGCTATCATTTTCTTTTTTTGGGTTCTTACAGGTCAGTCTTAGTCTTAGCAATTGACCTTTTTGCAGCAAATGATCCATGCAGTACGAATAACATTTTTTACTTCATTACTTCTTCTCAATCTTTTCGAGGTAATTCCCCTGAAGAAAACGGTGCTAAAGTTATGTATGCAAGATCACTTTGTTTAACACACCGCCTCAAAAACCACAATTTTTCCACCGGGGAAATCCGATCTTGTATTGCCTCCCTTGCAGTGATCTAGTTCTATTTTGGGATAACGTTTATATGCGAGACTTTATTATAAATTTACCTATTATGTAGTTTATTTGTTTGTTTTTCCCCTAAAAAAGTACATCGGCCAGGTTAATACTAGCCTGCATGCATCCGGAAAGTAACTGTGCTTATAACCAGAGTTAAAATCGGGCTGAACGCATGCTAGGTCAATACTGAAAATGAAGCCTGATCAGTAGTAGAACATCAACGACAATTGATCCGAACCCTGAAATGACTGTCAGGTTTTGCTGAGAGTCTAAACACCCTGAATCAAGGGAGATAACTAACAAGCTCTGTTCACATAATGGGCTTTCCTGATGGTAGAAGCGCAGTTTTTGAATATTTTTAGCAGTCAAAAATTGCATATGGCTTAGCTTTTGGTACAAGCGCAAAATTCCCGCAAAGGGTTTTTTTGTATTTGCTAAAAAGTTTCGCCGCTGTAGTTGCGAAACAATTATCTACTACTTAAGGTATCGCACGTGCAAGCAATTATATCTAAAAATATAATTATGTAACTAGCACAAGAAATAATTGCAGCACGTTTCGGAAATAAGAGCCCTGACAAACACAACATTTGACCCAAAATTTAGCCAGCCTTTTTTGTTGGAAATGTCAATGTTGGGACAATGTTAGATCACAATGTTGTCTGTGTTAGGTCAAATGTTGAAACCGTTTGTCATGCAGGGCTTTGAGTGTGAAGCTAAATTTATTGAATATAACCAGTAGATATTTTTTGTTTCTAGAATGAAGACGATGGTTTCTTTGTCTCGAACATCGATAAAATGATTGCAAAATTCCATGAGGTAAAATGCCCATCCTTCACCTCTCCTCTTCCTCTCCTCTTCCTCTCCTCTTCCTCTCCTCTTCCTCTCCTCTTACCTGCCCATGCCAAGGCCTGCCCCCCAACCGGGCTGCCAGATGGATGGGTTCCCTGTGTTCATGAACGTGTCTTATATGTCTTTTTTTCTCCTCAGTGGAATGATCACCTTCCAAACATCAAACCATTTTACGGTAAAATCTTAAAATACTTATAGTACTTTTAGTAAAGCTTCTTCATGAAGTGGATAGTTGAGTGGTGGAATATTTCTTGATTTGAGCGTTGCGGTAGAATATCATAGCTGTAGTCAGTATATGTATGCTGTTATGTATTCATTGCTTTTTTTGTGTATTTTATTTGTTTTTATTTATCGATCTCTTTACTTCCTTTTTTTTTCCAGCTGTAAAATGCAATGATGATCCTATTTTGATAAGACTTCTACACAAGCTGGGGACCGGTTTTGACTGTGCAAGCAATGTACGTATGATGGAGTAATCCTGTCACTAGATCGTTAGAACAACACACCTCTTGCACTAATTCCCAACACGGGGGTCTTGAGGATTGAATTCTTTTGTGGTGACAATATTTTCATTGTATTTTCCCCCAACGGTTGGGAATTAGTGCAAGGGGTCTATAGACCTTCGAATTTGCGCAAAATATCTTCTTCCTTTACTACAGACTCATTTACGCAGGGTAGCTTAAATGTGTTCCAGTGAAGGTCCGCGGAATTTCAAAGTGTTTGTATTGTTAAAGATGTGCATCTTTAATACTTTACCGTTGGTATTTGTGAATATTTTGATATTAAACTGAGGCTAACCCTTCGTAAATGAATCTGTAGTCAATAATTGAACACAGCGGTATTTTACGAATTCGAAAGGGGTACAATTATTGTAAAATTAAACTCGAAATCTAGTCAAAAATAAATAAAAATCGTAAACGAAATCGAAAACGACCGACAAAAGATGCTATGTTGAGTATTCATGTGGAAGTATGTTTTTTCTTTAAAAACAGAAAGAGGTCGAGATGGTTCTTGGGATGGGTATTCCACCATCGGAAATCATTTTTGCGAACTCCTGCAAAAAGAAGTCCAGCATTTCGTAAGTTGATCCATGACAATTGTGAGACATCAGTAACGATTAAACAAAAACAGCAACAACAACAAAGCAAACAAACAAAAAAACGACCGTAAAAAGATCGGTCAGAAATCATTCCTAATAAGTTTTGGTGACAACACACTTAGGTTTAATGGAGCATTAATAGACGAATAGAAAGCAGTCTCGTAGCACTAACAACTGGAACTATCTTCACTGTGTTCCTTTTCCCGTCCTTTAGCTTCTACCAATGACTCATTGTTGAAATATCGTATTTATCGCAAGCACCAGGTACAGAGGTTATTCTAAACATGACATCCCTCCTTGTGAACCGCTAGAGAGTATTTCAAGTGTTTTCAAGTCTGTTTCCATGAGCTCATTAACTGTGTTTTGGTTCATTTGAAAGTTTTAGTCAAAACAAATACAATAACTCCTCGTGTGTTCTAACTATACTGTTTTTTAAATCTCGCCAGCTTTGCAAATAAAAATGATGTGAAAATGATGACATTTGACAGCGAGAATGAACTGCACAAGATCAAGGAAATATGTCCTGACGCAAAGTAAGTTAATCTAATAACACTCAAAGAAGAAATGCAAATGCGATCTGATAATCTTTGACTATTTAGTCTCCTGAAAAGGTCGTAGACAAGATTGGAGAGGATATCCTCTATATTTTTTTAATATGATCCTTGCGGATGTGAATTGTAGTGAATTTGACGTGTTATTCTCGAGCAGTTTCCCTTGCCACGAGGGTTTTCGGAGCCGGGATCTTCCGCTTTTTTCTTAGTTTTCTTCGCAGTCGCCATTACTATCAGTCCTAGATCTTCAAGGGCCCTTTAACGGCTGCGAGGGAGACTTCCTTAATTTTTCTTCCTTCGTGCAAATTGATGTATAAGCTGCACAAGATATACCCTGGGGTCTCGAGGTTAAAAAAATAGCTAAGGGGAAAAGCCACGTATCAAAATACTCTTTTCACAATTGTGTTGTTTTTTTGCAAGAACAGACCAGTGACCCTATCCGCCTTAATAAAATGAGCATATCTTGAAAGACTGTTTGAAATCTGAGTTTTGTTGCCATCCATTTCGAGCCGCGCCAAAGATTTTTCACGTGGGACTTCAGTTTTTCGCGCTTTTCTGTGCAAGTCTCCAAGTCTTATTTCTTATTTCTTCTTTTGACTTTATCAGGCTTCTTCTGCGGATACGTCCCAAAGAATCCAAGGCCTTACATGGTTTCGTGAGTACAGCCTAAAGTAGTTTAAACTTTTACCAGGGTGACACAGGTTGGGAGGATATCGATCACAAAATCACGGACATTTTTTTCATGAATTCACGAATCAGGAAATGCGATTAATGAATAGCCTTGATACAAGGATTCAGGAAAACAATGCAAAATCACGAGTCACGGTCTTCAAAATACGCACATCACGTATTACGGGGGACTGAAATTCACGAATCACGGTTCCAAAAAAGAGGCCGAATCACGCGTCACGCGTCACGCGTAACCACTGTGCCACCCTGTTTGACTTGCTTGTCATAAATGTGAAGAAGATATATGGTGGGGTGAGTGGGGTATTTTTTGATCCCTGAAAAAGACCACATTAGGGACGAGGATCTGAGTTTAATGTTTCTATCTGTTTTCGTTTTTATGGTTTTTTGACGTGTAGTTGCCAGGTGAGCGAACAACAGGAAAGTTGATCAAAACATATTTTAGATTACTCATGCTTAGTGATATATTATATCCACCCTTTTTTAGAGCTGTGCAAAGTTCGGATGTACCCTGACAAGCTGTGCATTTCTCCTGTCAGTTGCAAAGAGCCTTAGTCTGGAAGTTATTGGTGTCAGGTAACATTCTAGAATAGGATCAAAATATTGGGGAGGTTATGATAACAGGGCCGTAACAGTGGGAGGAGCGGGGGGGGGGGGGGGGGGGGGTCTCCAATAATTTAGGATTTACTCCATATTGAACATTGAAAATGTCAGGTCTATTACTGATACATAGGGCGTTTTAGAATATAACACCAACAATACTTTTGACCTTGCCTTTCCCCCGACCCCAATATTGTTGGTCTTGCTACGGCCCTGAGTTACTTCACTGAGTTACTTCACGCACATTTTTTTTAGGGCCGAATGTTAGATAACACCTTGGATTAATGCGTCTTTTCCCTCAGTAAATAAGTAAATAATTTTTATTGTATTGTACATGGAGCGATATGGACATAGAAATGTTTTGAAATTATCTTGGATGCAAGGCTAACAGAAGAACATTACAAAATCTTTTTTTTTTCTCGGGCACATTTTTTCCCCATTGGCCTAGACTGTGTGAAGCCCGACAGTCTAGTTATAAATTGACGTGTTTCCGGATTGTCCGGTTATTCAATTAGTCCTTCCGGTCACCCTGGACTGGTAAATCTGATTTATTTATTTTTATCTTTAAATTTTTTGGTCTCGTGTGAATTTTTTTAAGTAATGGTCCTAGTAAGAACTAGGCAGGCAAACGGCAATGGAATGCAGAAAGGTGCTAATTGTGTATTGTCTAATCCGTCCATCTCATTGGTTAAAACATGAAAATCTGCCATAATTTCAAAACTAAGCGGATTTTTTAATATTTTATTTGATATCTGATTCCCTTTTCATCTAAGATTTCCTGAGCCTTTACATATCAAAATTTCTATGTGGGGAACACATTGAATTATAAACGTCAATTGGCTATTGTTTTGAGCGCTTATGATTGGACGAGATCTTTTAGTACAAAAGAAACTGTTCCAAAACAGAGTTTTTTTCACATTTTATTTTTAAAATGTGTTACCTATAGGCTGATATACTTTCAGTCTGAAAACTAAGACATTCTTATGTGGGGAAGTTGCCATTGCCGCAGAACAATAGAGAGTTGCCTACTTCTTACGCACATTGTTACTTAACGGAAACATATATTTTTATCAGTTTCCCCTAGTCTCCCCCGCAGCCGTTTTTAGGATCGTCACACAACGCTCTCGACCTCCCCACTACGGGGGAGACTACGTTCCCGGCCTGTTTAAAGATATCCAAAATAATGCTCTCAGGCTGTTAGCACATGATAAGCAGTGTTTATAGGATGGTAATGATTCAGATACCCTGATACATAGCAATAGAACTCTCTCTGATTGATAGAACACACATGATGGGCCAGTGTTTGCCTGCCACTGTAGGCTGGTAATGAAACTGATTCAGATGATCGATACCAATCAATAGAATACTCTCAAGTTGGTAGCATATGATGGGCAGTGTTTGCGTTTCACCGAAGGCTGGTAATGAGATTAACGAGATTCATCCAGCTGATTGCTTGACAGCACGATGGCCAGATTTTGCCTGTCATTGTAGGCTGGTAATGAGATTCACGAGAATACCAAGCAATATTGATTGATAGCACATGACTGACATTGAGCAATCCCTGAAAAGTAGAATTTTAAAGATACTTGTACTTTCAAATTTGGTAAGCTGCAATCGTTTGCAAAATACTTGGCACAAAGTTGCAAAATAATACCATTTTCACAAAACGTTTTCTGTTTCCGCTTTATGAAGGCGATTCTTATTAGAAACTCCCTCCCCCCCTGATCAATGTTGGTCGGCAATGCGAACAAAGGGCCAAACTCGTCTTTGGCCGAGCAACATTGACCGGGGGGGAGGGGGGAGGGCATAAGAGTGGTCAAGCTAAAAATGTACCACAAGTTCTGTAATGTGCCAAGGTAAAATGCAAACGATTGTGGGTTGCGTCGTTACCTCTCAGAAATCAATTTTCATTTGACAAGGTCTCAAAGGGTCTACAGCCTTAAGGTTCTTGAAGAGAACTTTCTAACCGTATTTTGTGTTGCAGTTTTCATGTTGGGACCGGATGCTATGATGCAACTACGTTCATCGAACCAGTTGAATCTGCACGTCAGGTTTTCGACCTTGCTGTGAGTAAATAAAATCCTCCCTCGGGGGGAGGGTATGCGAAGTTTTCAGACAAAGCCCCCCTCCATTTTGGGCGAGGTCCTTGCAATTTATCAATCTCAATAGCCTCTTCATTTCTTCTAATCAAGTACACTCCCCCTCCCCTCCCCTCCCCTCTATCACACAACCAGTGTACGGGTGAGTTCATAAATATTTCTTGGGTTTTCTTAGGAACAATATGACTTCAAGCTCAGTGTCCTAGATGTAGGAGGAGGGTTTCCTGGAGATGACAACGAATACCATTTTGACCACGTGAGTAAAATTCTAAAAATAGTAACATGACTCTACTGAAACTAGTGCTACTGAGATTAAGTCAAGTATGAGAAAGAGATAGGGGGGTTTCCCGGAGACGACCGCGATTACCATATTGACCACGTGAGTAAAGTTCTAAAAATAGGAAGTATAAACCTTGATATCTCCAAGATGCCTCATTCAAATCATATAAATATATCTTACCATTGATCCATTCATTATTATGTAGAAGCAATAATGAAATCAAAAATTTCGAATTAGGGTTTATTAGGTAGGTAATTTAATTGTTTTTCTTTCAGATGTGCAACATTCTAAAGAAAACGTTGAATAACAACTTCCCTCCAGAAAGTGGCGTAAAGTTCATAGCTGAACCTGGTCGTTTCTTCGCTTCTGCATCGTACACCCTGGCAACCATCATAACAACCAAAAAATTCTGCATCAAAGAAAACTTGGGAGATGACTGCAAGAATGGTGAACCTCCAGTTCCTTTCTCTAAAGATGGGCCCAATAAGGTTTCTACTATATGTTGCTGTGTTCTTTCATTTCCCTTCACTTCCCTTCACTTCCCTTCGTTCTTCTTCCTTTTTTAACCCAATTTATACGTAATATTACAGTGCGGACACTCTGAATAGCTGTTACTACGGATGTATGCAAATGAGATGCAGATGAGACAACAATCATTGTATCGACCCGATAGCCTCACTTGTATGATTCTTAAAACAAAAGAATATCTCATATCATTTGCATCTCGTTTGCATGCATCCGTTATAACAGCTATTCAGAGATTGAACTGATAACAGTATTGGCCAATCAGATCCCCACATTCTCACAGCCATTTCGCATTAATTAGGTAAACACGGACAGCAGAACACGAAACAGCATCGAAAATGAGTGTAATTTCTGTCAAAAACGCAGTTGTGAAAGGTCTACTTATCCCAAGTTGATATAGGAAATATTTTCTGTCCTCCTGTCCTCGAAGAATCCCGAATTTCAAACGATAATATAATAAGTTCTAGACCAAAACTTTATATAACTTCTTAAAGCTGATTGGCCCAGACAGTTCTTGTTGGAATGTCATCGTTTTTAGGTATTATCTGATTGGTCAGTTTTGTTCAAGTGGTCCCGGTTAGTGTGTCCGCACTGGAGATGTTTTTTTCCACATTTTAGACCACTTTTTTTGCTCCCCCCTCCTTTTTCTTTCGGCAATTCATGTGTAAAATAATACTTTACCCATGCGACCCAAGAGGGATTGTTCCCTTAGCAAACGTAGCTAACAGACAAAGAGGAACTATATGTATTTCCATCCAGTAAGATATCTCAGCAAGATTGACAGTCGTTTTTCATCTCTATACAGCCAGGATTTTCCTTCCATTTTAAACTTAACCCGATAACTGACTTAAAGGTCAATCTCAACAGTGGGTAAGTGGGACCGAAAAATAGCTAGTGTGGGCTGCGTCGGTGTTTCTAATGAAACAGTTGTGATAAAAAGTTAAATTTTACACCGTAAAAAATAAGAAAGATCACTTACTGACGTTTCGGACGCTAGTCCTTCGTCGGAGTAAAAGAGAGAATATGAGTATGAATGAGAGGTATGAATGGGATGAATGAACGCTTCGCTTTTAAATAATATATTCTTTTGTCTTTTTATTATAATATTTATTATATTTTTTATTGTTTTGTTTTATTGTAACCTTGCCTGCCTTGCTCTCATTGGTTATCTATTTTCTATCTTTACCTTTTTTACCTCTTTTACTCCGACGAAGGACTAGCGTCCGAAACGTCAGTAAGTGATCTTTCTTATTTTTTACGGTGTAAAATTTAACTTTTTATCACATGCAACTGTTATATGTGTATTAGTCTAATATCAATTTTTAAAGGGTTTAATGATTTCTGAATTCCCAAATAATCAGACATTGTTTCGATCCCTTCGTGTTGCAGGGTTACATGTACTACATTGATGACGGTATAGCAAGTTCGTTTACTGAATCTGTCTGGATACCAGGTTACGAGTACAGCAAGCCTTTCCCCCTAAAGGGATCTAAAGGGGAGACGTTATTTCCCAGCAGTATTTGGGGTCAGACTTGCGCCAGTATGGACTACATAACCAAAAATTGTACCTTGCCAGAGGTAAATTATTTTTAAATATTTTGAGAGTTGAGTGCAAAGGGATTTGAAGTACAACAACATATGTCATCATCATCTCCCTCATCATTATCATCTTCATATTCATCATCTTCACCATTATTATCTTCATCATCATCATCATCTTCCTCATCATCATCTTCATCATCTTCACCATTATTATCTTCATCATCATCATCTTCATCGTCATCATCTTCTTCCTCATCATCAATTTCATCATCATCATGATCATCTTCATATTCATCATCTTCACCTTCACCATTATCATCATCTTCATCATCACCATCCTCATCATCATCATCATCTTCTTCACCATCATTATCTTCATAGCGCACATGCTTCATATGCATATGCTCACTTGCGCACGAAGCCACTCCATTGGAGAAAAACCGAAGGAAAGAAAGGAAGGAAAGCGGAAGAGTGTGGGAAGGGAAAGGAAATGGAAGTAGATGAGAAGGAAAAGAAGGAAGATAAAAGATAAAACGATGCAAGGCAAAGAAAATGAAGAAGAGGGAAAGGCGTAGAGAAGAAAGAGAATGGAAGTGGGGGAATGATGGCAACATATGATTATTCTTTTCTTTCCTTCCAAGTTGTCTGTTGGAGACTGGTTGTACTTTAAAAACATGGGTGCGTACTCAAGTGTTCATGCAAGTGGCTTCAATGGCTACACCACCAATAAACACAAATACCATTTCATCAGAGAAGCAAACTGGTGAGAATCGATTCTTATGAGTATATGAGTATTTAGTATAAACCTACTATATAATGCTCTATCGCAAATCCTGCTTTTTGATTGGCTGAGCTGCTAGTGGTATATTATTGATAAACCACTAGTAGCAGAAAAGGCTGGTTTTAAAAGCCAAAACAATGGCAAAAACAAATGTTTCATGACAAAAATAATCATTTATTTGACCGATTAGTAGGTTTATACTACAACAAATAGTAAGACCTCTCATCCTCTTGGTCTACGCGTCAATAGCCAAGTCAGGCTTCGGCCTCATGGGCTGATGACTCGTAGACCATTCGGGCTGCACGACAAATTGTTGACAAATTATTTAATTCATTATGTTAACATGTTAACAGGCTATACACAGGGTTAGAGGCTTGGGGAAGAATGAAAGAAGGGGGAGCTTAGATGGAGAGGTGTGGGATGAGGAAAGAAGAGGAGTCTAGCTTTTTCAACTCTTCCCTCCTCCATTCTCTCTCCTCCCTCCTCTCCCCCCCCCCCCCCCCCTCCCTCCACACTCCTCCCCTCGATCCTCCACACTCCATCCTCCTCACTTTTCCTTAATTGGACTAACTAGTATCTGGTCTGAAATGGGAAACAATTGGCTATCTTAAAAACGGGCAAAGGAGGGGAGACGAGGAGAGAAGAGGAGCCTAGTTTTTTTTTCTTCTAAATTTGTCCTTAAGCTAAATAGTATGTAGTGTCAAATGGGAAGCAGTGATCGTCCCTCCTCATTTCTCCGGACCTTCTTCCTGGTCTGAAAGACATATGATTTGAAATGGAAAAAAGTACAAGTGATTAGGTCTATGTTAGCTGTATGTATTTACAAAAGACATTTTTTTTCATTTCTACAGGAAAAAAGTGAGCAAGTACTTCGAGGGCTTCCCAGTTCATTTTCTTAAATAATCTCTTTCTATCACTTAGAAAACCCATAATTATAACAGATTTCTTTAGCTCTAACTTCCTGTAAAACGTTCATTGCATGACCATCGTGAAATTTACCGTCATCCATCATTTTTGCGTGCAATTACCCCTATCAGAAAAGGCATGTCCCTTAATTAAATCAACTAAAGTTAGGTGAATATTTGATTATCCAGAAATTAATCGATGGGACTATTTTCATAGGGTCTTATCAAAAAGGCACACAAATTATTACAATAGACATTGTGCCTCAAAGCTCACAAAGCACTCACTGGGAAACCGAGCCCTGCAAAAATGAAACAGGGAAATCAAAGTATATATCAGGAAAAAAAAAAACTCTGTTATTTTCGTCTGTTTAAATACTTATATTTCCATATAAAATGTCGGAGGAAAAATTGACATATACATTTTTAGAGGAGCCAAAAAAGCGTAAGGACTCGCTTTCCCATCACGCTTTGTGCTAGAAATTCGAGTTCTTGCACATTGGCTATTATTATAGAGCTCTTAAGTGTAACGTTCATTGAATGGGAAAACGACTCCCGGTTCCAAAACCAAAAACATTTTTTTCTTGCATGACAGGATTTGTTGTCCAAAGTTTTAATTGTTTCAAGTGGAGGTTAATTCATAGAGTACGGTTTTCGCTTTATTCCTTCGGTATTTTTGAGCAGCTTAACAGCTCCATTATTTACAAATTTCTGCAACGAGTTTGTCAATTTCCTCTTCCATTCGGTGTTTATTCTTATACATGTGAAACTGATGCTTCTGAGTAGGTTTACTTGCCAGAGCTAGCATTCCATTAATGCTGTTTTCACCAAATACTCCCACCGCAAAGGTCTTAACGCCAACTTTTCTGAGGTCGTTCGCATAGTAGGCAATTTCTTCTGAGCCATATGAGTCAAATGCGTCGGTCAAGAAGACAGCAACCATTCTCGAACCTGTTGAAAATTTATTACAACAATTTGATCAGAAAAACGGGTGTTCCATAATGAAACTGAGGATGACCTTACACGGTACGTACCGGACGATTTTTTAACCGTTGAAAATTTGACCAGTTTCTACCATTTACATAGCCGTTTGAAGTTTTGTTCAGATAGCACAGTTCCGTGAAAACGGAGTGCCTAAACGTACAACTTTTTGAATGGTTGAGAATTCGTTCGGCACCGTGTTAGGCCAACCTGAGGTAGATGTTTCCAAACATTGAATTATGTTTTACTTGTATTCCATCTTCTGATTGAATACACATTCTTCATTTTTATTCAATAATTTTCCATCATGTTCGACACCATTTTAGGTAGACATCAGTGAAGAAAATGAATAAAAAACAAACCTTATTATTCTATTATTTTTCAATGTTATTAATATTAATCCATATCACTATTCTTGTCTTCATTATAATCATCATCACGTCCATCTTCATTATCATTCAACATCATCAACACCGCCATCACCATCATCATCACAAAACAATTATCAGCATCATCACTGATTATGGTAGTTGTGGTGGTGATGATGATCATGATGATAATGTAAGTTGTTGTTATGATGATGATGATGATGATGATGATGATGATGATGATGATGATGATGATGATGATGATGATGATGATGTTGATGATGATGATGATGATGGTGATGATGATGATGATTTAAGTTGTTGTTGTTGTGATGATGATGACAAAGCCTGAAGGATAATGATGACGAAGTTGATGATGATAGTATTGTCGTTGTTGTTGATGATAGTGGTCCGTGATGATGGTGATGATGATGATAATGATGATGATGATGGCGGAGGTGGTGGTGACGCTGTTGAATAATACTGATGATGCTGATGTTGATGTTCAAGCAATAAAGTTAACAAGCAAATAAACAAATACACAGAAACAAACACACACAAACCAGCATACGAGATGCATAACAAACCTGTCCTTCCTTCCCTTGAGCCAAACATTCTTGGATACACCTGCCAACGAAGACCAATTATGGTTTTCCCCAGGTTACTGAAAGATTTCTCTAACTTCATATTATCAATAAGAAAATCCAGTTCATCCGTCACCAAATCATCTTTGAATTTCGTGACGATGTGGTGATAGGCAGAGAAATAATTCAAAGACACTCGGGTATTGGATGGTGATATGCGGAATCGAGAAAGCAGCCTCTTGGAGAAATCCTTAGCTGCTTTAAAGTTCTCTTCCCCCATGCTTGCTGAAGCGTCAATGACTATCCCTAAGTCTATTTTCTTGCGGCATTTGATCATTGATGCTTTGTTGCCAGAACATTCTAGTTAAGGAAATATAGTCAAAAGTTAAAGATGAAAATATACGAGGCAACTATTGCATGTGATGTAGCCTCCTTCGCAGACGTTCTTAGGGTCGTCACGCAACGTTTCTCTCCCCACTAAACTGGAGAAAGAGTTTTCATTGGATGTCATATTTGGCAACTTGTGCAACACTATTTGAAACATCGCAGATGTTTACTGAGAAGACACAATTGTCAATTTTGCAGATCTTAGTTTTACTTCATCATCTTTGCAGGGAACAGTCACAGAAATGGTCGTTCAGCAGCACTATGCATATGCATTAACCAAGGTGCGCACACGCGTTGCGATTTTTTCGGCATGCGACGTCACAAAAATTAGAGATCGCATCCCGTGTGACCACCCTTGCGACGTCCACGAACCTCAATGTAAACGAAAATCAAAATTACCCGAAATTTGGGCCTTAGGAATCAAAGTTGTGTTACCATGGGTTAATTTCCTTCCCCCCCCCCCCCCCCCCAAAGAGCTCAGCGATTGGGGCGAAAAAGAAATTTCTTTATAGCATGGCAACATATTCATACTTCTTGCCCACATCTTTGTAAACGTTTAATATCAGATTTGGAAATGGGCGTGGTCGTCCTAGTGAAGACCTGGAGGTATGGTCGACCCTAGGTGTCCGAGGATGGGGTGAGACTCGATCTAGATATTCATACCAGGTTGCCAAGCGACGATTTAAAATTATTTACCTTTAGTATATGAAACGACCAAAAGCAACAAAACCATGTGAACGAAAGAGGACAAAAACTTGAAGACTGACATGATTCTGGCAAAATCAAAAAGACAACAAGTATTATTACTCATTATATATTATTAGATTAAATGGTTTGAACCCATGCAGGTGTAGTAGTTGAGTGAGTAATGTGATCGTCCGGGTGAGTATAGTCTTGAGAAAGACTGTTGTCAAGACTACACTCACCCGGACGATCACATTACTTACTCAATCATTACAGGGCCGTAACCAGAACATTTACCGGGGGGGATGCACATCAAGTAAAAATGGACCTAAGTGTAGTGTACCACAGGTAACCCAACACATTATTGGAAAAAAGAAACAAATGGAGAAAAATGGGAAATGATAGTGGTTTAATTTTTTGATTTACATTAAATCTGTATATATTTTTTTATTTTCAAGCAATAATAATAATAATGAACTTTATTAACTTTAACAAACAAATGTTGATAAAAAGCGGACCTTTTGGTCTGATGGGGGGGGGGGGGGGTGCACGTGCACCCTGTGCTCCCCCCCTGGTTACGGGCCTGATTATATTACAATAATATAATCAGCGGAATATCATGCAAATACGTTTATAATTCAATATAACTTGCGAGGGTATCACCTGACTTTGATTTATCTCAAATTAATTTTCGTTGTACTTATCAATAATTCAGCTAGAACTAAACGCGAATTATATATCAGTATGTATATATGTATCGTGCGATTCTGGTTTTTCAAATATTTTATTAGACCAGCCTGTCCGCATTAACTGGTTCTCAAAAAAATTTTCTGGACTCCTCAGTTTATAGTGCGAATCGAAAAACCGTGGACACCAGCAATATTTCAGAAATCGCTCGTTGAACAATCAGAAACAGCTCTCTAACTGCAAGAAATTCGACGGATTTGTAGTAAGATAAATTTCTTGTAGTTAGAGAGTTCAACGAACGATAAATGATTTCTGAAATATTTTGGGGTGCCCACGGTTTTTCGATTCGCACCGTAAGAGTTTTCTCAGGGTGCTCTGGTTTTCCTTCTAGTTTTCCTTCAAACCCTATTCGCGAAATTCGAATTTTATCTGTGAGTTAGCCCTGCCCTGACTTTGATCAGCCAAGAGGTTGTTTCGTTTTTTGTTTTTGTTTTTTGTTTGTTTGTTTAAGTCAATATTTATACAGGATCATCCAGTTTAGCAAGGCTATAGTTTAAATGGAGTCCTGATAGGGTTTCAGGGTTCTATCTGTGTGTTAGTCGTGCCCTGACTATATAGATCAGCTCATAGAAAAAGAACAATCGATCTCAGAGACGAAATTAGTATTTACCTCGGTAAACAGTTCGTTGTTCAATCTCTCTTGTACTTCAAAGTTTATGAACAGATCACGGACTAACCACTACGTTAGCTGTAGGTGACAACGGGTAGATACTGGTGAAAAACGGAAAACCCGTGAAAACTAACGACCTTTGATTTTTTTACCCTTAAAAAAAGGGAAGGTCAAAGATAAAGAAAAAAATCACTTATCAAATACATATCAATGTAATATATCATAGACGAAATATTTTACATATGAGAAAAATATCGGAAAAATATTGGCATACCGAACAATTAGTAACTTGCAAAATTTGAAATGTAGAGAAACTTCTCTTTTTAGGGTAGAAATAACAAAAATGTTCTTTTATACTAAGGATTTTGGATAAAAGTAGAGTAAACGTTTTATGGTCGGTAAAAGTGACAAAAAAATAAAAAATAAAAATAAATAAAAATAATTTTTTTAATTTATGACGATTTTCTTTCATATTACTGAAATATTTCGATAAAGTTAATAGTCACCAGAAAAGCTACGAAGCTGAGTACGTCTTACATGTTTTAAGACTTTCGACTGCTTGATAACTATTGATGGAATGGAGATCTTTTACCAGTTGTTTTTTCACCTCAAGTGATCCGGCTCAATTGAGCTTTACTTTGTAGAGTATATCAAAAACCTTTTCTTATGGATATAAGATATTTCCTACAGGCGATGATTTTCAACCACGAATTTCGCGCAACACTATTGTGCGAAACATAGATGTCATGTAACATGCCAGACGGAACGATTTTTAGCGCAATTTTGACTTCGGCAACACGCGGCGAATTTCTAATCTGAAGTCAAAACGTTACGACTCAAAATGACGAATTTTTGCAGCGTTGCGTGAAAAATCGTCGTTGCAAATCGTGTCTAACATCGCCTAAGATCCTCAGCGGTTTCAGCTTTGGTTTTTGGTGAGTAACTGTATGTTTTGAAATACAAATATATAGAATAATAGTCTTACAAATCAAAGTGCAACAATTCAAAAAGATATCAAAAGATCTCCGAGAATTTTACAAGGAGTTTTGCCACTGTTTTTATTGCCACGTGCTGATAGAAATAAAATAGAATAAATCGTGAGAGTAGGTAACTGGACTAACTACTCTAACAGTCTAGGAATTTGTCCTTCAAAAATCTAAAAATCTGTAATTACAGTTATAAAAATGACTTTCAAGACTTTTAATGTGAAGTTTTCATTGAAAATAAGCTAGTTTAAAAACCGTTAACAACTCCTCGACTACCTTTTGATCCTATTGAGTTTTTAAGTGGAATTTTTTATTTAAAACTGGTGTTAGGAACGCCTTTAGTTCCACATACATAATTTATCACTATCAGACTATTGCTACTTATTTTTCCAAAATATTGTCTCGAACTTTCCATATTTTTTCTTACCCATGAGCAACAGTTTATATTAACTACATTTTCATTTAAATAATTGTGAGTTTTTTCTTAAAAGTACACCAGAATTTAGCCACTATTTGAAGGAAATTATCTATGAAGAGACGTTAGCGAGAGGCGGCTTTGCGAATAAGTCATATAACGAGGACTTTTCCGGTACCTAGCATTGAAAAACTACATTTTCAATTTGATAATTTACTCTCAGAAGAGCAAGCAGAAAACGGGACACTACATATCTTTTCAGCTTCTTGCTCTCCACAATGTTACATTAAGAAATTACACTTGATTTTTGAAGACGTTCTATATTTCTTCATGAACGTACTACATTGAATTACTGAGATGATATGGCTGGTGTTTGTCACATTCCTTGGTGTTATTTCGACACACAAAGGTAAGTATTTTCAGTTTATATAGATACTATAGGGATTTTACTTAGTCCACGAAAAAAAGTTCTCAGTACACTAAGGTCAGTTTTCGACTTTCACATGAACAGTAACCATGGATAATGCATTGCAAACAATGGATAATAAGGCGATCTTCACTTATTTCATTAGATTCGGCTCATGTGAAGTTCAACACCGGTTTGACCCTAGGCTGGCCTTACCTGATACCTTAGAATATTTGGCCAGTACATATCAGTTACACGGAACCGTCTCTTCTGTTTTGTCCTGATAGCACAGTTCCATGTAAACGTAACGTCTAAACGTACTACTTTCTGAACGGTTAAGTATTCGTCTGGTATCGTGTAAGGCCATGCAGCCTTAGTCTGAAATTAATAGTCAAAGCAAACCAAAAGAAAACAATGGAGTTAGAGTGTCTGTGTATAGACCCTTGCACGTGACGTCAGTGCAGCTCAATTTGAAGGGCAAAACAAAAGAATTTCAATCTTCTGAGAATAGGTCATTTCAGAAACGAGAAAGGGACTGAGGACGAGTTTTGAATTCTAATCTAATTTTTCATTTGAAAGAACATCATAAGATTAGTAAGTCTAGCAAATTAGAAAACAGGTTTGAATGAAAAGAACCAGAATTACAATCTTTCAAAAGTATCAAAAATTTACAAACGGAATGTATGGTTACGAAACCATACATTCTTTGTAAATTTTTGACACTTTTCAGAGGTCCTTATAAACTCTGGTTCATTTCATTATTTCATTTTATTCTCGTGAATTACTTTCGCCAAGCAATTTCAAGGGAAACTGATTGACCTTATTTGTGATGCTGGTGGGAACACGTTTTTTTAGACAACTCGAGGGGAGAACTAAACTGAAATTGACAGGTCTCAAAAATTCAAGCTATTTCAAAAAAGGTTGGTGAGGGTTCTGTTGCTTGTTGCACACCAAGCCCGAAATGCAGTATACGGATGGTGCGAATTCAAGCAGCTAAAGCGAGATCTTATGGGATTTTCTCAAAATTTGTCTGCACGTTTTTCAATCATATTTTCTTCTTTGCTGACATTTAAATAGGAATATACTCATTTCAATAAAGTTAGTCACCTGAAAAGCTACAATGCTAAGACTGAGGATCATGGGTAGTACATTTTACGTTTCAGCCACTCGACAACTGCTCTCGAATTGGTATCGAGATATTTTACCAGCTACAGTTTCACCTACTGTGAGCATCCTTTGTACCAAAAAGCTTTCCTTGTTGGATATGAAATGTTTCCCATGATCCTAAGCGGTCTCAGCTTTGTAGGTTTTTGGTGACTAACTTTATTATAGCAACGTGCAATATGCAGTATGCAACAATCAACATTGGAGCATGCCACTATCCCTTCACCAACTTTCTTGAAATATCTGTATTGTTTTGGGGGAGGGGGTGGGGGGATAAGGTAATCTTGATTCTGTTACAGAGAGAAAAATGTTCCTACACCCCCCTTTCTCCACACGATAAATATATGACCACTCCCCTTCTTTAACAAGCCACAGTAAAATCAATCTATCCCAGTCTACTGTCAAGGGTTAGGATAAACTCCAAACATTTTTTTTTGAAAATACCTTTTTATTGAAGTGAAAAATAGAACCATCTAAAATCTACTGCAGAGAAATCATAACACAAGTGTTTATGCCTAAATTGTTTATTGCTGAATTTTACACAACTGGTTTTTACAAATGATTCTGAAACTTTTCTAAGTCACATGATTATATATATATAATAATAGTCTAACAAGTGAGTATTACTATGGCTCCTTCCCATCTCGGTACAACGTATAACCGCTCATATCAACCTGAAAAAATATAAAGAGAACACAAGGTTTTTTCAGTTTAAAATTCAGTTAGTTTAACTTTAGTCTTTCAGTATAGTTTAGTTAGGTTTAGAGTTTTGTTTAGAAGTAAGGTTTAAGTTTAGAGTTTAGAGTTTAGAGTTTTGTTTAGAAGTTAAGGTTTAGGTTTAGAGTTTTGTTTAGAAGTTTAGGTTTAGAGTTTAGAGTTTTGTTTAGAAGTTAAGGTTTAGAGTTTAGAGTTTTGTTTTAGAAGTTTAGTTAGGTTTAGAGTTTGGTTTTAATCGGATGACTTTTCAAAGGTTTAACGGCAGATGCTGACGAAGATTGAAGACACTCCATAAATTGAATCTGAAAAAAAGAAGAAAAAGAAAAGAAAGACATCCACATAATTAGGTTTAGTAAAAATGGTCAAAATCGCGGACATAAAAACCAAATTATATAATTCCAGGGTGATGCACTCCAAGTTACCTTATCCAAGCCAGAAGTTTCAGTTGAATCTCTCAAGGCCAAAAGGTTGATATAGTTTGAAGCTGATCTGCGAACAAATGGAACATAAATAAAAAGAGAAAGATAAGTGGATTGTTGATGGGCAAAAACACAAATTTGACAATCAAAAAAATACTATAAAATATACACTTGAATACACTTGAAGGCTGCAACTGATGGTAACTCATCTGTCTTGTGGATATCAAACTCGGTTTTCAAAGGGCCAGAGATCGATTCCTGAAAATATACAAGGCTTTTACTATGTTGAAAAGTTTAGTAACTAAAGAGGAATTCAAACTGGAAAAAGTACTACTTCGTTGATATGGTTACAGGTGCAGTTGTTCGTCTTACGGCAGCTGAAATCTCGCTTCGCAAAGGTCCAAAAATTCCTGGGAAAATAAATAAAGGTAGAAAGAAAGAAAAATTATTCAAAAGTTTTGGAATTCAAAAGAAATACAATTTACGATTTTTTATACTCTGTTGCTATGGTTACAGCTACAAGGCGAAATGGTTCCTCAGGTAGCAACACAGGATATAGCTTCCCACTTCTGAGAAAAGAAAAATAGAAAGGAAAAAAAAATTATTAAGATAATTTCATTTCTTAATCTAGCACAAGATTTTTAAGTTCAGATGAACTGAGTACAGTAAAAAAAATTGTTTTCATCTCTAAACTTCACTGCGAATACTTTAAGCTCAAAACTGAAAAAAAGGTTTGTACAGTACATCAAGGAGTGCTGGTTAACTGGGTCTAAAACAGAAAAGAAAATTTTAGTAAATACCTGAAAGAAAATGGAACTCAAAGTTAAGTATACATGTGACTACTATCATGAACCAAAAAAAAATATGAAGAAAGTAGACACTAAGACGTAAACAAAAGCAAACAAAAACTCGGATCTTTATTATAGCGGAATTCTTTTTACACCAAGAGTCAGTCACTAAACTGTACAAAGATCTAACTAACCACAAAAAATCCAAGACCTTTATTGACAACATTGTTTTACAATTGAAAAACTAAAAATGCAATATCACTTTTCGCGTCAAAAATATTAGACGTTTGCGCATGCGTAGTTTTAAAAGATTAAAATCTCCATCTGCAGCGAGAAAAGAAGAATGTTAGTATCGAGAACCCTCCTGAAAGGAAAAGTTAGTAAAATTAGAGACTATAGTGCTGAAATAAAACTTAAGTAGTATAACTTTTATTGGAAGTCTAAATTACAATTAGAAAAAAAAAATAACCTGTTGGTCGAAATTGAAACGAGAAAGGGAGTGGATATTCCACGAGATCTCAACAGAAGTAAGCGAGCTGTGCAACCAGCTCCTTGAACTGAGATAGGTTAGAAAACCTACCAAACAGTACTTACAACCACCGGCTCGGGAATATCCATGGACCCAAAAACCCACGCTTAAACACAAGACGAAACTTTATTTATAAAGTTGTCATTAAATAAACCAAAATTAATTATAAAACCCTTTGTAAGACTGAGCGATTGAAAAAAAGCCGAAATTGAATCGAAAAGGAAGTGGATATTCCACGAGTCACAACAGAAGTAAGCGAGCTGTGCAACCAGCTCCTTGAACTGAGATAGGTTAGAAAACCTACCAAACAGTACTTTCAACCACCGGCTCGGGAATATCCAAGGACCATCCCATAAACCCACCACTTTACAACACAAGATGAAACTTTATTTACAAAACCATCAAATATAATTACTAAATAAACCATAATTAAAAAATACAGTTTATTAATAATATCCTGAAAAGTAAGAGTGAGAGATTGAAAAATAGCGCTGAAGTTAAATTGAAAAGGGAGTGGATATTCCACGAGATCTCAACAGAAGTAAGCGAGCTGTGCAACCAGCTCCTTGAACTGAGATAGGTTAGAAAACCTACCAAACAGTACTTACAACCACCGGCTCGGGAATATCCAAGGACCCATAAACCCACCACAAGATGAAACTTTAATGATAATACTTAAAATTAAAATTATTAAAGAAACCATGATTTTATTAATAAATAATTATTTTCACAATAATAAAAAATTAACCTATACAATCATATCGAGTTCTAAACTAGCAGAAAATAAACCCCTTAACAACCCCCGTGTTATTACATTAATTATGATCCCTCATAAACATTTTCCTTAGAAAATGAAAAAGAATATCCAAGCTAACAGGGTAGAAAAACCTTAGCTATATTATAAATAATTATGACCTATGTGATATCGCAACTTATGATAGTTGAGAACACTCAAAATTCTGACAAATTGCATGCGCACATTCGCTCGACTCACTGAATACTAAACACACAGTCTATCATCCCTAGAAAACCGCATATGAAGTATAACTGAAGAGATATCGAAAACTATAAAATTATAGAAACCTAGAGAAAACCGAAATACGTCGCAAACCGGGCCAAAATAATCGGATCTATGTAACTAAATTATTTGAGCCCCGTGTTTTGATAACAAAACATCGGGAGAGAATTGAACACATTTACTGTGAACAATTATCAATATTTGTATCAACATTTTATATTGATTCAAAGATTGAAAAACAACAATAATAAACATGAATAATAAACATGAATAATAATAATAAATTCTAGTAAATTCTAGGCTAAGAAGCTACCACTGATTAAAAGCTATCGCGGGTTCGAATCTGAAAGGCAAGTTGAATGCCACGACTTGATAAGAAAAAACAAAAATCGACTATTAAATTATGTAAAACGAAACGTCGTGACATTCGGTGAACGAGATCAGTAATGAGGTCTGGAGGACTGCTATTTCAATGACACGTGTAGCCAAGGTTTTTGGATTCAAAAACAATGAGTGAAACAAAGCAAAGAAACAGAAAAATAAGGGAGGTTAAGAAAGAAAGGAAAGAGGGAATGCAGGAAGAGAGGAGTGGAAAGAAGGAAGGAAGAAAGAAAGAAAGAAAAAAGGAAAGAAAGAAATGAATGAATGGAAGGAATTTTCAATTTCAAAACCGTTAACAAAACTGATGCCAATCTTAAATTTGGATACCGCGAGAATGGTACATGCATGCATGTACTTTTCTGATAATCCAAGATCAGGTTCCAGGCTCCCTTTTGCCTGCTCCACCGCCCCTTTTCCGTTCGTGACTACAGAGCCGACAAAAGGGAACCCAAAAACAAGACCTTGGTCAAACCTTGGCTGTGTCAAAGTTATTGATGTTGCAGGTAACCAAGCAACCAGCAACTTTCCCCCTCGCTATCGTGGAGAGAAAAAGTGTCCGTTCACTCGTGTCACATAATACTGGCCGGCGCTAAACTAAGAACCGAAAGACCGACCTAGCTAACCGCAGTTTAAGTTTGTGTGTGTAGGGGAATGTGTACAAACCGACCAGCACTGCACTAAAGAAACAATAGCAAATCCTCCAGCTATCTAAATCAAAACACAGACGCATTTGAGAGAAAAGAGAGTATATTCTTGATCCAGGAAGTCTCCATTGATGTCCAACGTTGCCTAATTGAAAACTTAATATTGGCCAATTGACCCTGGCAATGCCAGTCAAAAACCACTAAAACCCACCAAGATTCACGAGTGGTAGCTTCACTTATACATCTCGTAGGGCTTTGTATACACAAAGCCCTGCTAATCCTTAACCTAGTGCTAATGTTAATTAACATGCAATAAATGTAAACCCAAAATCAAAACATATTTTATATTGTTCCATATTTGATTTAGGAACGCCCAAAAACCTTTGAAATTCCCTTATATAATGACAAACACAACATATAGCGAGTATAGGATACAGTCATCATGTGAAAACACGAATGACTCTTGGTTGACCAAAGACACTTTCATGGATCTTGCATAAGGCCGCTGATATACCTGAAATGAAAGATAAAATGTGCTTGCATTAATACATGGCTCATGGCTTGGCATAGACCTTATGCAATATCGGTCGCTCTTAATTGGCATAATAGAAAAGCTTAATGAAATAGTTTTGAAATATTTTGGATTGAGAAAATATGAAATACCATCAGTCTTCACATAAGATACCATCAGTGAATAAATAACTGTTCACAGTCAGTTCAAAGAATAATGATAATTTTTTGCAGTGTTCAATTATAAGCATTTAAAAGGGTTCAAAAAAACATGAAAACGATGCTGGTCAGTCCGGACTGATCCATGGCTGTGTTTCACATACAAATCCTTCTAGTTTCAAATTGTTGTAACTTCCCTAATATTTATGCTAGAGGACCAAAATTTTGCTTAATTACTAATTTTAGCATATGCTTTCGAATGTTGGCTGTTATGACTTTATTTAGGACCTGAACAGCTCCTGAGTGGAAAGCGTACAGCACTAGTATAGTATTCCTCATTTATGGGTTTTGCATAAGGTCTGTAGTGGAATCAGTACAGTTTTTTATCGGCCAAGTAAGGCCTTTTCTGCCGTGTAAATCTTAATTATAATTGTCTAAGCTTTCGCCGTCTACGGCGTCATCAGAGACTTATTAATTTTAATTATAAATAAAACGAGTAAAACTTTGTAAATAATATTCATTATTCTAGGCAAAACAATTCAAGTTTTCTAAAGTGCACTTCGATTCAAAAACCAGTGAAAAACGTATTTAATATCTGAAATACTTCTCTGCCTTTGCCAAGAACGATTTTCTACCAAGTAAAAATATATTCAAAGCAATTTCTATACGATAAAAAAGCTTTTGGTACATCGAACTACGAAAGAAGGTATTCGAACATGAACTTTGGCAGCTTCGGTGAACGGCGTGTTTGCATTGCAATTATATTCCATTGAATTACGTGAAATATTTAAGCTAAAATCATACTAGAACTTTAGTTTTGGACCTTAATAATTACAAGAAAGTTTTTAAAGGCTCTAAAATGAAAGTGTTCGCTAGTAAACTTACCATTTTTCATCCATGCAACTGTTCAATCTGTTCTTGTTCTGGCTGTGAATGAATCTGAATGCAGGCGAAGGTTATCAAACTCTTGATCACATGATAACTTGATGTCAATCACGCCATTTCGTCCAATCATAAGGCACCATTAAGGAATCATTTGATGGTGCACGTGTAAACTGTATTATGATTGGTTTATACGGACAGTGTGGATAAAAGTGAGAAGTAATGCCGGCAAGCAAATCTCGTGCATGCCTTATTTGGTATTTTTTCGAGGTCAAGTCAGTCTTGCTACAGAAAGGTGTAAATATTTGCTAACTCGCCTGAAACAATGGAATACAACACTACTCTTTTTTGTGCACATTTTTCTAAATACATTTTCAAGCAGCGATTTCAGTAGCAATGTTATTTGGATGCCAATTCGCACATTTAAACAGTCGTCATTTCGAAAGAAAGAAAGAAAGAAAGAAAGAAAGAAAGAAAGAAAGAAAGAAAGAAAGAAAGAAAGAAAGAAAGAAAGAAAGAAAGAAAGAAAGAAAGACAGACAGATACATATCTATTTTTTTATTAGGAAAAGCTTTGCAAAGCTGTGGTGTTAGAAAAAGTCCCAAGGAACCAATTTTACCTTTACGCAGAATCGTTGGCGGGAAAGCTGCTTCTGTTCAAGAGTGGCCCTGGATGGCAGCCCTGTTGCTTAACAACGAAGTCGTCTGTGGTGGATCTCTGGTTGCTCCTGGTTACGTAGTTACAGCAGCCCATTGTTTTAGTTCAGGTGAAACAATGGTTCCTCTAATTTCTACCCGTCTGTATAAGCGACGACAAACCTCTTTACCTTGGGCGTAACGTTCTCCCATTTCAGACCACTTGTCATTCCCTTGAAAATATGATTCTTTGTTTGAGTTGTATCCATACACGCAAGAAATAAGCAACAAATTTTTGGTATATTTGACTCAACATTCGCTTAACGGTACGTGATCTTGAATATTTAATGAAAATTGTGTTTGACAAGAAAAATACAACTAAAATATAACATGTTTCACAAAATATTATCTCACTTTTTAATCCCCCTGAGCATGCGCTTGGAGTAGTAGTGCGGAATACTTGATGCGTGTATATTATGCGTCTTCTCCTGTACAGCCATTAAACAAAGAAATAATACTCAAGGGAATGATACGTGGTCTGAAATAGGAAAACATTACGCTCAAGGTAAAAAGGTTTATATCACCAGCAACCTGACAAGATACTGGGGGACAGCCCTGCAATGATGACCGGGATTTTATTAAATTGTCATTCAAGAGAACCACTTGAGTCCACATGATTAGAATCACCTATTATGGTGGGAAACGGTCACGTGACATCGAAGTGACTAATGATTACCTACTTTGCAGCTGCGCATGCGTGGATCAATCTTGACAAGGTCTTTCAATATTGATATTTAAACCCAATCCTCTCCTCTCCTCCTCTTTCCAATAAATATCATTATATATTATTGACTGTTAGTTTCTATTTCTCCCAGATGCTGATATAAACCACTGGAAAGTTGTTCTGGGGCAAGCTAAGCCGTTGACCTCCAACGCTGGCTCGAATATTTCATTTTTCAAGAAACATCCTTTATTTTTGGATAATGCGCCTACCTTTGAAAAGCCCAGTGACTACGATATAGGTAACAGGAAGAGTAATGTTTTTGAGTACCGTCTTACCCAGGCCATAAATATCCTTTTAGTCTGAGCGTAATGTTTTCTACTTCAGCAACATTGCGTGCAATAAATTGCGTCGTGTGACATCGCTCGCAACATCGATCTGATCGATTGTCTGTAACTTTGCGCACAATGCTGCACCGTGTATCTCGACATGCTATATATAATCAAGAACTTTAAACTCAGTAATACACATGCAGGCTTATTATAATACCTTAAGATACCATTTCTGACATTTTTTTTCAGCGGTTATAAAACTCGCTTCAAACACGACTCTTGACAAGACCATCCTTCCTATCTGCCTTCTCGCTGAGGGGGCATCATTTAATCTAAGATCAAACTGTCACGTGCTAGGCTGGGGACGGACAACCTGGAAAGGTCCCCAATCGCCTGTTCTCCAGGAAACCAGAGTTGACATTGTACCAACCGAAGTATGCAACCGCGAAGAGTGTTACAACGGTACTATCCACGAGAGGGTTATCTGTGCGGGACCTGTCGCGGGAGGTTGCGGACCCTGCCAGTTTGATAGTGGCGGACCGCTGGCATGTGAAGACAAGGGGCTCTGGTACCTTAATGGTTTAGTGTCTTACGGAATAGGCTGTGCTCTTCCGAATAAGTATGGTGTATATTCGAATATGTACCAGTTAACAAACTGGGTTAAGAATCAGACTTTATTGTAGCTAGGTGCCTTTGCATGTAATATACAGGGTACTGGCCAATATACGACCCCTTGTTAGCACTACTTTTCAAAACAACTCACTTCTATTGAAGATTAAAATATTTTTGATGCTTAAATTTTTCATTGTTTTGCTACCACACCATCCCCCCCTCCCCCCCCCCCCAGGTTGGGATTTAGGGCAAGGGTTCTGTTGTTGGGTTTCAATAGAGGCTTTGCACCATCACGTGATGGCAGCCATCTGATTTAAAAGTACAAATAAAAGTTTCTTCTATATAGATATCGCGAGGAGTATATGATGGCGTCTATTTTTTACTGTAAGATCCATAACAAATCTGCCTTACAATTTTATCAATCAATGAACGCTTTGCTTTCTTCTCCTCAAGCCTGAGCAAATGCTTCTTAATGGGTTTACTAGCAACAGAGCGAAGGATTTTTTCATGCACTTTTCCATATGGGTAGACTGCAAATGCTTCTATTCCATAGTCATGCAAGGATTTTGCTCGCTCGTTGGTAAGCTCGTAGCCAGTGGAAGAAAATCCGTCTGTTACAAATACTAAAACCATTTTAGAACCTGAAAGATACAAAAAATAGCATTACAAATGGCATATTTTTTCGCTGAATAGGCCGTGTGCATAGGCCTTTTCTGAGTTCGAAAACAGGATGCATTATGGTCTAGCTTCGGTACAAACAACAACATACATAGGCATGATGATCAACAAATGATGTTTGTACCCAAGGTAGACCACAATATACTACCGTGTTTCCTATCCAAGAAAATATTTATGATGACGTTATTTTTTTTACCACTATCAAAATGCCTTGTGATATTTTAAATCTTTTTGAAATTTGTGTGTTTTTCTCGTGAGGTAAAAAATACAATGAATGCGTATAATTGAGAAGTTTTGCAGTGGAAAATGAGCTTGTGGTGCATAGATTCGTGGGCTGAAATTGGGAAAGAATAGCAGATATTAGGGTTACACTCCATTTCCTTTAAACAATTGCTTTACGTGAGGGTCGTGGGATTTGGGTCAGTTTCTATACATTTCCTGCATTGTTGACCCAAATGCCTCAAATTGAAACAATTGTATGAAGACAAAGGAGTGTATTTCCGATATCTGCTATTCAAAAATCTCCGCCAAGGGTTTCGAAACAATTGAGCAACTTAAACCTAATGTATGCACTGCAATTGCAATGGCAGTTGCGCAACTGCCATTACCAGTTTTTCTTTGAAGTTGGAAGGCAAATTTTATACGAACCAGAGTCTTTTGGGCGAATACCAGAGTATTTTCCAGCAAAAACTCCAAAATGCATCTCCACTATTGCGTTCGATAACTTGGATACAGACTTCTCATAAACCATCTCATCAATGATCGATTTCGCCTCCTCTAAAGTATGGCTTTTATTAAAAGTTGCTACAATGTGATGATACATGGAGAAGTAGCTCAAGGCGATGTGAGTTCTTGCTGGAGAGATGTCAAAGCGGCTTATCAATTCTTTAGCAAACTGTTTGTACTTGTTAAAGTTTTCTTCTCCAATACTGGCAGATGCATCCAAGGTGATTCCTAGGTCGATTTGCTTGTTACATGTCACTCTCTTCGCATCACTATCTTCGAAAATCAAGACAAATTCAATCAAAAAAGCAAGGAAGCAAGGAAGCAAGGAAGCAAGGAAGCAAGGAAGCAAGGAAGGAAGCTGGCCACTAAATCAAGGTTTGCACATTTAATTAAGGGGTGCTCGCATAATAGATGCATGTTCCACTTTAAATAACTCATGGGAAAAGACTCGAGCCATACAAAGTGTGTTTCATAATTACCTGTAATAGATCGTCCATCACCCGTTCCTAAATGTACCCATACCAAAACCAATACAGCGATCCAAGAAAACATCACAGTGATCGATAAATGGTGCCTTTAAAATTAAAAAAAAAAGAGGACTCAGTTACAAATTTTAGAAAGTGTACTTTCAATTTACATTTAAATTAGTTTTTTCTTGAGAATTTGGAGCAATAAGCCTGTACGGGACGGACCATTTCATTTTTGATTAACGGAAAGGGAGCCGGGGACGAATTTCCACTGCAGTAGACATAACACTAGATCAATAGCTCATCAGTTGTGATTTGTGTTCTGATTAATACCAATGTTCCTCACTGATTCAGTAACATAATTTATCAGAAAAGCCTGGTTCACACTAGCTACGTTATCGTAATCGTAAGCAACCATGCCAGTACGCAGACTCACTAGCTTACTGCTCATTAACAGTGCTTGTCTTTTTACGCTCCTACATATAGGTGATGCGCGATACTTGTGTGAACCAGGCTTACTGAGATTCTCAATATTCTGCGAACTCAGATATTCTAACGGCTAATTGTGAAAAATTGGTTTTTCGCTGCCGTTAATCAAAACTAATCAGTCAGAACCTTTTATCTTTTTTGACTGGTGGCAGTGAAAAACCAAATTCCAAAGGGCAACTCGCAGCTACCGAGTTCGTAAAATATTTTTACAACTATTGTTCAAAAACAATGAATTACAAGCATCTTTTGATCAAATTCTACAGATGTTCATATGTCGTACAATCTTTGATGCACCTATTGTTTTTAAAGCGCACGAAGTCGAAAATAGTGAAAGAGCAAAAAAATTAGTAAATGTTACTTTTTCCAACTGCCAAGTCGACCCGCTATGCTTTCATAAAAGTAATTGTTATATGATTATCAATGAAATACCTATATTTCTCTATTTCAAAAATTTGATATTTTCACATGTGAAGATAACATGTTATTTTCACATGTGAAAATATCATCTCAAGGATGCCTGCTTCTTATAGCAGAAAAAAGCTCGATAAAGCTTTCTTTTCCTTTTCATTGATAAATAAATACATAATAAACAGAATATTACATGGGCGCTTGGAGATACGAATTTTATCTTCTCGTCTTGAAAATCTTTTCAACACTCGAAGATAAAATTCATATCTCTGGGCGCCCATGTAATATCCTCTATTTAACTTACCTGACCAAACGTCCAATTTAAAGACACGCAAACAAAAATTAACTAGGCAAAACTAAAGGATCTTTTGACTACAACCAACTGAAAGGTGGTTGGGAGCCAACAACAACCTGTTCCGTTGTGTCCACTGATTGGAGAACCTCGAGATCGGGCCAAAGTTCATGCTGTTTAATTTAAACTTTTCACACCCAGGAAACCCTTTTTTATTTAAGTGTCTAGTGGAGTTCTAGAGTGGTTTTCATTAACCCGTGAAACAAAGTGTACTTATTAAAGTGTAATAGTCAGATAAACACAATAGAAAACAAAAGAATCAGAGTGAAGTAGTGCGTAATACGCTAAAGTGTATTTCACGGGTTTATGAGAATCACTCTAACGCTTTGACACTAACTGGGGACATTTTTTCACTCACATCGCTACTGTACCATTCTCGTTCCCAGACCCTTCTCTTTAGCCAGATCTGGGCTCTGGGAAATGCTATGACCGGAAGCCAGAATCGTGCGACCAGGTCAAACCAGGTCAGAGCGCATGCTCTATCTCAGGATCGCTGAGTATAAAATTCCGGCTCAACTTTTCTAACGCCTTGTTTACAACTTTTATTTGCAAACGTTTACATGTAGTCGACAAATGGAAACAGGATTTTATTCAAGATTCGATATATAACCTTTCTATTTTTTTTAGCTTCCTTGGTTTCCATTGGTATGTTTATTCATCCTGTTAACCAATCAGAGTTCATTGCTATGTTATTTTCAAAAACCAATGAAATTTGATAGGGTTCTAGGGTTGCACAGAGCCTACGACATGTTCCATGTTCCATGCAAACGACAATTAACTCACATGTTGATTTTTACGAAGGAAGGGAAACTGGAAAATCTGGAGAAAAACCTTTGTAGCACTGGAGAGAACAACAAATACAAAACGGCCACATTTTTGGCTGAATTTGATCCACTTTGTTGTTGATCCTGTTTCACATTACCCCCCCCCCCCCCTCTACCTCTCCCACAAAATGTCCTGGGTACGGGCTATGTTATCTGGTTGAGCTAGCGTTACCATGGCATTTGATAAGTTTCATTATGTATTTTTGTTTGTTCCAACACGATACACAAAGTTTCTGGACAGTTAGCAGTTTCATTTTGCGTTGATATCTTGCGAAGGTAATGCCCTTGGATAACCCTGTGTAATATAGAATTAAAATGGAGTATTGTGTCAGAATTTCTATTCATTTATTTTTTATTTATAACTTGGATTGACAATTTAATAGGGTTGCATCGCTTTTCAAGTTCACCAGTCTTATTTATCTATTTTTTCGATCCTTGGACTCTTTAAAAAAAACACTGGCATCCTGGGTTTCAGCATTGGAGCATGCGCACTTGAGCGAGAGAGCATCCGGAAGCATCCAGGTAGCATCTAGGAATACATGACAGTTTGAATGCAGCCTCGTCCCCAGGCTTCTCATAATCACTACTCATTCGGCTCACTCCCAAATCCAAAATGGAGGACGCTTCAGAGCTCGTAGCCTCCAAAAACGCTCAGAGCTATATCTTCCAAAATAGACGAATCGCTATTATTTCTTTACGAAACTGTTTTCAGTTGTTTTTCTGGGGACGAGGCTAGTTTTATAGATTGAGGTGTTCAAGTTCAAGTTCATAGCAAGTACGTGACGCCGAAACGATTGATTTTATATTATTCACAAACAACCACTGAAGTAGAAAGGTCAAAAAGAAATAACTGATGCATTCAGTTATACCCCACTTTGGTCCATTGCAAATCCAGCTAAATCGAATTTTTCGTCACGCTAAATCGAATTCTTCGTCACGCAATCCATAGCAACGTGAGAAGGGCTTCTCAATAAATCCTTCACACAAATCAGAATAGAAAGTTTTAAAGGAACATAAGGTACTTCATGCATTCACAGCTACACCCAACTTCGATCACTTTGGGCTTCAGCCCCTTGCATCCATCCGAAACCAATAGTTCCATCGTTTTTTTCTTTGTCACGCAATCCCCTATTTTAAGTTTTCCAGACCCAATATAACAGCCATCTCCACACTTTATGGTTCGTATTTCGTAGACAAGATTCTCGTCGTCATCAATGAGTACAAAGATACTCCCAGTAGATTCCTGACAAAGATGGAATAGTTGTACTTCTCTTTTCTTTCGTCTACTGACATCTGGTACACCGTAAGGCAATATTTTCGCCTGGGGGTGGTAGAGGGTCAGTACCTTCTTCTCTCTCAGGATCGTCAGCATGCTTCCATTCACCGTTATTAAGCGAATTAATGGGGAATGCAGGACACAAAGGCTCCTTAATGCTTTGCTTAATTTACCCTCTTTCCATCTTGTGCAGTTTTTAGGCATTGAGTGGACAAGTGGAAGACTTATGACTGTGGCCAGTATAACCAGAATAAACTGGTGGACAAAAATAGCATAGGATTGCGTCAGCCTGACTCTTTTTATAGAACAAGATTATTATTAATACTTCGGGATAAACTGATTAGGGGGCGGTGATGAAGGCTTCAAGGGCAGGGTGGGAAGATGAGGGCAGAAATAGATTATTTTTAAAGCGAAATTTCTACGAAGTCGAAATGGTTTCTCTATAGCTCCTTGAAGGGTGCGGTTCAGTTCTAGATCTCGTAAGTAAAGTAACAACAACAACAGTGAGATCTATCTCTTTTTGTATATATCGTTTCATAGTTTGTATCAGTCCGTTTCTAAGCATTAGTGGAATCTAATGTACTATGATATCCGATCGACTGACCATTAAACAAGTTTCACAACAACTGAAACCCTTTATCCTACACGAAACTCATATTGACCCGCAACGGCGACTGTTGGCGATCGGAATTGTGTGAAAATAAAAATTTCTTCATATTCATACCTAAACAATGCCTTCACCATTCAGAGAAGACCATAGATAGCAAGTATTATGGCTCGTTCATCTGGTGGATTTTTGATTGAAAAAAATTCATTTTACTTGGTTTACTTTTAGCTCACCAATCCGCGCCGTTCCTCCGTTCCTCCTCCGATGAACAAACTTTGAGCCTGAGCCACATTGAAATGACGCCACGTTTCACTTTGATCACGACTGTCTTATAGTCGTTGCTATAGTTCTTAGTTCAATATCCTTTTTAACGATATTTTAATTCTAGTTTCGTGAGAGTAGTTCTGTCACATCATCAATAACCGCACATCTCAACAGACGTATATATCTTCAATTCGCCTTCGTAACAAGGAAGCGATGATTTATAAAACAGTACTTTGATTGGTTCTTTAATTTCGGTTTAATAATTATTCGTGATAGATCATTCACTAGTCAAGAGCTATAAATGAAGAGGGAAATTATATTGCCTTTGTCGTGAGTTTATTGTTCTAACAGCGGGAATAATACCCAAAACGGAATGAATAGTAATGATGAGAGCACAACAAACTTTGAAGCAATTTCTAAATCTTTTAACGTTGAGAGTTTAGAAATGAATACTGACAATAAATCTTGAAGTATTATCGCTTATTCATTCGTATTTGTTACGGTTAAATGAGCTGTGATAGAGCTCAATTGCTTAATTTGTAGCGAACAATGAAAGGCCTTTGTTATAACTAAGTTCTGGTTTGCTAGCTTAAAGCTCTGTGTACAAGCTAAACAACAAGAAAAGTGTCGATAAACAGGAAAACAAATACATGTTATAACATTTGATGATCCTGGACGTAACTTCTATCGGTAACTTTGGAAAAGGCTATTGTTAAAAGTCTAGATTTCTATAAAAAAAGGTTTTAAAGAAAGAGGGATACGAAGTACTACAAAGTATGAAAATTCATTTACGCTAACATGTATAAATGCTTTCATAGATACCTTGTTCATGATCATGCCTCTTCTTGAATCACTGAAACACGTTGTATAGAACTGTATTTCCAAAACTGGATACTAGCACCCTTTGTTTAGCTCATAAGTCGTGATTGAAACAGGAAATTTGAGAGTAGAATATGACGTTCTATTGAAAATACTTTGTTATTTATGTGAGAGCATGAGGCTCGTTTGTCAGATTTTATTGATTTATAGCTCTATATCGTTAAGAGGGCTTGTGGTTAACGGTGCGTTGGTGGACTGTCCATTGGGTACTCGTGGCAGACAAATATACCTTACAACAAAGTCCAAACATGGTTTAGCGCATACATCTCGAATCTCACAATAAAGGTTCACTTCTTATAGATTATAGTAACGTAGACTGTATTCATCAGTTCGTCACAGGCCTAGGCCAGATCGATCCACTTATCCAACAGCGTTTGGTGAATGTTTTAGTATAATAATGATTTGTTCTGTTCCTTTGAAGAAGAAAAAAACGTACCGACATGAACATAAACTTACGATATCGTTGAGCGTTCCTTGCTTGCTTGCCGGCTTTTCTTTTCCCTTCTCTGGATTTTAAAAACAAACTATGGATCTTGATGCTGCCATTTTACAGACAAAGATAATTATTCGTTAGGTTTAAGTATTGGGGTTGCAAATAAAAAACATAAACTCACTATATTCTTCTTTTTTCCTCATTCCTGTACAATTCTTTTTTTACTTCTTAACTTTAAGAAACCTATCAGACTTGATGCAACCATTTCACAGAAAAAAATACGAGCAGGTTAGGTTTATCGGTATTGAGGTACCTAAAAATGGCGTTGATGAAGCGCCACGAAAATTCCAGATTTTCTTTCTTTTCTCTTTCTATTCAAGAGGGTTAAAGATCTCTACACTTCTAGAATGTGCTTGTCGGAAAAGCGTTAATAGAATTATCATGTTATGGTAAATTATATGATTTTTCATGTTTTCCCCCCCGAATTTTCGTTAGGTATTTTCTTTGTTTGGGAGAAAAAGCAATTATTTAATTTCCTGCAATATGGAGTTTTTGTAACACAAGGATTCGGCCTACAGCCCGGCCCGTGGTCACAGATGTGTCACAAAATTACGTGGTGTTACACTCCAGAAAGTTGCATGTATTTTGATGGTAAATTATTTCATTTTTTTCTTCTTCTTTGATACTCGCCCGAACATTCGGGAAAATGATGGACTGGCTACCACACCTTTCAGATCACAAACATGTACAAGTACTGAATGGCAATGAATTATTTTAACATTAAAAAAAATAGAGGACCCTCCTGAAAATCATCACCGATGAGTGTGGCTTCCTCGTTAACTATAATAATAAATAGATAAAATAAAAATGTTCCAACTGATAACAATCGAACCATTTTCCGCTTCAGTTGTCATGGCTGCCATAAGGAAGCACTTTCTTTCTGTGAATTACAGCACAAAACACTTGAAATTAACAAGCAACTTTAAGGATCGTGTAGGAGAATAATAAGCCTACGCTCAGTAGTTTTACTAAGGATTGAACAAAGAAAAAACCCTTAACTTAGATTCCAAGAAAAAGAATACAGTAGATGTAAACCTTAACTAGCTAAAGGGTAAGAGGAAAAACAATATAGACCTTCTCGGCTTGGACGTACTGTTTTCCCATTTCAGACCACGTGTCACTCTCTTGAGAATAAGATTTATTTGTTCGTATCCATATATGTCTTCTCCTGCGAAACCGTTAAACAAAGAAATGATATTATAGGGAATGACACGTGGTCAGAAATGGGGAAAACATTACGTCCAAAGCCACCGAAAAAGGCCTCGCATATCCACTGGAAGGACATGTTGAATGTTTAGCTCTTTGTAAGAACTTCCTCATGTTTTTGCTCATGTTAATCTCGAGTTTTAAGGGTGCTTCTCATAGTGATGGCCCGTTTTAAGGGTCGTCGTTTATCTACTTTGAGTCGTCTATCTTAAAAAGACATAACTGATGTGCTAATTCTCTAAGGATTCTCAAAACACAGCAATTATTTTAGATAACTGCAAGAATACAAAATAAAACTGTCTATTAGAAATATTCTTCTCTCAGTTTTCACACAGGTTTTGATAGCAGTGAACGTCAGTACGTATTTTTTTTAAAGACAAAACGACAAATTTTAACTAGTACGACCAGAAATATAAGCGCTGTTGGACGTACTATGCTAACTACGATAGATTCATGTTCACGATAGCTAATCCAGAGGTGGTAACAAATTATCATTTCTATCGAAAAGCATTTTTCACGGTTACTAAAAATAGATATTGCAAAGCATTGTGGGATCGAAATGCGGACAAACATTGTAAAAAAAGGCTTAGTTTACAGGGGGAAAAAGATTGATATCAGTCGAGAAACCTTAGTTTTCCATGAATTAGAAACAACAAGACAAGAAAACATTGTTGCAGCATATTAGCATGTGTCTTAGGCTCGGCTTGTCCGCATTTCAATCCCACAATGCATCATCGTGACGTCTGTGGAAAGCGCTATTGCAAGTTGAAAATCGTGTGGTTAAAGATGTGAAAATGAATAAAAAATAAGCTTTGATTTTTTATAAGATCAGACATGTTTCAGCAGAGTCTTTTGAGAGTCTTTTATTATTATTATTTGGCTTTCTAAATTAACAACTATGTATGCTGTGATTATATACACATTTCATTAGGGACACCTACAATAAGCATCAAGGGAGACTTTACTGGATCCCAGGAGCTCTTCATCGTCAAAGACCGAAAAAAGTCTGGACTGATTTGTTAATGGAAATATTAGATTAAATCGTAGCTAACATCACTGGCATTATAGTTCATATAATCTCAGGAAGTCCTCATCTTCAATTACAAAGACGAGAAAAGTCGGGCAATGCGGGAAAAATTAAAGCTTCATACGGATTTCAGGATGTTAGGGACAAGTCATTATTTACTGTCTGGGGGTCGGAGAATAACCCCTTGCAGCACGTCGGAATGCAGCTCAGTTTGGAGGGCAAAACAATAGGTTCCAATTCTCAGGAGATTAAAATTCTTTTGTTTTGTCCTTCAAATTGAGCTGCATTCCGACGTGCTGCAAGGGGTGTATTTATGGGGATCACATGTTTTATGGTTTTTTTTCGACAACTGGAGGGGGATGACCAGCTAAAAGTTGACAGGTATCAAGGAGGAATCATGCACGTAAGTGGTACCAACTAGAAAGGGGGGGGGGGGGGTCATAAAAACGATATTGCTTAATGGGGGGAGGGAGGTCAGGTAATTTTGATGTTGCAAAAGAAAGCATCCGCCCCCCTCCACAAGGGAATAAATGATGACCAGTCCTAATTCATCGTCTTTAAAAACCGAGAATAGTCTTGATTCCTAGATGAAATGTGTAAGACATTCGCACGCGCACCCTACATCGATTGTTTTCGGAAAGAGATTGTTGGAGTCGTCGAGTACGTACACCACCATTGTTTTTTTCTTCAGGACGCATTCGCCAAGAATGAGGTTTAGACTTGTGGAATGACAAACTCCTTCGCAGCGGACGCTTTCGACTCTGTAGGCAAGACGTTCATCGGCATGAGCCAACATGTATATTGAATCGACCGTTTCTTGGCAAAGATCATGCAGGGCCTTCTTTTGAAGCTTTGCGTCTCGCTCGTTTCTATGGATACCACTGTCGCCATACCGGCTTCTGGAACGAATCTTGATCATGTGACCTCTTACCTTCTCTAACGAACGCATGAATGTTTTGCGTACCTTGACCAATTTCAATCCAGGAATTTTCAAAATACCTAGATTTTTGATGGCCTTGGAAAACATTCCTCTGCTCCATCTAAGCCTTTTTAACCGTTTACTTTTGGAGAAAGGTTTAATAGATTCTATTATGTTTGGCAAATTTATGGAGGAGCCGGGTTCTTCGGATTGAAGAAGGCTTGGATTTTGCTCCTTTTCGCGAGGGTCTGGATTTGGAGATTCTGCAAGGATGAGATGAGCTGTGGCAGTTGCCAGAATCACTATCACGGTGATAGACTATAAAAAACATAAAAAAGAAATGAGTCAATTTTGAAGTATTAGATCTCATCGATGTTCATTTCAGTTGTTATACAGCTATCCCAAAAATGGTTAGTGAAGGTTTTGTGTTGCAAGTTACATACCAAGCCCGAAATGCACTATGGTCAATGTCGGGGGCGGATCCAGGGAGGGGTAAAGGGGGGCTGTACCTCCCCCCCCCCCCCCCTCAGCTATTTTTCTTGAAGTGGAACAGAAAGCAAATTCTTAAATAAGCTCCTCCTTATATTTTTGGCTGGATTCGCCCCTGAATGTGAACGCGATCAGCTGAAAAGATCACAACTTGATATGGATTTTTCCTGAACACTGTTTACTCCTTCTAGATCTTTCTGTATAATTTCTTCTGCGCTGATATAATTTACATATAGATGTAATACACATCGCATTGAAACATGCATAAAAGCCTGCAGACAAAGTCTGGGAAAATTCCATATTGTTTTGGCCGGCCTTTGGCTGCTTGAATTCACATCAACCATACTGCATTCCGAGCTTGGTATGGAACAAGCAGCATGCAGCAAGCAACAAAATATTCATTTTTCAAATAGCTGTATACGCAGATTGATTTACAGGCTGGGCTCGAGACAGGGTCCATTGAAAGAATACTACTCTTTGCATTTGCGCACAGTGCAGTTTTCGAATCTTTTTTTTAGCAGTGCACAAACCATGACGCTGTTGACATATCTGATGAACACTCCAGAACTTCATTTTTAACGTTTCTGTGCCTCGACTCGATCGAAATAAATGCTGATCGAATATTTAACAATTGCTGTCATTGGTGACCATCTTATGTATGAAAAATTGAAATATAATTTTCCTTTTAGAAAATCAGTTTTAATTTTATTTCTGTACACGTAATTACATTTATTTGATTTATTTGCCTAAGGGCAATTGAAAAAAATGAATTTAAGTTGTTTTTTTTAACTATAAACGTGAAATTTGTAGCAGGTATGAATATATGAAAATATCTTGTGTCCGACCACTTTATGTTATATTTTTGAACACGATTTCGAAGTTCGGAAATTAAAATGGGTTTATACAAAATCGTCGCTTTGATCCTGTTTATTCGGCGTTTAAGTCAGTCAACCTTAACTCTCATTAACAAGCACTAACACGATGTATATAGGAATATACCTGTCTTGGTAATCGGAATATAACCATGCATCATGTTTAATAATATATATCTTTCATGTGTTTTTTTTTTTTTTTTTTTTTTTGTTTGTTTTTACAAGAATTTTAGCGATAAATTAAGAGCAATTCATGGTAATTTGCTACATCATTTTATACAGGAATTATTGATCCTAATAATTCTGTTTTATTATGCATCATATCTTTAAAGTTTGTTTACAAGCCATATTTGCAAACCATGCATGACGTTAGGTTTAAAGTAAATTTAAATCTCAAAATAACAAACTTTAAAAATATCAAAGCAAGTTTAAAATGTCCTAGGAATAATATAGGCGGATCTATCATCTATGTGTTAAATAACTTTACCATTTAGTCTAATTTTAAATAATACAATTAAGCTAAGGTTAAATGTTTTGTAAGGTGGATCAGGAGCTCAATGATAACAAATTTTACTCAAATTTATTTTGGTATAAAAACATTTGACGTTGAGATATCATGGTGTGCCATCTATGTGTTAAATAACTATGCAATTATTAAATGTTTTGTTTTGTAAGGTGGATCAGAATTCAATGATAACAAATTCACTCAAATTTATTTAGGTAAAAAGATATTTGAAATTAAAAATGAAAAAATATATATGTATATCTACTACTTCTAGGAGTGAGGGATCCTTTCTTTTTTTTTTTTTTTTTTTTTTTATTGCTTACCTTCATTCTCCTAGACCAACTGAGAAAGAGTGTATGTGAAAGTCAGTCCGCGGCTTCAGTAACTAAATAATTCAATTGATCAACTTTGAGTCAGCGCCTAGTACTTGAACCCTTCGAGATATAAAGCCACGCCTAGTGAATTTCAAGTTGAAAATGAAATGCCCAAAGCTTTCAGTGATTGGCAATGTTGGTTCAATCAGAAGAAGGCTTGTTTAGTTGTGATTGTTAAATGCTGTGCGGGAATATATCTGAAGCATCAAGCATACCTAATATATTAGCCTATATATAATATATATTCTTTTGTGATTGGCTAACGGAACAATATATATCAGTAACGTCGAGACAATACTGAGAGACATCGAGTACTTTTTTCATAATCAAGCAAGGATGAACCGTAGTTTTCCAAAACCGGAAATATGTCTATGAATAAGTCTCCCAGTACTTCAAATAATTTTTTTTATCGACAAGTTATTTAAAATATGGGAAATATACTATCTATCAATAACCCTTACCAATCTCAGCTTACGTATGAGTTTCAATTCTGGGATGAGTATATACCTATTCCAATAAAGTGAGTCATGTGAAAAGCTAGCGTTACCAAAGCGACAGGCGAGGATTATGCATGGGCCGGGTGAGTGGATACACTTTATAACTTTTTTCAACCACTTGATAAATGTTGATGGACTTCATGATCAGGATCTATTACAGTTATACAGTTTCACTTCCTGTGAGCATCAAGCTGTACTTTGTATCAAAAGCTTTACTTGTTTGATATGAAATGTTTCCTATGATCCTCAGCGGTCTTAGTCTCCTTTGCAGTCGTTCTTAATGTCGGAAATCGAGACCGACACTAAGAACGGCTGCAAAGGAGACTACAGCTGTCTAGACTTTTTACACTTTTGTTAACTATCTTTATTGAAATAAGTACATATAAATGGCCTGCACCAGAGAATTGTAAAACAACTGAGAAGACTGTAAAGAGATAGGACGGTAGGAAAGATGGAGATAGTGAGCCAGGAGAGGTCTTTATCCCTGCAGGGTCGACAAGGGCCGGTTGCATGCCTAATCAACAAGATGTTGTTTCCTTCAAAATAAATCCCCCTTTCAAACCCATCAACTAAGATAAACTTTTTTTACTAGACCTAGTTTCATCCAGGTCTTTTCCTCTATCTAAAACAATATTATATTCCGGGCTTATTTTCAAAGAAAACTAAATACTTCTATCTATTTCCGGTTGGGTCACATTTGCACAGCCTGCGAAGTTCGTTGTGCCAATCACCGCGCACGTGGTTTCTTTTTGTCAAGTCGGAAAGATGGAAAGCATGCTTCGAGTCACATATCGTAGAGTGGATTTGGTATGAGTGGGGAATTAGAAAAACATATGCAAAATGGACGTAGCAGAACCGTATTTTTCTAAAGTCGTGTCAACGCTTTGTGATTGAAAAAGTAAAAATTGATGGAATTGATGAAAAACTAGATTCATCGTTACGGCATGTCGTACCGTAAAGGAAGCTTTCAAACTTTATCATGCCCTGTAACAACTTCTGGGCTGATCAAAAGCTAACTCACTGATCGTGAATTGGAATTTAGCTCGTAAGGTTTTCCAGAGGGAGGTTAACAAAGTACCTGGAGAAAACCCCTCGAATCAAGGGAAAGGCCTGAGAATCGCTCTGCTACCATGCATGTGATTCCCCCGCAGACATATGATATACGTTCCCCACTGATACGAAATTAAACCTGATCCAAAACCGATCTAAATGATCTCAGACACATCTCTTTCTGTTTGGTATATTTATTTAAGATATTATTATTATATATTTTTTATTTCAATACATTTGATTTGTTTTCACTGATTTCACATACAAACACATGAACATCCCACGTCAATACTCTTTGGATAAAGTAGATTGCTTGCACTCATAACATACACCACCATCGACTTCTTCCTGAGGATGCAGGCATGCCCATTGGAACAACTCCCTATGCATTTCAAGGTTTGCACCCTAAATGCTAGGTTGCCGCTTGCATGAGCTAGAGTGAACATGACTTGTAAAACCTCTTCGCACTGGCTTTGTGGTACGTCATACTGGACTTTGCTCTTAGGTTGTACATATCTATGTGGACGGACAATTGTGTGGTTCGGCATCCGTTTCATTGTCATGATCATTGATTTTGGGACTTTCACCAGTTTTAAGCCAGGTATCTTTAAGATACCTAGACTTTTGATTGCTCTTATAAAAGATTGTTCGCTCCATTCCTTGACGTTCCTTTTATAGAGATCATTCAGCGACAATGCAGGAACACTCTGTAAATTTACATCGTCGGATGTGAGTATTTCGTCTACACTGAGTTGCTTTTCTCGAAGCGACCATTCCCCTTCATACATGCTTTGATCTTCAAGGGTAGATTCTGGTTCTGCAAGGCTTGTATGAGCAATACTCATGAGCATCATTAAAAACACGGTAAGCTGTGGAAATAGACGACAGAATATGGAATCTTCATCTGTTACATCATTACTTTATTATATTTTTATTATATTTTTACAATAAGATTTTTTTTCTCGAATTCCATCGATAAGATGCAACCTTCAGTCAATCATATCAACTTTGAAAAGTAATATCCATTTAAGCATTATCCTTACAGCGAGGGATAAGTTGTAAATTTGGCAAAAAAAAAAAAAAAACTTTTTCACCTCCTACACAGACTGACCGATAAATATATAAACCGTTTAATGAGCAATCAATACAAGATTAAATCAAATCAAATATTTCAAAAACTTTTAATAGAAGATGATCTAGTGTTTTGAGTACCTTCATTGTGGATCAGTAGTTGCAGACCAGACTAGAGCATCAACGAGAGGATAAGTCAAGAGGAAAAGAGCTGCACTTTTCTCTTAATGGATCTAGAACCAAGGACAGCACTTAAATTATCATAAACCGGAGAATATCAAGGCCGTCTAAGTGCCTTGCTGATTTAAAAAAGAAAGCAAAATTTGAGGAGGAAAGAAAAGCTGCTGATACGGTTTGTGGTACCGGAATGAGCACATGCACACGAAAGGCTTCCTCGGCTAAAAAAATAAAATTTCTGCGACTTCTTCCCTTCTTCTGGGCCACAATTGGAAAGCTTTTGACTTCCGTCAATCAGGAAAAGATAGTCGGCTCAGATCGTTGAAATGACGATGACAAAATGCCAAGACACGAACAGACAAGCAAAGTCTGAATTCGAGTAAATGTTTCCTAGCATGCAGCTCCAGATAGACGAAATTGAGAAACACACGAGAAGAGTGTTCACTTGATACTTGGCAAAGTGCAATAATGAAAACGCTTTCGTTGTAGAAATGAAATAAATAAATAAAATATATCAATTAATTAATTAATTAATTAATTAATTAATTAATTGATTAAAGCAGCACTTGTTTACAAACCATTAGCCTGCGAAGTTTTCCAAGTCCTTCAAATTTTCGACTCTTCGGCTTAGTAACTGGTAACCTTAATAGTGACGATTTTAATCCTGATCCTGATCCTAAAATAGAACTGATTGAACCTTCAAGTCAAAAGTATTGTATCATATGTTCGTTGTTCTTTCCGACTTCTGAAAAGGTGCCTTAATTTTTATCAGCTTTCATTTCCATTTTGAACAAATAATACAATAAGAAACAGAAGAATTACTGAAAGGAAGAAGAATTTCATTGTTTTCTTTTCTAAAACTTCCTTTGTTGTACCTTTTCTTTTACTAGTAGACAATTTTTAGTTGCCAAGAGGAAGTTAAAATCTAACCCGATAAAGACACGCTAGAGCTTGCTTGAAACTGCACTGACACGGTTGTCAAAGAAGAAGTACTTCATTGTTCGAAAGTCTATGCCCCGAATAAAATTAGGTAGAAGACGTTGTACGATGACACACTTTATAGAGCAGTCCGTGTGGTTATCCACATTGTGCTTTTACACTGAAATCATTAATATTTTTCCTGTCAATATCAATTTTAATAATATCATAACAATTACCCCGCCTCCTTAAACTCTAAGTATAATAGGTCTGCACACATATAATGGCCCTGTTTACTGCCCAACAGGTATAGAGTTGATAGGGTCATTCATAAAAAGCGATCTTCTGATAACTATATAACACTAAACAGGCGCCATATTGGATTTGTCTAGCAAGAACCTGGGACAAAAGACGGTGAACTCAGTCCCAAGTTTTTTTATTTTAATGGCAGTTTAACAGGATTCTTTAATTCATCTTTTGTTCCCCTTTTCTCACGCCTACTCCCCCCCTCTCTCTCTCTCTCTCTCTCTCTCTCTCTCTCTCTCTTTCTTTCTTTCTCTCACCTATAGTTTGTTTTGTTCTCTTGAGAACTTGAAATTAAATTGTTTATAAAGGTATTATGCCTCTGTCTGCTGACAGGGATCTAGCTATGGGCAGAGAGAAGGCGAAATCTCTTCCTGGAGTCCCTATTCAATCAGCACTGAGCCAGATGGCTTTATGAAAGAAAGTTTGTAGGATAGAAAAGACAACCAATCACATCTTGGTGTATTAAGTTGGTTTATTTTTCAAACACTATTTGTGAAGATAAAACTAGTACTTTTTTCCCACAAAAATAATCCAAATAAAACAAATCCCTTAAAAATGCATGTATGACTGGCCCATTGTCTACTAATTGTTCCTTATGTGCTCAAATATTGCTTTTCAAAGCACTACAATTTTACGTTTTGTGCTTTTCGTTAGTGTCAACATAGCAAGCGGTGCAAAAATCCCCTGCCCCTCCCCGATTATACTGCATTTTTGCTCTGAGCCTGCAGACCATGATATTGTAATGTTCTAAATAATCCGATAAAACAAACGAAAACAGCGTTTAATAATACGCCATACATTCGCAAGCACAACCTATATCAATTGTGTTTGGAACAAAGTTTCCATAAGCGTCGATGAGATATACAACCATGGTTTGTTCCTTGAGGACGCAATCTCCAAAGTTTCCCACCATGGCATTGATATAGGGTGATTGGCAAAAGCTTCCCTGGCAAACAACGGTGTCAACTTGGTAAGCAAGTTGTCCACTGGCGTGAGCGAGTACGTAGGTGTAAGCGTACTGCTCTTCGCAGATGTCAATTGATGATCTCTTGGCGTTCGAGTTTTGGCTAGAGACGTTTGATGCAGAACTGTTGAAGCCAGACTTCAATTCGACAACGGTTTTGGTTTTTTTGAGTTTTTGATACAGCTCACCCTCAACTCTAACCATCCTAACGCCTGGCAAATCTAGCACCCCAAGAGCCTTAACAGTTTCTTCAAGGTTTCCACTAAAGCATTTATTGCGGATATTTTGGTTTGACTCTATGACTCTTTTTGAGTGCCTTTGTCCGTCCTCATTGGAGGTTTTTTTCCTTGCTAACTTGGACTCGATAGCGTCATCTAAGGCTTCTATTTCAAATCCGTCATCAATGGACTTGCTGAGCGTAAACTTCAGAAGGCATAGGACCATTACGAAAGCTACTGTTAGGGTGGGCTGTTGATCAAGACGATCAGATGAGCCATTTAGTGGTAAAACGTTTTCCCGGTGCAACATAGAAATTTTCAAACATATCGACTTTTCTTGTCAATTATAAAATCATGGTTTGTGATATGGGGTCAGGGGGTTCGTTCCTCTCGTCCCCCCTCCTTCAGCCCTATTCAATTATAGATGATGTTTCTGAAAGCCATGGAAACCATCAAAGTGTTTAAGACTACGTACCAAAGAGGTAAGAAAGTTAATCTTCATAAAAACAACGACACGAACAAACATCCAGCATCCGACAACTACTTATTATAACTATATTATGAACATTCAGTGATTCAGATAATAAGTTATAGTTCGATGAACATATTTAAAGGTCAGTGCATGTTTGGAAATACTTGAATGCACACATATTTATTCGTGTTCAAAACAAACTAGTCTCTCTGAATTAAGTAGAATTCAAGAAAAAAATATCTATTGATAATAATGTAATATTTGTAATAATAGTACATAAAACAGGCAATGTGATATTTATGATATATCATCGCCCAATTTGTCAGTTTTGACAGAATACAGAATTCATTATGGGCATTTGTGTCATACTCTCCTGCATCTGATATGGTCCAACACGTTTATAAATAAATAGATTTTCACTTGAAGACTCGAAAGAAAATTGAATTTTTTTCTTTTCTGAGTATACATTACTTTCTTTTTTTTTTTTTTTTGGTCTATTTCCCATCCGTTCCCTTGTAATTGAGAATTAGTTATCTTTGGAGTTTCAGTTAATCATTTGTGCTAAAGTAATGCAATGAATTCTAATTTCTACCGTACTTTAACAATTAATAACGTACGTGAGAATTTTGATTATTTAACCCAAAACAATTTGATATAATGTAAAAGTTTCTTTACCTTAACACTCATTGATGCCATTTTCAAGCTTGCTTAGAGTACGTAGAGCGAAGAGTAATCACAGACTGCAAACAACGACCAATTTCAAACGTCTGCACTGGATCATAAATGAGCTGATGTGAGGAGGAATGTGCTGGGTTTGTCTAGAACTGAGTATTTATATAATCAGGTTATAATTAGTTATTCCTAAACCACTCCTTTGTTCTTCTTAATTCAATAATAAATAACCACAACTGAAGAAGCGGATTGGATAATATCAAACATGTGAGCGTTAGATAGCAAATCAAATATGAAGGGCACGTTGAACAAGTGTTCCCAACGTCCGCGCGTGGTTGATTTATTGCTCACAAGTTTAAAATAGCTTCAAGTATTTAGTAGAACGTATTTGTATCCGGCCATCAACAATAATCAAAAAACAAATCACTCCTTAATCACGAGTCTTAGCTTTTACATAGTGCTTTAACGACTGATAGCGAGACAAGATATTCGTCCAAACCTGAAAAGTTTCATGCAATCGTCAAGATATATATGCAGGAGTGATTATTACTTAAACCAAGATCGACTGCTCAAATACAAAGCGTTTTAAGTACTTTTAAAGGACATTAAAAAATATTGATGACGATGCAACGAAAAAAATTCCAAAAAGTTGTTATTTTAGGCGTGACAATGCCGTCTTAGGGATTCTAGTGGAGACCGTGGAGGCCTAAGGGTAGAAGTTAATCGAAAAAATTAGAACCTTTACGTGATCCGTTTCAGAACACCGGTGGGCACACGTGAATTAGTGGCTGAACCTGAAGTTGTAAAATTGTTTACTGAACGCAATGTTAAGATAAAGAGTGCCGTTTAATGATTCTTGTGGGAGTTTTCAATAGCGCTGGGAGAAAATGTTTTCCAAACACATGTTTGTCTAATGACACCTAGAGGGTCCATGGAAATTGGTGGCTAAAGATATGGCTAAAAAGACGCGCAAATGTTGAACACAACAGCAATAAAATGACCTGATTACAAAATTTAAATAAATTAGCTAATGTGTAGTGAGTGTTGATGAGAAATCAAGTGGGAAGTAGGAAATGTTGCTTGACGTGATTCATGTAATTATACTCAGCAGGTGCTGTGGACAATTAATATTACCTGGTGATAAAGGTTTTTTTACAACCATCACTCCCCGTACGGGGCTCTTCCACACACATTACCACTACATTCTATATTTACAACATACAAACCTGATCAACTCACATTTTGATTTTTACGGAGGGAGGAAAACAGAGTAAAAAAGTTATTGATACTTGAAGGCGCTCCTTTAACTGCGCTTATAGAAATCCACGTTTAATCTGTTTTATTACTGAAATTGAATTTATTTTAACTATGACAAGAACGTTATTTTTTATATCACTGGTTTGGGGTTATTACATTTGCTCCCCGTGTCATGAACGAGTATGCAAGAGTTTTTGAATTTTTTTTTTTTTTTTTTTTTTTACCAATCGCTTCGATTATATATTGAATATGACTAATCCTTGTATCGAAGAGGTTAACGTTTCAAGATAAGTCCTAAATAAAAAAAAAACTCTAGAATTTGTACAAATACCATTTAGAAATTAAAACATTTCATGTTTGTACAGATAATTATGTGTGAATCATTGAGTCTCTTGCTTACTTTACACAAAATAAGATGCAGAATATTATATTAAAAGTTGAAAAATTTAATTATACAAGTGAATCAGAAGGAAACTTAAACGTGTAAAAACGTTTGCAACTGTACTGACGTGTGAACGTCACAGGGACCGCGGAACACCCTAAAAAGTGGGTATAGAGTTTATCAGAAGTAAAAGTTGTATGTTTTTGTACAATGTTTTCCACATCTAAGTGCTTTAGTCTTTTTTTTTAATTTAGAAATAGAAGTGCCGCAAATATCCAGGAGAAAACTAAACCGCACGGCTAAAGATCAGAATACTTGTTACATTTGCAGGAGCAGTCAATGTCTATTGTTTTATAAAATTGGTCACCGCACTTTGAAATTACTTGAAGAACAATCGTTGTCACCGTTTTAGCGCATTGACCAATCGCAAGAGACGAGCCTCCAAACTTGATACTACACTGTGGCAATGAGTTGACATTGTTACCTTTAACGCATCTAACTCCCGTAATACGGTATGCTAGATTTCCTTTTTTGTTGGCAAGAGTGTAGAGAAGGATATCCTCTTCTGGGCAGAGTTGTTTGGCAAGATCTCTTTTCTTTCGCTTCTGGAATACAAAAGTAACCGTCCCATTGGCTTGCAAATTGCTTAACAGGCTGCCAGAGACATTGACTAATGTAACACCGGGATTTTCTAAAACCCCCAATGCTACTATCTTCTCTTGTGCCTGAGTGTCATTCAAGGGCTTGCAGTTAGTTTCATTACTTTGGCTAGAGCCATTAGAAAAGGGATCATTGAAATCCAAAATCCTTCGTTTTGTCAACCTCTGGCCAGCCAATACAACATGAGCAAGCACTCCAATCTGAATAATTGCGGTCAAAAACTGTTGGAAATTAAAAATAGAATTAAAAATGACGTGGTTCTTTGGCATCCATAATTATAAGTCCTTGATATTATCTGTTTAGAGATTCTGTGAGCTATAAATTTGGCTGCACAATGGCGTTATATATACACACCTATAAAATACAAGCTTTGATTTCTAGGTTCAACTAAGAATGGCCACCGAGACACTGATCTTGATACAGAGATTAATTGGAATGTCAAAGCAAATCAGTTTGACAGAACGCATTATAACTAGTTGAAAAGCAGAAAGCTCAAGGTAAACAACAGACATCGTATTTTTTAAAGAGAATGTACTTGAGATCAAAATGCAAAATAATAATGGAAACGCGATCAAATATGTTTGAAAAACGAAGTTGATGCTAAAAACATTCACGCAGCTCAGCGCAGTAAAAAGAAATGCCTTCCGTAAAATGCGTATCTTCAAAAAGCTTCGCAATTGCCACTATTGTATTAATTATCTAAATATTTGTGTAGCAGTTCGTACAAACCTGCATGATTGAATGTCTATGAATATTGTTTCCTCCACAGGAAAATGTTCAACTGCAAGTCGATCCCTCAACGTACACCGAATGACTTAAGAAAAGCGCTGTTGCGTCTTTTCTTCCTTTACTGAACCAATTCAAGTAGTTTCTAGAAGTTTCTTATTTTTATCCAGGACCAATTCTTTTTATTTTTGGATGCTGACGAGATGGTTTTTTTTAATAATCTGTCAATAAAGACAAAGGCATACAGGAAAAGTTGAAGACTAGTCCAATATCCTAACGGTGTAATTATTTGCTTCAGTTCGTGAATCAAGTGCTAAAGTCTGGATTCTGGAAACCGGAATTGAAGACGGTGAATTCAGAATCAAGCGCATACATAGAATTTGGGGATTTGGGCAGATTTTAAAGATCAAAAGTATTTGAAATCTGAAATGCAGCCTTCAATATTCTTCAGGTCGGACATAAGCGGGCATGCTTTGAAGTATAATTCAAGAATGCATAAGGTTTCTTTGCCATCAGATACATAGACATTGGTGACTTAAATGTTTTAAAGACCCATTTGGTTTGGGCAAATCTGGCATTTTTTCCCTTAAATGTAGACCAGCAATGGTTTATTAGGTGACTGCGAAAAAAATATATTTAAGGTTTACGTACTGCGCTAATGATTTTTGACCTTTTGTTATTTGGCCATAATAAAGCAATACAACAGACGGCGTATATATTTAGTGTTCTTCACATGTACCTCAAGTACCATGTCTGTAATTTCCAGTTGTGCAGTTAATCACCATAGCATAACTATGAAAAAATACTAGTAAGTGGTTTTATTTTATACTGCTTGCAATTGGGGGAAACTGATAAAGCAAGATACCATTCCCTACCTTCTTAGCACGCTAAACACTCAGCACTGGCCGCTAGCTTACATGTTACTTATCTTAGGAGGGATTTCACTTAACCAAAAAAAGGATAAATAGTATAAACAAAACTAGAAATTAAACAAAAACGAAACATGCAAATATGAGAGAACAGCTAACGGCCCGAACTCAATGGTTCCAACAAAGCTGATCAATACAAAGTTTATGCCATTTGTAGCAATGGTTGAGAACGAAAAACTCTATAGTTATTTCGACGCTGAAACACAGTATGATTAAGCGTTAATTACGAATACACCTGCAAGCACAGCCAAATGTTAAGGTCAATGGCCAAGGCACACAGTTATTATAGAATGGCACAACCATACTAGCAGTTTTCTTCACACACTGGCCAATATCCAATACCGGGTTGCTGTCGCTTGGTATCATTACAGAACACTGTGGTTGTGGACAAGACACTGAATAATATGTATAGGCCACAGTTGCTTCGACATTGGCGGGCGTCGTGACTAATACACTCTGCTCTTGGCACAAGGCACTATCGTTTCCTGCTCTTTGTTGAACCGGCCTGACGACTTTCCGCGTCTTTAGCAAAATTTTTCGCAACAGCTTAGATGTCACGATCACGCGTACGCCAAGATTCCTCAATACTCTGGTGCGTCTTGCCAGGATGGCCTGTAATATTTTGGCGGGAATAGGCCTGCAATGGGATGGGCGTTTAGCTTGTTTTTCATTGGACGTATCTTCATGACCGTCCGTGTTTCCGTCATCGTTAAGTGTTCTGGAATCCTGGAAGCCTGACACAGCTTGATCATCAGTGAATCTAAGTTCTTCCTTTTGTTTTGGCGCGTTGTCAGTAAGCACCAAATTCAGGAATCCAAAATTCAACACGTAGAGTACGACCAAGAGCTGTTACAAAAGAAATAAATGATACGATTGTCTTCACTATTGACCAACTTAGAATCTTTTATTTTACAGGAAATCACTTGTGCAAATGTATTATTATTATTGCCAATCTGATTTTGAGCTCTGATAAAATATGTGGTACTTCATTCAACTTTTAATAACAAACATCATGGTCAGTAGTAAATGAAATGAAATTAAAGTATTGGGACAAGGCATCAATTACTTCACTTACCTTCATCGTAGATAGCATATTAGCAAGACAACACTGAAGAAAGCTTCTAATCAACCGATAGCGACCACGAAAGGTTTTCTTTAGGAAGTGACGCAGGCAATTCTAATCAGTGTCATCATATATATATAAATAGAATCAGCACGATTTTTTTATACCTTCAGTGCAGGAAAATATTTTGAACCGCTGTAAAGACTGTAACGACTGTACGTAAGCAAAACCAGTCCGCGATATTTATCCAGATTCACTAGTGCGACAATTTATTGACAAACCACTAAGATTTCAATGCCTTTCCAAGCATTAATTTACTCAGCATCTACAAATAAAGTGGGTAAGTGTATACTCAGGATGGGCCAGTAAAATCCCAGATCCTATACATGCCCTTAGACGACTTCTGTAAGGATTTAATTAACTATTTTAAGATATAAATGAGACAGGAAATTTAAAAAAAATTATCTGTTTCATCTCATCACCAATATTATTTAAAAGAAAGGGTTACTGACGTCAATGTTCTGTCGGGTGCAAACCATTTGTACATTTATCAAAATCCCCTTTATGAGGTACGTATACATAAGAAATTTGTACTCTTGATAAAGACAAAATAATTCGAGGATTAATTCGACAGGAAGACGTACATTTTACCACAGAATGTAAATAAGGGAAACGTTGTGGGGTCGTGTTAGTGTGCTAGTCTTTTGCATGTACAATATTTCTTCACAAAATTACTTCAAGCTTCATTGCTCCGTTTATCTAGATGCATCGCAAGACACGATAAACAAATCAGCCTTTATTGTTTGATAGTTTGTTCGCGTCTTTTGCAACGAGTTCCTCTTTCCGCATGGTGTACTATCATTTTAATTATTCTTACAGGGGGAACCCCCCTCCTCTTTGACGTATTTTACCGTAATTACTAATTTTAAAATATTAAAATAGATGACGTCAATCAAGGTGATACATGACGTAAGTTTAGATTTACAATCGGCTGAAATTATCATTACGGGTACTTTTTTAAATGGTTTCTTTTAAACTATTTTGTTCTTTTTCAACTATTTTGTAATGATGTAATGATGCGCTCCTTGCTCAGTTATTTGAGATCAGTTTCACCTGCAGACTAGCTCTGCATAATAGGACTCAAAGTTTCCTTAAAGGTACATTGCACCAATTTTCAACCCCTTAAGATAACCATAACTATCACACAATCAACCCATTAAAAGCCTGGATGGAAAGGGGGTCAAGCTGTCAGTTTGTAGTTAAATTCAAGGCCTTTTGTCAGTTGTCAGTTAAATTTAATGGTGCTTGTCAATTGTCAGTAAAACCCATTCATACCCTGCATTAAGAAATCATTAGTAATAGAGCTGGTTTTATTATAATTTTGGTTTAATATGAAATTAATTAACAATATAATATAAAGATGAGTTTCAGGCTTTTTGTCAGTTGTCAGTTAAATTTCAGATGAAATGAAAGATCAAATTAAGGATGAATTATCTTCGACTTTTATTCGCATTTATTGATATATTGATATCGGTACGTTAATCTTACTGAAGCAATCATACTGTGACAGAACGTGTACCAATATCACTACTGTCTCATACAAAATATATATGGTGGTAAACTATTTATATATAGCGTTTAGGGTCGTGACGAGGGATAATTTTCGTGGTTGATTCTAAATTTGTACACTGTCAGACAAAAGATTCTCTCAATTCAAAATGTTACGTTTCCAAATAGCCTTCCTAGCAGAGTATTTCATTCTCATTATTATGATAGATTAATTGTTTCAACAACCTTGAAAGTTATAAAGAAACACTTAATTTGGTATTTCATTTTCGTTCATTTCGTCACAGCCATATTTTTCTGTTTATAGATTCGATTTAAACTAGAAAACCACAATTGTCAGCGGATAAAGTGTTCTATTGCTGGTTCAACAACACATAGACGCAAAGTTTAGACTCTCTCACACCTATACATTTAGTTATAGAAGGTTTTGAAAGTATAATAAGTCTTCAAGGCTTACCTTCATTTCCGCGGTCCGTGTCGTTCAGCAATAGACTCAAGTTCAGTACACATGTAAGTATACAGTCTTGACAAGAAAAAGCAAAGCTCTAAAAACGAGCATCTCTTTTATACCACTGCTTGTACAGGATTCAATAATGATAGTATCAGTGGATAGCGAAGAGCGTGCGTCCCCACGTTTTACAAAATCTATCGAAATAGGTAGAGAATTATCCTAATGACAAATCATCACTTATCATCATTATTAAATTCTTTTGTTCAAGTGGTAGGGGTAATCAGCGGTCCTTTTAGGGTTAACTGTTATTTTCTTTATGAAAAATGAAAGAAAAGAAAAAAGATGTGGGCATATGTCCAGTCACTGAATAATCGATCAATCATCATAGTCGTACCCACTGGAAAATCGTGCTCGCTCCAAATGATGGAAATATGTTAAAAGGGGCGACTTCCAGCATATTTCCGTATTTCCATATTTCCATACGGCCCAAATTAATATCGGTAGAAAATCCCTGGTGGAGGGAAGGGGGTGGGGGGGGGGGGGGGGGGGTCACTCCTGGGTGACATTGAGTATAGGGAATGCTCGTCGGAAAATGCTTCAAATACCAAAAACATACCGGAAGCGTGGCGTTCTATGTTTAGTAAGCATAAAAAGCTATTATTCATGCATAAATGATGAGTGTCATTTTTTTTTTAAACTTTAACGTCGACTGGCAAAGTCTTGGTTAGTTAATATAATACAGGATTTTTTTTCCGGCACCCTAAAATATTAGAATAAAACCGGGATTCTAAATTTTAATTTCATACCCTAAAATATACCAAATTGATCTAAAATATAGGGTGGACATCACCGATAATTTTACCCAAGAGTCACCCATCGATCCCCCGGTATAAAGTAAAGGGTTTATAATCATTTACGAAAATGAAGTTCTCCGCGAAAGAACATGTGCGGGTTCAGCCCCCTATGTGGACAAGGGGGTATATATATCGCAATGTGTATATATATCGCAAAAATGTCAAAGTTTTAGGGATTCGGTGTATATATATATATATATATATATATATATATATATTTCAAGCTTGGTAAGCAACAAGCAACATACAACAATACCTTTATCAACTTTTTTTTTGAATAGTTGTATAAACCTCAAAGAAACCAAGTCCTTGACATGACTAGAAACATGCTGATTCTTATAGAATAAAATCGGTCTGGGATATTTAATCAGATGAAATGCTGCATATTTAATTAAGTGGGTAGGTGCAAGAGAGAATGTATAAGAGAGGGAAACTTCTTGATACTGCGCGCGTCAATTGAATTCCCGGTTGGGCTATTTTTAGCATCCGCGTACGAACAATTTTTGCCATACCCTACTCCTGTGCGCCAAAAATGGTGTGCTTTATCCAAACCTGGAAGTAGCGAAAGCATGTAAAGATTTTTGGAGAAAAACATGAATTTTGCGTCTTTCTAAGTGTTCAACACCCTCAGTCGTATTTTATCAAAAAACAGAACATAGCCAATCCTGATCTTTTTGCTTTATCTAATAGATTTTGTCGAAAAAAGTGAGAAAAATCGACGAAAAGTATGTTGTTTTTGAGCGCGCGCGCACACGTCCACCCCATCAAAAAGTTAAAAACAAATTTGGATGCTAAAAATACCCAAACCGGTAATTCACATGGCACGCGCGGTATTAAGAAGTTTCCCTCTCTTATTTATGCTCTCTTGGTAGGTGTACCTGTGAATAGGCAATGCAAGTAAAAATCCAAGATCTTAGTTGCCTAAAATAACTTCTGCACGCATTTACATGTAAGTAAGTCATCTTACTGGATTAAGATATAAACGAGACAGGAAATAGAAACTGATCTATTTCATCTCATCACCAATATTATTAATTAAAAGCGAAGTCTATTGACGTCAATGTTCCGCTGGAGTGCAGACAAATTGTACAGTTATCAAAATTCCCTTTGATGAGGAGTATTTCAGTAAAGTTACTTCTATTTTCTTAAACATGCGAGCTCTGTAGTTGCGAGTTGGTTTTTCACTACCGCCAGTCAAAAATAGAAAAGGTACCGAATGATTATTTTTGATGGACGGAAGCGAAAAAACAAATTTCAGCGTGCAGCTCGCAGCTACCGAATTCGCATATTTATGAAAATAGCAGTAACATTCCATAAAATTTGTACTTTAGATCATGATAAATTCGACAGAAAGACGTACATTGTACCACTGAAAGTAAACCTGTAAACAGGGGAAATGTTGTGGGGTCGTGTTAGTGTGCTAGGTTTCTGCCAGTACGATATTTCTTTTCACAAAATTACTTCAAGCTTCATTGAACCGTTTATCTATAGATGCATCACGAGACAAGATGAAGGACAAACAAATAAGCCTTTATAGTTTGTTCTCGTGTTTTGCAATGAGTTCCTCTTTCCACCTGGCCTATTATCATTTTTATTATTATCACCATAGTTAATAGAGGGGAACTATGTTATCACAGGGGAGCCCCCTCCTCATTGACGCATTATGTTTTTAATTACTAATTCCAGTTTAAAATGACCCAAAAAGGTGATAGAAGACGTCAATCAAGGTGAAACATGACGTAAAAATATTTATTTTTAGATTTAATTACAATCAATTGAAATTATCATTACAGGTACTTTTGCTTAACTAGACTATTTTGTACATTAGAGATGCATTCACATATACATTCCTAGTATTTTAGTGAAAGACAACTTAGTTTTAACGCTAACATTTAACATATACAGGCAAACACAGCGAAGGATCTTTAAACAGGATGATTTTGAAGTTCTTATAAACTTTTGATACATGATTTTAGGAGATATTAATGCCGGCTCTTTTCTCAGCTGATGCCTTGATATTATATCAGATGTTAACTGAACAACACTAATCAAGTCTTGCGCTGGTACTATTATTTGTAGGCAGTTTTGTTGAGTGTTATATCAGTAAAACGATTTTTATGGTGCTGATCTCCGCTTCAAAAATTAAGTTTTGTTAAAAATTTTGATCACCCGATAAGGCTCCTAGCTCGACATTTACAGGAACAACCGATGTCGATGGTTTTGTCTACAAAACTACAACCGTTATAAACAGGCAAAACGATGGTTGTACTCCTAAGAGCACATCTTCCATTGACTGACAAAGAAATCCCGCCACCGATACGGATATTGCAGAAAGACTCCGCACACTCAACTCCTTGCGTCCGGTAGGCTAGATCTGCATTTGCGTAGTTGGCCGATGTGAGTTTCACACGAGCTGGTCGTTCCCGGCACATCTCAAAGGAAGGTCGACGACTTCTATGTCTTGCACGGCGAGGGAGTGTGATTTTCTTGAATCGTCTTAGTCTGTTTCTCAAGCTTCTCGGGACTCGTACGAGTCGAACTCCTAAACTCCTTAAGGCTCTCGCTTTATTATTCAGGATGGCCTTCACCTGAGCTGTTCTCATAGGCCTACATGCGAATCGGGGAACTTTGAACTTTGACAGGGCAGGTTTTGCATCAGAGTTCCACTCCTTGGCATCGTCTTCTTGACTAGTGACATCAACGGTTTCGTCAGGAGTCGTCGATGCTTCGTCAGAAAACGCGACTTCAACGAGTAGTAAAGCCAATATTGCAAATAAAAACTGTTGACAAATTGGGAATTAGTAAAAAGCTTAAAAAGATTATCCCAAAATGTTTCGCTTCCAATTAGCTAGCCTTCCCAGTAGACACTCGTTCACATGCCCGTTGCCTTCTACTTTTCACGAATTTTTAAATCCGTTTCTTTAATCTTATGGTGCTGGCAGATTAATTAAGGTCCATAAAACAACGTTATACTTCAATAATCCGATGAAGTTTTCCATTGTTAGTTCAAAAAAAAAAAAAAAAAAAAAAAAAAGGATTCAAAATCATTCCATAACGGAAAGTTTAGTGACTTATTCTCTGACCAAAACTAACCTTCATTTCCTGTGTCAGGTGTCGTCCGGTAGTAGACTCAATTAGCTCAGTACACAAGTACACAGTCAAGACAAGATAAAGCAAAGCTCTGACAAAGAGAATGTCTTTTATAACTTGTACAGGACTGATTATCTATTCTTAGAGATGAGCTCAACTGTTGAGAGAATGTGCACAATATATCACTAATACAAGCACTTGCATGTTCTCACTAGACCGAACGTGTGCTCGAATTGAACCAGTTGAATGCGCTTCAACCTCTTGAGAATCATTAAGGCGTAGTGTCCATCGAAATATTTTCGAGTCTAAGAAAATTTCGTGCAGTGCAATTGTTTTCAAATGGGTTCTTTATTCAAACAATTTGTGCGGATAAGATGGTGTGAGTTATCAGTTGAAAGTAGTTGAATTTGAGGCAATTTACGAAAGAGTGCTTGAAACGGCGTCTGAATTACGTTTTTGCACTGCTTGTTTCTCTCTGCCATATATTCCAACACAGGAATCCCAAAACCTTCAGGTAACCTAATATACGTTCTGGAGAATAATTAATAGTATGCGGAAAGGCTGGAGGCTACAGCACCATCAACAGCTTTATCATCAATATCGGTTGAAAATAAAGACACGAAACTGAAGTTTCTCGAAAGAGCACGCGCAGGCATAGCACCCTTGGTCGACGCGAGGTGGCTAACATTCGGGAATTTTATACGCTTCATAGAAACCAAGTCCTTGATATGGCTAGAAACATGTTGATTATTGAAAAGCAACTGCACGCGGCTATAGTTAAAGGTCGTTGTAGGTTCCTGTTATAGTGTCATGGTTATACATATAACAGGACTGGTATAAAACCGGAAAGTTTAATATAGGATAAAGCCATGCAATCAGTTAATAAGAATGCGTTGCTGCGATCCTGGGAACAGTAGAAGCCGAACAAAAACTATATATATATATAGACTAAATTTCTTTAATGCATGGAACGAAATTCTTAGAAATTTTGCATGTGTTTTTGAAAATTTTCATTGCGATTTTTTGTTGAACCAATATAAGACAAAGCGTCTCGCCAGTTACACAAAGAGGAAAAAGTTAAAGTTCAGATATAAGTTTTACAATTTCCGGTTTGATTTAGCAGTTTATTTTAATCAATTGATTCATTCGTTATTTTCCTATAACAAAGTATTTAACATTAAAACAGTTTCAGCAAAGTTTATTGAGCATTTTCGTTCCCCACAGCGAACAGCACTGCTGTTTTCATCAAACCCTGAAAACATCTGAGTTTATGAAATCCAGGGAAAACACATAGGCTGAAATTAAGATTAACGTGATGGATATCGAAAAAGAGAAACCCAAAGATCCTAGACAAGGCACCTCAAAACAAGGAGACTAACGAACACTATTTCACTCACTTGGACCCCAAAGTCCAGGAGTCAAGTGTTGAGAAGCGAATGCACTACAATCTTTTGTCTTTGATTCCATTCACATTTTAGAAGGTTGGTTAACTATAAGTGAAATAAGAGCACTTCACCACAAATGGAGGTTTTATAAGTTATTCAATACGTTTTGGTGTTCCTGGGGGATTCCCTCTTATATGACGCAACTTTACAGCCAGCGCGCACTCATTTCATTGAAGTTCATTTTAGGGTACTACCCCTAATGTAGCTCTGCTCTGTGAGGTTGTCTTGCCCATGCTTCCCATGTAGCTAAGTTTGTAAATAAATAAACTAAGTTCATATTTTCTATTTATATTTTATTCCTTTAGCTACAAACCTTTGTTTGTTTGTCTAGCATTTTACATTGAACAAATATGACATTAACATATAATCAAGGTATTATTGCAGGTAACACTTTCTGCCCTTCAGAAAATGCCTTACACTTTTACATGGTGTATTTACATGCCTATAAGAGAGTGCTCTTTCATCTGCGGCGTTTTTATAATAAAATGTGCGGAAGCAAATCCAAAACTCCATAGCAAGAATAAAAAATGATAATCGCTGGACAAAGCAAATTCGTACAAACACTCCATAGCTGTTACTGAGGTAACAAACTGAGACAGCATTATAGATAGCGGTGCTTCAACTAAATTTTTCAAAAAAAAAAAAAAAAAAATGGCTGTGCTTTTTCTTAGCTGTACAGATGACACTTACAGGCTGCCACAATTTCTGTCGACCTGGGGTAAATTTCACCATTGTCATCGATCACTGGCATGGTCAATTGGCGTTTAGTGGGAACACATACCCCTATAGGGTTATTGGGATAACAAGAATTAGGAGAGAAACAAAACTCGTTGACACAAGTGACTCCAATGACTTTGTAGACGAGACTGACATCTTGATGGATCAATTGAAACTCTTGGATGAATTCACTCTCTCTGCATATTGCAACGTGGTTTAACGACCTTCTTTTCCTTTGGGTAGCTCTTAATGTTCCATTATTATTCTGTAACTTGTTCAGGAAACTTTCACTCGCGTTGACTATTTGAATGGCTGGATCCTGTGTGGTACCAAGCTTCTTTAGAACCTTGAGGATCTTACTTGCAGTAAAGGGCTTACAGATGACGAGGGTACTGTTGGTACACCTTTCGTCTTCCTTGCTATCCATTTTTTCTTTCAAATCATCAAAGCCAAATTCCTGCTCATTCAATGACAAGTCTCTTTCCATTTCTTCTTCGTCACTGGGATATAATGCATAGTCATCACTTTTGATTGATATCGAGTCGACCAAAACAGTGAAAGACGCCATTGCTAACAACCAGGTAATCGAGAGCTGTGATCAAAAAATGACAAAATAAGACATGCTGTAATTAATTTTCAAGTGTTTTTTTTCTCTCGCAGGTTATGGCACATTTTATGCTCGCTACTTTTAAACCAGCTTTTATGCTTTATCAGTTATTATCAATTGTTAGTTTGTATGATATTGTAATACTCTCTATTCCCTTGTACACGTCATGATGCCTTGGTCAAGACGTCTTAAGCCCGATGATGTGCGCTGCAGTTGTCGAGCTGTTGTAAACTTGAACAAAGAATTCTTTTTAAACTCTATCTTATCATAATCATGAGTATACATAACACAAACGCTTTCAATTCTAAATATGTTATTGACAGCTTCTACAGTAGTCATCTTCCCACATAGCTTGCAAACTGGGTCGAAACTAAAATCATGGACAATGTACCTAGCTAGTACTGAGCACTTAATAAAATGAAAAGAAATCGTATAAAAAAGAAGTATTGGAAGAGACTCTGCATTTGAATATAACCATATTCTAAACGTATGAGTGCACTAAAAACATCTGCATGGTAAACCATGTATTTACATACCTTCATGGTGAGTTTTAAAAGATCAAATCGCAAAGTGTCCTCAGTGAGATGAACCCGATTTGTGGCCGATCGGTTGTCAGTCTAATCTAAGCCTCGGAATCCTTGCTTACAAGTAATCAGCTAATACAGATTCTAGAACAGCTATTTTTAAATCCATTGCGTATATAGTGAAACGTTGTAAATCAGGCGACGATGGTCAGTCATGAGTAGTATAGTCTGAGAGTCAGTCGTGCAGGACCGCCAGTATATTGGGCATTCCATATTTCCTTACATAAACACATTTTCAGGTGAATAAGAGAGCATAGACAGTGAGATAAGAAATCAAGATTTTAACAAATAAGCATGCAAATTTAAATCTTAAATAATAAGATTTAAGATCTCAAGGAGATTTCAGGTTTGATTTAGCAGTTTATTTAAATCAATTGATTCATTGAATATCAATTTATTATTTTCCTATAACGAAGTATTTAACATTAAAACAGTTTCAGCAAAGTTTATTGAGCATTTTCGTTCCCCACAGCGAACAACACTGCTGTTTTCATCAAACCCTGAAAACATCTGAGTTTATCAAATCCAGGGCAAACACATGACTGAATGTAAGATTAACGTGATGGATATCGAAAAGGAGAAACCCAAAGATCCCAGACAAGGCACCTCAAAACAAGGAGACTAACGAACACTATTTCACTCACTTGGACCCCAAAGTCCAGGAGTCAAATGTTGAGAAGCGAATGCACTACAATTTTTTGTCTTCGATTCCATTCACATTTTAGAAGGATGGCTAACTATATAAGTGAAAGAAGAGCACTTCGCCACAAATGGAGGTTTTATAAGTTATTCAATACGTTTTGGTGTTCCTGGGGGATTCCCTCTTATATGACGCAACTTTAATTTACAGCCAGCGCGAACTTATTTCATGATTGAAGTTCATTTTGGGGTACTACCCCTAGTGTAGCTCTGCTCTGTGAGGTTGTCCTGCCCATGCTTCCCATGTAGCGAAGTTTGTAAATAAATAAACTAAGTTCATATTTTCTATTTATATTTTATTCCTTTAGCTACAAACCTTTGTTTGTTTGTCTAGCATTTTACATTGAACAAAGTTGACATTAACATATAATCAAGGTATTATTGCAGGTAACACTTTCTGCCCTTCAGAAAATGTCTTACACTTTTACATTGTGTATTTACATGCTTATAAGAGAGTGCTCTTTCATCTGCGTTATTCTAATAAAATGTGCGGAAGCAAATCCAAAACTCCATAGCAAGAATAAAAAATGATATAAGCGCTGGATAAAGCAAATTCGTACAAACACTCCATAGCTGTTACTGAGGTAACAAACTGAGACAGCATTATAGATAGCGGTGCTTCAACTAAATTTTTCAAAAAAAAAAAAAAAATGGCTGTGCTTTTTCTTAGCTGTACAGATGACACTTACAGGCTGCCACAATTTCTGTCGACCTGGGGTAAATTTCACCATTGTCATCGATCACTGGCATGGTCAATTGGCGTTTAGTGGGAACACATACCCCTATAGGGTTATTGGGATAACAAGAATTAGGAGAGAAACAAAACTCGTTGACACAAGTGACTCCAATGACTTTGTAGACGAGACTGACATCTTGATGGATCAATTGAAACTCTTGGATGAATTCACTCTCTCTGCATATTGCAACGTGGTTTAACGACCTTCTTTTCCTTTGGGTAGCTCTTAATGTTCCATTATTATTCTGTAACTTGTTCAGGAAACTTTCACTCGCGTTGACTATTTGAATGGCTGGATCCTGTGTGGTACCAAGCTTCTTTAGAACCTTAAGGATCTTACTTGCAGTAAAGGGCTTACAGATGGCGAGGGTACTGTTGGTGCACCTTTCGTCTTCCTTGCTATCCATTTCTTCTTTCAAATCATCAACGCCAAATTCCTGTTCATTCAATAACATGTCTCTTTCCATTTCTTCTTCGTCACTGGGATATAATGCATAGTCATCGCTTTTGATCGATATTGAGTCAACCAAAACAGTGAAAGACGCCATTGCTAACAACCAGGCAATCGAGAGCTGTGATCAAAAAATGACAAAATAAGACATGCTGTAATTAATTTTCAAGTGTTTTTTCTCTCTCGCAAGTTATGGCACATTTTATGCTCGCTACTTCTAAATCAGCTATTAAGCTATATCAGTTATTATTAATTATTAGTTTGTATAATATTGTAATATACATAACACAAACGCTTTCAATTCTAAATATAATGTTATTGACAGCTTCTACAGTAATCTTCCCTCATAGCTTGCAAACTGGGTTGAAACTAAAATCACGGACAATGTACCTAGCTAGTAGCACTTAATAAAATGAAAAGAAATCGTATAAAAAAAGAAGTATTGGAAGAGACTCTGCATTTGAATATAACCATATTCTAAACGTATGAGTGCACTAAAAACATCTGCATGGTAAACCATGTATCTACATACCTTCATGGTGAGTTTTAAAAGATCAGATCGCAAAGTCCTCGGTGAAATGAACCCGATATGTGGCCGATCGGTCGTCAGTCTAATCTAAGCCTCGGAATCCTTGCTTACAAGTAATCAGCTAATACAGATTCTAGAACAGCTATTTTTAAATCCATTGCGTATATGTTGAAACATAAATCGTTGGCGATGGTCAGTCATGAGTAGTATAATCTGAGAGTCAGTCGAGCAGGACCACCAGTATATTGGCCATTCCATATTTCCTTACATAAACACATTTTCAGGCGAACAAGAGAGCATAGACAGTGAGATAAGAAATCAAGATTTTAACAAATAAGCATGCAAATTTAAATCTTAAATAATAAGATTTAAGATCACAAGGAGAAAGGGGATGAATGTACGAACCGGCGTTTAAGTTCGTTTATGATAAATGTGCAGAACTGGGTCTTCATTTGGCACAAATATTAATACTAATTCCTTTGTATGATTCTAGAACTAGTGTTACGTCAACATCATAATCAAAACAGAAAATTAAAAAATTAAATGGATCAAACACGTACAGGCCAAGGGGCGTAGAGAGCAATTCATGACCTAATTCCACAAAAATTTCCCCGTGCCCCCCCCCCCCCATGCCACTGAATAAGCATAAAAATGAATTAAAGGAATTAATAAAGATTCAAAAAATACCGTCCTTTGTATTTCGTATAATCTAAGCTATCCTGCTTCGTTGCTTCGTGAAGAAAACGTTTCCCATCAACATCATGATACGGTAAATCAGTTCGATTATGCATATGATAAATGTGCAGAACTGGGTCTTCATTTGGCACAAATCATAATACTAATTCCTTTGTATGATTCTAGAACTAGTGTTACGTCAACATCATAATCAAAACAGAAAATTAAAAAATTAAATGGATCAAATACGTACAGGCCTAGGGGCGTAGCGAGCACTTTATGACCTAATTCCACAAACATTTGGGGGGCACATGCCCCCCGTACCCCCCCCCCCCCCCCCCATGCCAATGAATACGTATAGGCATAAAAATTAATTAAAGGAATTTAAAGATTTAGAAAATACCTTCCTTTGTATTTCGTATAATCTAAGCTATCCTGCTTCGTTGCTTCGTGAAGAAAACGTTTCCCATCAACATCATGATATGGTATACGTAAATCAGGGCATTGTTCTCTGAAAAATAGAAGTATACAAGTAATGCGCACACATGTTATTTTTGAAAAGAAAAGTAGAGGAAAGAGAAGAAGAAGAAGAAGAAGAGGAAGAAGAAGAAGAAGAAGAAGAAGAAGAAGAAGAAGAAGAAGAAGAAGAAGAAGAAGAAGAAGAAGAAGAAGAAGAAGAAGAAGAAGAAGAAGAAGAAGAAGAGGAAGAAGAAGAAGAAGAAGCAAAGAATTCGTTCGTCCTGTCCATGTGTGGCTGAATTAATCAGTTGGTTATCACATCATGGCCAGCAATGACGTTTCCTTGGTCGGTTGGTGTCTGCAACTATTTTTTACTTATATTTATGTTTTATATTTTTATTCATAGAGATATTTATTATATATAATATTGTATTGTAAATTTATTCTTAATTATTCTTAAAATTTATTGTATATAATTATGTAATTCAGCTTTCGGGCTGCGAATAATTTTAATAAACTAGTTATCTATATATCTATCTATCTAAGAAAAAGTAGAGGAAGAAGAAGAAGAAGAAGAAGAAGAAGAAGAAGAAGAAGAAGAAGAAGAAGAAGAAGAAGAAGAAGAAGAAGAAGAAGAAGAAGAAGAGGATGAGGAAGAAGGAGAAAAAGATGATGATGATATTAAAGAAAAAAAAAAAACGGTTATGTAAAAACATAATGAGCAGCTACACTATATAAAACTGCAGCCCAAATTTATGCATTTTAAAATAATATAGAAATAATGCAAGGTTTTTTTAAATATAAATTTAACTACAAATCCAGGTGCAAAGTCTCCAGATTGAAACAGCAGCGCTTCTGATTAAATCTGAATTATTTCTTCATGCTGAAACACTGTGCAGATATTATCTACCCTCTCGATATTATTCTAAAGACTTTTCTTCTCATAATGCTTTGATTATCCGTTTCTGATCATGGGTGGAAAAGTTTCTCACGTTAATAAAAATCATGACGGCAAGCTTGAGTTCTGTGTGTGGGGTCCTAATTAAATATTTCTAATTGGATTAAAAAAAATTGTTGCTAATTTATTTCTTACAAATTTAAGGTATCTTTTGGGGTGATCGGAATTCGAATTATATATTAACGGCTTGTCAAAATCAGATTTTTAATTCTTACGGCAAAACTAGAATAGAAGAAAGTCAAAAGTAAACAAAGGGAATTAAGAGAAAGGGAAGAGAAAACAGGAGGATAGGTGAGAAAAGGAAAGAAAGGAATAAAGCAAAAGCAAAAGCAAAAATAAAAATAAAAAATAGAAAAAATAAAAAACGAAAACAAGAAAAACAAAACAAATGAAAGGAAATCAAGGACATGAAAAGAAATGAAATGAAAAGGAAAGAAACTAAAAGAAAAGAAAATGCCGAAAAAATTGAAAAGCGCAAGAGGAAAATCATTAATATCAATGTTGGTTATTGAAATTGTAGAGTACAGTGGCGACTTGCGCTTAGGGGGTGGTCACAGGGTGCCCGTGCACTCCTCTTTCTAGCTTGAAATTAGTTGGTTAGCATAAACATCAAATATTCAGTATTAAATGTTACATGTAATTGCTAAGAAGGTGCATCTCCTAAATTTTGTGAACTCCCTACTCAAAATCCTCAGTAGACCTGACTATGGAGTATATATTTATCACATTCCAGAAATCATGAGTGGCGCAGGGTTAATATATTTGGAGGGATCGCAAATGATAGTATTATCGACTCATGCATGATATAGTCTTGATGGCTAAAACTAAAAAAAAAAAATGATTACCAATTAATACTGGAATGTTTTCATTCATGAACTGATTAATTTTAGTTGTGATAAAAAAGTTAAATTTTACACCGTAAAAAATAAGAGAGATCACTTACTGACGTTTCGGACGCTAGTCCTTCGTCGGAGTAAAAGAGAGAATAAGAGTGGAAGGTAGTGTATATATGGTAAAGATAGAAAATAGATAACCAATCATTGGTTATTCTCTCTTTTACTCCGACGAAGGACTAGCGTCCGAAACGTCAGTAAGTGATCTCTCTTATTTTTTACGGTGTAAAATTTAACTTTTTTATCACAACTGTTTCATTAGAAACACCGACGCAGCCCACACTAGCTTACCGCTAGTTATCATATAAATTAATTTTAGTCTTTATCATGAAATTGTTATCAGTGATATTAGTATAGTTTTATTATCATTCGAGCTCACAGCTTAGTGGCTTTGCGATTATATTCCTCTTTAATGAAAACAAGGATTACAGTCAATTGAAACTGAAAAATGCGGAACATTCTTTTCGGTGTTTATCAATGATATTAAATTTGATAAATAGCAGTTCTTAAATCACGCGATACGAAATCCATTGGAAAAGACCGCTTTCACACGTCAAAGCAGCTCAACTTGGAGGACAAAGCAAAAGAATTTCAATCTCCTGAGAACTGGAACCTATTTTATTTGCCCTCCAAGTTGAGCTGCATTCCGATGTGCTGCAAGGGGTCTATTCAAGGGAGGCCGAATCCAGGGGGTATAGATTTGGTTGCTAGCCACCCTTTGGAGTTGAAAAATAATAAGAATATCGGGTAAGGTACAAACTAAAAAGGTCGCCATACGATGCCTTTAAGCCGGTAACAGCAAACTTCCCTTGAATCACCATGGATCCGCCATGTCTTGCGATTGTCATTGTATTGTAAATATGGTTAGCACTTTGCTCGGTTGTCAGCTTAATGACGTCAGAATTTGTTCCACCCTTCAACCTTTCGGTTTCATCTTTAATTGATGTTTCAGTAGCGCTTTGTTTGCTGAAGCATTTCAGTTTTGGATGAATATTTTAATGTCTATCTTGTTTTGTTTATTTTTTACATTTGAAATAAAATAATAATTTGCTCAAGGACTGCTACAGCCGTGGTGTAGGGAGTTGGATGGGCGAGGAATTACGATTTTAATGGGCAGTTTGTACAAGCTAATGCCTCCGAAATATTCTGCTGTACTTATATCCGAAATATGTGCCTACACTTTAAATTATTCAAATTCTTTGACTATGATAATATTTTTGTTCATACAATCCCTTTCTTTTTCTCACTTTCTTTCCTACTTACTTTCTTTCGTTCTTTCGTTCTTTCGTTCTTTCTTTCTTTCTTTCTTTCTTTCTTTCTTTCTTTCTTTCGTTCGTTCGTTCGTTCGTTCGTTCGTTCGTTCGTTCGTTCGTTCGTTCGTTCGTTCGTTCGTTCGTTCGTTCGTTCGTTCGTTCGTTCGTTCGTTCGTTCGTTCGTTCGTTCGTTCGTTCGTTCGTTCGTTCGTTCGTTCGTTCGTTCGTTCGTTCGTTCGTTCGTTCGTTCGTTCGTTCGTTCGTTCGTTCTTTTCTTTTCTTTTCTTTTCTTTTCTTTCTTTCTTTCTTTCTTTCTTTCTTTCTTTCTTTCTTTCTTTCTTTCTTTCTGTCATTATCGTCTGATGATGAATTCCTGCTCACTTAGTGGTGTCACGGGGATCAGTGTTTTGTTTTGCGCTTAACTCTTACTCAGTTGTTGGTATAAGAAAGTTTGTTTAAGCATATTTTCACTAATCAGTCTGACAATCTTGTTCTGCCTCTGACTAAAGTGGAAAACTAATCCTTACGGATTGTTGCGCACTTTCAAGGTTCAAGTGCGACTCGTGATATTAGGAGGGGAGGGGTAGGTCGATAGATGGCCATGGTGCAGCTGGGGAACTATAGGTCACCTGGACAACTGATAGCATTGGTTCCTGATTGGCCAAATAAATGTGGGTCAGGAAAAAATAAAAAATTGTGCAAGTGATTTATATTAGGAACATGACTTTACTCCTTGGATATTTGAACCCAGAGAGAATTTTTTAAGCCTCTGATAGTGAAAAATCAGTTTCTTGTCGCGACATGACTCATCAATATCAAAATTCCTGAGTCTGAATATTTTGTCATGATATTTCTGTGAAGAAGTGTAAAGACTTTTCTTAACACTGACGCTGAGAAGACTTTTTACAAAGGGCCGGGATCCCTCGATTAAAAGTTAGCTTTACTATGATTAATTTAAATGTATTTGCCAAGCGGATATTATTAACCGTGTTGTGATCAAGTTGTTTCATGATATATCATGATGTTCGCGTTTTCTTTTAAATTATTCGTATTGTTTTAATCAAGTTTATTTTTATACTTGCCTAGTCTAGTTGTCATTTGATATCAAACGATATTTTGACTTTCACGAGCGGTTGCAGTTACGGTGTAAGTGATTTTGCATGAAAACGTCGCGATTTGAAAATACATGTAGCTGGATTATTAATTTGCAAGTGTGAAACTACAAGAAAAGAGACGGGGGATTGGCAGAGTTTCTTGGTTGATGACTCTATGCAGTCAGAATGTCGGACATATGACTTCATTTTCGCGCCAATATTTCCTTGTTGTCAGCCCAATCTTCTGATAGTCGGATCGACGTTCATCAAATCTCATAATCTTCATTTTTGATATGAAACACGAACGTATTCGAAACACCGCTCAAAATATTGCTTGATATCAAACACACCAAACTTGATAAAAAAAATAAAAAAAAATCACGAATAACTTGATAAAATTGATACTATCAAAGTTATCATAGCAAGGCCGAATGCGTCTAGACAACTTATCGAACAGATATCGATCGATTCCGACTTGGTCCAGGACCCCTCTCGGTTTACCCCCGGTTATATAAAGTCAATACGATTGTTTTCCTGCACATTAATAACTAACAGCGATTGCTGGAAGTAGCATCTGTATTTATGAAGTACTTCGAAGTTTAGCTCCAAACTAAGCACTCACCAATGAAACTCTACTTGAATTTTAACTACGGACTTCTTGTGGTCCTTGGCAGCCAACTACTGTGTTTGGTGAGTTCATATTCAACTTCTTTAATAATACCTTCTTACATGTTTAGTGAGCCGGATGAGAATAATGGAATCGCGAACATGCTAATGCAGAGTTAACACTGATCTTTTTTTGCATGTATTTGAGGTCACAAAAATGTCATACCAATGTTGGTAGACCCTCAGGGGAATTCCGACTCTAACTCAAAGAATTTTTATTATTTCCAGGACGGACTGAAACGGATTCCTCGCCATGAATTACATAAAGCCATGGCTACCGATAGACAAGAGATGATACGACTTTTTGGTGAGGATTCTGCACAAACAGGTAAATGGATGGATTATCTTCGAAAGTTTATTTTCATTGACCTTAAGTTACGCAAATCTGAGGTGAATATTCAATGTTTCGTAACTGCGGTTAACATCATTCAGTTTCTTGTTGACAGATATCACAATTTTAAATAAATATCCAACAGCGGACCCAAAGTCTTAGCAATTTTGAGTAACTTTATGATATCAGCTTAAATTTTTGGGAAATTTTTATCAAAAATGTTCTAATAAATGTTCATAAAAAAATATAAGATTATATCTATAACTATTTACAACGTGCGTTATTCCATCATTATTAGAGTGCTAATAATTATTCTTTTAGAAGCAAATACTCGAGGATGGCGAGGATAACGAGGTTAAAAAATGAAAAAAAGAAAAACTTCAATACTTTTGGAACTTAGTGTAAATTAGGTCTCAATCAATTGAATACCAGACGCCTAGACATGTAGCAAAGTGTTATTTGCCTTCATAGATTATCAGATCCCGTACAACAATTTCTCTACGTTGACAATTTCTTATTGAAGGGGAGCAATGTTGACTTAAGATAAGCAATAAAGTTTGACATGACAACTTGACCAATAGCATGTACATTCGGTTAAAATGAATCATAATTAACATTAGTTTTAATACCTCTGATAATAACTACTTCAAACAATATCACTTGGATTAATCTTCCTTGGGATTTAGTTTATACTTGCAGTAAGTTCATAACTTCTAGGTGGCTTACTCCCTTGAATTTTTCTAGAAATTGGAATTGTCAGTCAGTGATTAATTTTTAAAAGTCTGTTTGAATTGTTTTGTTTGAACAAAAGAAATATTTCACGTTAATACAAATTGTCAAAAATTGTCTGAAACAATCTCAAAGTACATATGTAATCTAAAAAGTTGAATTCACTTATTGAGAACTTTTTCAAAAGATTAACTTGGATTACAGAAATGCTTGTCTAGATATAAAGTTCTGTATGTAATTTTTATTTTAACAACATATGATATATTTAGAAATAATTAATGCATAAGTGCATTTCAGCTGTTTATTTCTATGCATTCCTTTCAGTTATTCACCAACTTTTCTGGTATTACATACTGCAATACTACAAAAAAAATAACGTGATATTTTAATTCCATAGATATATTTTTATTCTTTAACATGAGCCTCATAGGCAATACCATAATCTTACACATGACTGCATATGCACTAGAATGATAGCCCCAATCACTATAGCATGTAAAGTGGAGTACTGATCGATGTACTTCCATTTAACAATTAAATCAAGTGATTACATGAAAAAAAGTTTATTTGATGATACTTTGCAAGTATTCATAAACTGAAAAAACATCTGGTAGATAAAAAAAATTAGCTTATTTACTTCTGACATTGAATATGGAAATTCATGCTGACTTTTCAAGAAGTGATCTGACTGAGCTTGAGAAGAAGGCTCATAAATCATTTAATTATTGTGTTTCTTTTTCCCTCAATTAAGTTTTTCGTACAAGGCAAGTAGATAACCAGATAATTTAATATACAATGAAAGCTTGTATAGGAGAATGAAATAATTATGCAGTGTTGAAGCAGGGCTGAAAAACTTTGTTAATGAGGTAGCTAGAGTTTACAGTTATAGTTGTTATGAATTGGTGGATTTGTTGACAATGTATTTTCATGTGGTGAGAACTGAATGGTAAACAAAATATGTTAGCCAATGAACTGTGGAAGGATTACAAAGACTGCAAGGGGCACTTAAACGGACTAATTAATTCATGCATTGAACGTATCATACTGTTATTTTGTGCACTCTTTGCATTCATTACGTACTGCACTACTTGTTTCAAAAATTAAAATAATCGCATTTCTGGGTTTGGAGAGCCACAAGATATGTGTGTAAGAATCCCATACAAGGGGAAATCCATAGTTTTAGCAATATAATATATATATATAGCAACACAGTATAAAAAAGCCTTTATTTAAATCTTTAAGATATGCTTTGGTGTATCCAAGCGTATCTATAAACAGAACAGCTTGGAACAATACTCAACATGTCATATTTTGTAAAAAAGAATTCAAGTGATTATCGATAAACATTTCTTCAAAATTCAAATTGTTAAATATGGATTCGTTTTGTATTGAAATTTGGTACATATTATACACAAGCTTATTCCCTATCCATAAAATTCAGGAACAATTCTCGAGATCAAAATATTAAGTTTTGAAAACTGCAATAATTGATTGTCAAAAATCAATATACACCTGTCATAATCCATTAGTGTTAGCATGTGACAGTGTTTAGAAGAGCTATAAATGAACTGGCATGGCTTCACACATATATGACTCTATTATGTTTAGTCGCAAATATCATTGCACCGGTTTTTCCCTGAAGATGGATCTAAGATCGAAAGCTTGATAACAATAAAATCGCAATGATGTAAAGTATGTACTATTATATGATTAACTGGTATCAGTCCAGATAAAAAGCCATATAAGGTAATGTTTATGGTTAATAGTGTTTATCCATTAAGCAGCATGCGTGTGCCTTGTTTCCATGGGGCCCTATACTCAAAGATAATAGCAAAGCATAATAAAGCCATAATAATGATAATTTGTCTAAAGGATGACGTCATTCAAACTGTTATGTTAAGACCAGTCTGACGTCAACTGTACTAATTTTGACACTGAAAATCATTAAAGAATATTTTCTTATCTTGTGTCATTAAGATATAGTTGGGTTGATTTTGTACTCCAATATTGCTTAGTAGTTTGCAAACTAACAGATAATATTGGTGGTGTTGTCTTTGACTTATTGATTATACTCTAAACATTGTATAGACATGTACTTACCAAAACCAATTAGTATTAAAATTACTAGCCAAGGATCTTATAGAATGGTCATGCCTTACAAGACTTTTCTAGAATAGCTTGTGTAATTTTATGGTGCTTTCATACTTCTTAATTCTATGAACAGATTGAGCTGCCTGAAGCAGTTCTGTACAGAAAAATATAAATATAAATTTTATTATGGTTAAGTCTACACTTCTCAGTTGGTAATGAATAGAAAGCAAGCAAGATACTGATGGCATCACAGCAGCAATTAAGCTCATGAATTTTTCCCACACAATACGATTCAATACTTTTGAAGTTGCCTCTAACAACAAGCACATTTCAATGACAAAACTTTGTGACAAAACTTTGGTCGCTCCAAGCTCAATTGAGAAGCGCAGTAAGCTATGGTATATGTATACTGATTATATAGTCCTGAAAAACACTTTCCCATGACAAGAAAAATTGCTCTTTATATCCTTGTTCACTCAGTACATTGTATTCATTATTATCTTATTGAAATCATTTAACTATGAATTTTAAAGAAGATTATTATTTTTTTGTGTAGTGATAATTTCAGTTCATTTTTAATGACTAAGGCTAAGCATAATAGTTAAATATCTGCTTCAATCGAAACAAGTTCTGAGGTTCTTTGCAGTTCAAGCTACTGTAGAGCAGTAGCCAGTGTGAAAAACTGATATATCTGAAGTCTACTTGTGAAATAAAGAAACATTGATAAGATAGTAAATACAGTGTCAGAACGAAAGAAATGATAAATGGATGAGTTAAAATAAAATAGTCTTTCACAACTTTTTTCAAATATATTTTGAGACAATTAATGTTATCATACTTGAGCTTATTTGAAGCTACGATATTACAGGGACTAAAATTTACAGAGGAAGTCAATAGTAGTTTTATAAGAGTTAGCACTTATTGAGAGGGCCAGACAGCATAATTAGATACACACCCTTATTTGTCTTTATGCTCAAGGGCTCTTCAGAATAAATGTGAAGTTGATAAATCGCTAAACTTGTTCATAAGTGTTTATCACACAACTGAATGAGAAAATGAGGGGTCAGACAGCATAATCAGATGCACAGATGAAAATGTATATTGATATTGGCACTTTATAAGTTAATAAATATTATTATTATTAAATCATTATTATTATCATACAATATTAAATTTATTATTATTATTATTATTATTATTATTATTATTATTAAAGTGACTGAATGACTAAATGAATGACTGAATGGACGGATAGAATAATCAATAGATCAATACATGGAATGGATAAATGAGTTGATGAGGGAGTCAAAATGAATGAATGGATGTATGAATGAACGGAGGAAGGAACAAATGGATAAATGCATGAATGGATGGATGGATGAATGAATGAATGATTTAATCTATGGATAGAAATAGAAAATGTTATGGATAAATTAGTTGATAAGGGAGCGAAGATGGATGGATGGATGAATCAATCAATCAATCAATCAATCAATCAAAATTTTTTTTTGAAGAATGATTTAATCTATGGATAGAAATAGAAAATTGTATAGATACATTAGTTAATAATGGAGTGAAGATGGCTGGATGGATGGATGGATGGATGGATGGATGGATGGATGGATGGATGGATGGATGGATGGATGGATGGATGGATGGATGGATGGATGGATGGATGGATGGATGGATGGATGGATGGATGGATGGATGGATGGATGGATGGATGGATGGATGGATGGATGGATGGATGGATGGATGGATGGATGGATGGATGGATGGATGGATGGATGGATGGATGGATGGATGGATGGATGGATGGATGGATGGATGGATGGATGGATGGATGGATGGATGGATGGATGGATGGATGGATGGATGGATGGATGGATGGATGGATGGATGGATGGATGGATGGATGGATGGATGGATGGATGGATGGATGGATGGATGGATGGATGGATGGATGGATGGATGGATGGATGGATGGATGGATGAAACCTTCATATCTTACAAATTATATATATCATATCCATCGATACACAATCTTAAAATAATTTTTTGTTTTTTTTTGTTTTGTTTGTTAGATTACCTAACTCAATTGTATATGTTGATATTTCATACTGTACTTATTTATTCTTTCTTCTTCTTCAATAAATGACAACTTCCATGACTTAAATTGTTAAAATAACTAGGAATATGCCAGCTGTCTTGACTAGTCTAAAGCTATTACAGCTGGCATGTACCACAAAAGCAGTGTATACCATTACATTATTATTACTTTGTAAATAATTGGTATGAATAAAGATTGATTGATTGATTGATTGATTGATAAATGAATGAATAAATTAAGAAAAGGGATTGATTAATGTATGGATGGATGAATGAATGTAAATTGAATATGAATAGTTCTTGACTTCAATGTTTTATTTTTTTGTGCACAACTAGACAAATCAGCTGTTCTTACCATAACGATCACTTGAATTGACTACAGAGTCTAGACAACTATGAATTATTAACCGCCTGATATATAGTTAAGATTTGACGTGTAACAGATATATTACAGGAAAGGAAATTATTTCTATAAAAAGTAACAATGCTTATTTTTAGGAAAGAACTGGTAAAAACGTATAAAAGGAGACCAGACGTTGAACAATTAATTTCTTACACTTCCTCAGTCAAAAACAATTGTCAAGTATATAAAAAGATTATAATGTTATTAAGAGACGAGGAAAAGAAAGTCGTCTTTGTCAAAAGAAACAGTGCTTATTTTCTGAGCCAGAAATAACAGTAAAGACTTGAAATGATCAGAATTTGAAGAAGGCTCACAGAATTTCAAGCAAAAAAAACTTGAAAATTACATCTGGAGCGTAAACTTTGTGTTTATAATTAGTTGAATAACGAGAGCCTTTGTACTTACCTTTAAAGTATTGCTATTTTTTAAAGCCAACTCTATAAAAAAAAACATTTTTTTGTTGAAATTTTGAAGATGACTTGCATAATTTGCAGTTCCTACGATTGGAATTTCTTCCTATAAAAATATCATCCAATCAAAATGAGTCAATTTTAATCAAGGGCGTGCGTTGCCATAGCGATGTCATTTCAAGGAAGCACCGAAATGGCTTTCAACTGTAAGCGCAGTCGTGAAAACATGGACGCGTTTTCCCGCCAAAAAAGGATTTATTTATTATGTCAGAGAGAAAGTGGAAGCCATGATTATTACTTTGTACTCTCCCAATTTTTTCCTAGTAAAAGCAAGAATTATTTGTTTATAAACCAGTTTTAGGTTTTTTGAGTGTCTGACAATGATTTTGAAATCGTCTTACCTGGTTTTTCATTCACGGTTTCTCACAATTCATGGTTTATTATTGCAGTGCCAGATTACAAAATTGCAGTAGTTCGACCACACCGAACCAGAAGAGGGATCAGCGATGGCCGCAAGCAGTATAAACTTTATGCATTTGATGAAAAGTTGCATTTAATGCTGGAACCTAATGATGAGGTAGTTTCACAATCTCTGGTCGTAATGAAGAAGTTGCCTGGTAACATATGGACTCAGGAACTCTATACTCCAGAGGGGAGATTTCTTCAAGGTCACGTTGTTTCGGACCCAAACTCACATGTTGCTGTTCGTGAGTTGAAGAGAGATAAAGAAATAGTAAGTTAAACAATTATCCATCCGTTTTATCCACAGCCACACACTCGATCTACTCACCTACTTCCTTCCTTCCTCTCTCCTTCCTTCCTTTCCTCCCTTGTTGGCTGACTCAGATTCGTCCATTCTGTCCGTCCGTCCGTTTTCCCATCCATCCATTCATTTTCCAAATAAATCTTATTGAATTTTTCATTTGCAGACAGGTGGCATATTTACCGACGGATTTTTATACAGAGTTCATCCAGTTACGAAGAAGGCAAAGAAGCTGTTATCCTTAAAAGGTCATGGTTACCACGTAATATCGAGGCGGAGCTTGAAAGATCCCAAAACTGGCTTTTTGAATAACCCCGCTTTTTTTCCTGATCCGGTGAGAGGTATGTAGGCGTTATCTTTTCTTCTTCCAGAAAGTATTACCCTTCACTCATTCAATCCTTTCTCCCATTCCATCCCTTCGCCATTCTTTAACCTTATTTTTACTATACTTGTCCACTTTTGCTTAGCTTTTGATCAGCAAGAAGACACAGTAGTTGATGAGACACAGCGAACTCGAAAGCGCAGAGCTGTGAGCACAAAATACATCGAGGGTATGATAACAATGGACAAAGTAAGCTGTGATCACTACGGACAGGAGAGCATGGGTTTCGTCCTTGCAGTAGCAAACATGGTAAGTTAGTTTGCGTATAATAGTTTTTATTTATTTTGTTCGGTGTGTTTTTTTATGCGTTTTGAACAGTGAAGATAGTCCGGATCATTGGGTACAACGGTCACGTGAGCCTGAGCTGCTAAGGGTCAGCGATTGACTTGCGCAAGCCTAAGATTTGAATTCCTATTTCGTGTTGTGAAAGTAGAAGTAGCAAAGCTGATTAAGTCCCAGAGTCAATGCCATGATTTGTAACCAACTTATCATTAACCTTGTCATGCATGTTCTTCAATTCACTGTAGGCAAATCGGCTCTATCAAGATAAGTCGATGGAACTGGACGTGAGATTTGTTTTGACTAAAGTAATATTGATTAAAACCTTTGAAGTAAGTACTATTTCTGTATACTTATATCTAACATTAGTAGACTTCATAGTACATGTGACCGTAAAACGGCGCAGCGGCACGGTCACGGTTCGGAATGATTGACATTTTTTGGAACCAAAAGCAATATTGACCAAAGCCTTTGAAGTAAGTCCTATTTCTATATAAACATTTCTAAAAAATAGAGTAGATTTCGTGTGATAACAAACGAGACCAATTATAAACCTTTTTCTAAATGCAAGTCATCCAAGATGATAGCTATGAAAGTCAGCATTAAGTTATATCTCTTTGTCTTAGGCTGGGATGGACGTGCAGCAAAATAAAATAGATTCTGCTGTCAAGTATATGCGCGTGTTTGCTGCATGGAGCAAGGATAAGAACTCTGCCGCTGGTGAGGCAGGACACTTTGATAATGGTGTACTACTATCAAGGTAATAGATTGATCGTAGACAACCAAACGCCGTTACAAGTATTTGAATCCTCCGTTTGTTCTCTTAAAAATTAAAGATTTTTTCGAAACTTTCTTTTTCCAGAGATATTTGTGGACTGAAGGATTGCGCTCTTGGAGGTAAAACTATTTTGGAACCATAAGAAATATTTTCTGTTGTTGTTGTTGTGATTAGTGACTGCGGCAAGAATCAAAGGCTTAATCACTTTCCTTTTCATCGAGGTTACTGCGATTCTTAATATTCTGCGAACTCGGTAGTTGGGAGTTGCCCGTTGGAATTTGTTTTTTCACAGCCCGTCAGTCAAAAATATAAAAGGTACCGACTGATTTCACAACAAGCCGCTGAAATGTCTGAGTTCACAGAATATTGAGAATCGCAGTGACAAAAGAGGTTAACGATTCATGACGTAGATAGATCTTCCAATGAACTGATTATTGCTTTTAAATCCCTATGTTACAGGAGTGGCCTTTGGTGGGATTCCGTGTAGTTCAACGTTGGCTTATACTGTGAACATGGCCAAGGGACTTGATGCTGCTTTCTACGTCGCTCATGAAATGGGCCACAAGTGAGTGCACCTTTGTTTGTTTGCTTGACACTTGATGCTTATTGTTAAGATAAAAAGTAAATAAATGTTGTAAGCTTATTTTTAAAACTAACGACAGTAGTAGAGGAGCGTATGTCTAAAGGGAGTCTTTTCCACAATCTTTGAGCAGCAAAGGAAAAGGATCGGAAACCATAAGTAGTAAGGCTAGCTTTAGGCTCAACAAGGAGTTTGTTAGAAACAGAGCGTAGGGAATAGCTAATAGTGAATTAGTTCGTTGGTTGGTTTGAAAGTGTAATAGATCTCTTTACCTTGGGCATAGGCGCTGAGGTCTATAGTCCCTCTCTATCATGATTATATCCTACCACTACCAGAATAGACCATTTTCGAGATGCGCGAGCGCTTTCAAAAATGTCGCAGGCGCAGACATGAAAAAGAGGCATTTTCGAGCAAGATCATGCGCGCTATTGACTCTGCCCGAAAATGCCTCGAGATCATGTACGTGCCTGCGATATTTTTGAAAGTGCTCGCGCATCTCAAGAATGGTCTATTCCTTATGACACATGAATGTGGTGTCAGTCAATATGTCATTCCCTGGAGTATTATTTCTTTGTTTAACGGTTGCGCATGAGAAGAAACATGAATATGGATACTCAAACAAAGAATCTTATTCTCAAGAGAATGACACGTGGTATGAAATGGAAAAACATTACGCCCAAGGTAAAGAGGTCTATTGGACAGCAAATCAGGACAAGAAAAAATCAACACATGCTAGTGGATCATGCTAGTGTATAATTTCACTATTCATAATGTCACCATACGAACGACCTGTTTCACTTCAATCTCTCCTCAGCTTTGGGCTTTCACACGACACGGGATCATGTTCCAAGGGATACATAATGTCTGCCGGTCAAGGCAATGGACCAAATTCCTTCCAATGGTCAAAATGTAGCAGTGATAAATTAAAATCCATTTTTGGGTAAGTAATTTTTCTCCAAAAAAATTATAATTTTTTTTTCCATCCATATCAATCTCGAAGTTGTAGTCTGAGGCCATGCTCGTTAACTGGTAAATAAATACTATTGCTAAGCGAGCGCATTGAGTATTAACCGGGTGGTGTCCGTGCCGTGTCCAAACATTTTGTTAAGAGACACGTGATCTTTTGCGCTATGAGTGGGTTTCATTTGACGTCAATTCCTGTCTCGTTGTGAGTGTTCATCAGCTGAATTACAAGTTTTCGATAGCATTCTTTCTGACTGACAGCACAGTCAGTGCTTGACCACCATTTGGAGCAGATAATGAGATACAAGGGTTGAAACCTAGCAAGTTGTACTCTAACTCCCCCTCTCCCCCCATAACGCTTTAATCAGGTATTATTCTTTTACTTCTAGTCGTGTGAAGTGCTTCGATAACAAACCGCCCACAAATATCAGTGTGCCTAAACTGCCTCCTGGCTATACGTACAACGGTGACAAGCAATGCAAACTACTACTTGGATCAAAATACAGAATATGCCCCCTCACACTGGTAAAAAAACATTAATGAAATAAATGAAAAAAACTTTGAAAATATTAGCAAAATATACTCACATTTATCTTTCACCATGGTTGACAAGGATCACATTATGACCTATGACGAGCCTTGCACTAAAAGGTCTCACACGGTACCGGACGAATTTTTAACTATTCAAAAATTTGACCAGTACCAAGAGAGTATGAAGTAAGAGAGCACATCTCCCACACATAGGTCTATTCCCATGAAAATTATTTGAAAATCTATTTTTAGCTCCGCGCGCAGCCTGAAACTGAATCAGGAATCCCATGATAAATATTTTAGGCTGCGCACGGGGCTAAAAATAGTTGCGCACGGAGCTAAAAATAGCTGCGCGAGGGGCTAAAAATAGATTTTCAAATAAATATCATAGGGCACGGAGATGTGCTCTCTTACTTCATACTCTCTTGCCAGTACATACCACTTACACGGAACGCCAGAACGTACAACTTTTTGAACGGTTAAAACATCGTCCGGTACCGTGAAAGGCCAGCCTGTATCGACTTGGCGAAAAGATCACGTCCTGTAACGGCGTATCGCCGATTCACTGGTGCTGCGCATCAATCATGCTTTGATTCAATACTTATTCGTATTTGTTTGAATAGAGGTCTATCCTACAAAGGCTATGATCTTCTATCTTCTTCAACTGCTGAGATAATTCAAGCCTTACTTTTTAAAATTTATTTATGATATTTAATTCAACAGGATAATTGCGCTCTTCTGTTCTGCATGAAAAGCGGTGGTTGCAGTAGTTTGGGTACTGCACCAGTCGACGGCACATCTTGTGGAATTAGAAAGGTTAGACTCACGTTTATGTTAGCGCCGATTCCTTACGATCTCTCCAACCTACCCCTCTAGATAGACACATATATTCGTCACCTATAGAACCGATGTGACTAGTGTTTCTCTCGTGCTCTATGATCTCCGACTCTTCCGCAAGATTCTCAGACTTTTTTTTTTTTTTTTGTCAACAAACATCAAATTATGTTCAAAATTTCTTTGAAAGCTTTGCATTTTAAATTTCCTTTTCTTGGATTGATGCGAACCTTATGGAACAAAAGCCTTATCTCGTATGGTCAAGACAAAACGGCTGCTGAGAAATTCAACAGTGCGCGTGAAAATTTATTTGCGCCCTCGTTTCTCAAGCTCAAAAACAGGAAATTGCGCACTTTTCACTTCTTTAAACCATATTTGATAAATTGATTATTTGTTTCTCGCAGTGGTGCGTTGGTGGTGTGTGTTCAGATGTTGGTTCCAGTCTCCCTCCTCCTATCGATGGTGGTTGGGGTGCGTGGGGTCCATACGGCTCATGCTCGCGGACTTGTGGTGGAGGCGTGCGTTATCGAACTCGTGTTTGTGACAACCCAAAGTAAACAAACTATATACTGTTAACGTTTTTAAAATTATACTTCCTGTTTTGAATTAATACTAATACGTACCCTCGCTCCAAAAATCATCGCCATCGCCATTTCTATCATCATTATCATTGTCATCATCATCATTGTCATCATCATCACAATCGTCACCATCACAATCATCATCACCATCACAATCATCATCACCATCACAATCATCACAATCATCGTCATCATTATCATCATCATTATCAACATCATCATCCTCATCATCAACAACATCATCAACACCATGTATCATCATCAACAACAACGGTATCACCGCCCCCATCATCGTCACCAACAACATCAACACCACCATCATCATCATCAAATTTATTACCTTAATTCTGGAATCATTTCTTTGTAAGTCTTATTAGTTGTTATAAAAAAACCGTATCGTAGAAGAATAATTAATTTCGATGAAATATTTTTATTCTTGCTAGACCTCAACACGACGGAAAGCCCTGTCCAGGATCTTCTATTGGTGTATTTGAGATTTGTGGAAAACAAGTAAGTACATTATTACTTTTAAAAAAATACAAGTTTGTACTCGCTGGTACTAGTTGCTTGCCGCGATCACATGACCTTGGAATCTAGCAGTAGAGCGGGTTATTCTATGCGAATGAGCGCCTCCCCACAACAACCAGTAACATTTCTACTGGTCTGCTTTGAGTAACCTTGTACCACTGTTACGCAGGAGAACACAGACATGAGTTCACGGAAGCTAGCATTTCTTAAGAGAGACTCCGTTTTACTTCCACACAAAAAATAAGTTCGCTAAGTTCCTAGTATGTGAGGTAGCAGTGCCATTTGATCAGCCCATGCAGATGTTGTTGAGTGCCGGGTTAGGATTTTTCCTTGAAAACGCCTGGAGTAATGTAGGGGTCAGACAAACAAACTGACTGCACAATGAACGTGAAACTTTCAGTACTGTACAAGGCCAAGTCAACATCACGTAATCGATTTTAACCAATCATATGCTCGAATTTTGGACAGTTTACGAAGAGTGAATACTTAACATTTGTTTGTGGGTTGCTTTGTTTAAAGAATCCTAGTCAACTACAATGCACTGCGCGCCTATATCATTGTTTACTTACGACATTTACCTTAGATTCGTTGCCCAAATTTCATGATATCTCACGAAAAGCATAAAATAACTACTTATCATTATATCTTGATGGTTTTAAAACTTCTAGCTTGAATAACAAAACCGATGGAACTGGATTCCCAAACTACTCCTACATAATCGCCATTTTGCTTGGCAGAGAAAATGGCGGTCTGCATTGTTTTTCGGCGCGTAGTGCATTGTAGTTGACTAGGATTCTTTAACTTATGTGGTATTTCCTTTTATAGGCCTGCGCTTCCAATACGAATTACCGCACAGAACAGTGCAAAAAGAAAGATTCTTCATTTACGGGTTATATTATACGAGGTAAGTAAAATTAATTGAAACATCCTAAATAAGTAAGGAGAATAAGAGACCATTCAGCAGCTTTTGGCATTCCCTTGAGTATTATTTCTATTTATCACGCACAAAGATTTCAGTGTAAGGCTCCGCACTAAAGGCCCAGTGATTTGTGACAGGAGAAAAGAATAACTTTAATTTAGCACGGAGCCTCGTACTGAATCCTTTGTGCGTGGCAAGCAAAGTATATCTCGGGAGTGGGCTATTCACAGTAAAGCTCGATAAAATGTGTTGTATTTTCGTCTTTTCTTTATCCCCACATCCCTTCGCTTCTGTTCCCTATCATACAATCTTGTTTAGTGTATTTGCAAGAGGTTCAAAAGCGTACGTTCTCAGTCGGAGGACTTGCCTCTGAGGCACAGTTTTGCAATTCTCCAATAGATCTCTTTAGCTCGGGCGTAATTTTTTTTTTTTTGCTTTTCAGACCACGTTTCTCTTGAGAATAAGATTATTTGTTTGAGTTGTATCCATATTCATGTGTCTTCTCATACGCAACCGTTAAACAAAGAAATGATACTCTAGGGAATGGCACGTGATCTGAAATGGGAAAACATTACGCCCAAGGTTAAGAGGCAATTTTGCTGTTCAGTTCTAGATGTTCTTGTCTGTTTGTTTTCGATTCAGGAGACCCGTGTTACCTGTGGTGTGTGAAAGGAAGTGCAGGTTATGGGGAAGGGAGAGTAGCAGATGGAACACGATATACTGATGATCCCTTAAATCACGATATATGTATCCAAGGAAAAAAAGTTGTAAGTTTGCAGTTGGTGTGTTATTATTGATAATGATTATTATATAAACAAATTTGGAAATGATGATGATGATAATAATGATGATTCTGTTGTTGATGATGATGATGTTGGTGGTAGTGATCATGATGATGATCCTGTTGATGATGTTCATGATGGTGATGATGATGATGGTCCTGATGATGATGTTCATGATGATGATGAAGATGGTGGTGATGGTGATGATGATGATGATCCTTTTGTTGATCATGATAATGATGATGATGATGGTGGTGATGATGATGATTATGATGATGATCCTGTTGATGATGTTCATGATGATGATCCTTTTGATGATGTTCATGATGATGATGAAGATGGTGGTGGTGGTGATGATGATGATGAAGATGAAGATGGTGGTGATGATGATGGTGTTGATGTTGGTGATGATGATGGCAGTGTTGGTGGTAATAATGGTGGTGATAATGACATGATTATGATGATGAAGCTTGCGATGTTGATCATGATGATATTAATGTTATGGCGATGGCGATGGCGATGGCGATGGCGATGGCGATGGCGATGGCGATGGCGATGGCGATGGCGATGGCGATGGCGATGGCGATGGCGATGGCGATGGCGATGGCGATGGCGATGGCGATGGCGATGGCGATGGCGATGGCGATGGCGATGGCTCTGAATGTTGTTGATGATGGTCATGCAGCTTATGATATTGAAACCATGCATGTTGAACATTTTGATAAAGAAAACAGGTTCCTTATTATTGTAACTTTTTAGTCTGCAGGCTGCGATAATGTGATTAATTCAGGAAGTGAATATGATAGGTGTATGAAGTGTACAGGTGATGGATCTACTTGTGTTCCCTTCAAAGGACTTTACGACAAGAATCATATGGATGCTGGTATGATAAAGCAAAAAGAAATTATTCGATTCCACCACTATTCCTTTTTTCCTATCCTCCTTTTCTTCCTACTTCCTCTTTCCTTACCTTCCTCCCTTTCTTCCTCCCTCCCTCCCTTCTTTCCTTCTCTTCCTTCCTTCTCATCCTCTTCCCTTCTTCCTCACTTTCTTTTTCCCTTCCTTAGCTTAACTCCTTTCCTCGGTTCTTCCTCCCTTCTTCTATACGATTTATTTAAAAAAGTGTTAATTCTAATTACCAATTTTCTTTTGTCAATTTTAGGCGTTGGCAATGCTGACGAAATGTTTCAAATACCAGTTGGCTCAACTTACTTTCGAATCAAGGAAAGATCTCCTACAAGAAGTGTTTTGAGTAAGTTTATCTAACTAATAATACACCTAAAGTAAAAATAATTATCAATGACTTGGGTGGCTGGATAGATAGATGGAAGGATGACTTAATACTAGAAGTTATTGATGGATAAATGGATATGGATGGATAAATGGATATGGATGGATAAATGGATATGAATGGATGGATGGATGGATGGATGGATGGATGGATGGTAGGATGGATGGATGGATGGATGGATGGATGGATGGATGGATGGATGGATGGATGGATGGATGGATGGATGGATGGTAGGATGGTAGGATGGATGGATGGATGGATGGATGGATGGATGGATGGATGGATGGATGGATGGATGGATGGATGGATGGATGGATGGTAGGATGGATGGATGGATGGATGGATGGATGGATGGATGGATGGATGGATGGATGGATGGATGGATGGATGGTAGGATGGATGGATGGTAGGATGGATGGTAGGATGGATGGATGGTAGGATGGATGGTAGGATGGTAGGATGGTAGGATGGTAGGATGGTAGGATGGTAGGATGGTAGGATGGTAGGATGGTAGGATGGATGGATGGATGGATGGATGGATGGATGGATATGGATGGATATGGATGGTAGGATGGTAGGATGGTAGGATGGTAGGATGGTAGGATGGTAGGATGGTAGGATGGTAGGATGGTAGGATGGTAGGATGGTAGGATGGTAGGATGGTAGGATGGATATGGATGGATGAATGGATATGGATGGATGGATCGATGGATATGAATGGAAGGATCTATGGATGTATGGATGGAAGGATCGATTGGTAGGTGGGTGGGTGGGTGGGTGGACGAACGAACAAACGAACAAACGAAAGAATAATGAAATGTTTTTTTTTTTAAATGACCGAAAAAGTTTACTTTTTCTATGTATTTCTTCTTTAACCCTAAAAATATTTGTTTTATTACAGATATAAAACTTCTAAACACCGACGCTTTTATATTTCCTAACCGTCCTCTAACGTCGACGAGAGAAGCAGCTGGGACAACAATCAAGTACATTATAAGTAACACCAACCTGAACAGCTCGGAGACCATGGAATTTAAAGGCCCAAACAACCAAGTTCTCGTGCCCATGGTAAGTAAAAGAATGTCTAATACTTTAAACCTTACGCAAAACATCAATCCTTCAAAATTCATCTATACCCTGAAACAACCTTTGGGCTGATCTAAGTCAGGGCATGGCTTACTCACAGATCAAACCCTGAAACAACCTCTGGGCTGATCTAAGTCAGGGCATGGCTTACTCACAGATCAAACCCTGAAACAACCTCTGGGCTGATCTAAGTCAGGGCATGGCTTACTCACAGATCAAACCCTAAAACAACCTCTGGGCTGATCAAAGTCAGGGCATGGCTAACTCAGAAATCGAACCCAGAAACAACCTCTTGGGCTGATCTAAGTCAGGGCATGGCTTACTCACAGATCAAACCCTGAAACAACCTCTGGGCTGATCTAAGTCAGGGCATGGCTTACTCACAGATCAAACCCTGAAACAACCTCTGGGCTGATCTAAGTCAGGGCATGGCTTACTCACAGATCAAACCCTAAAACAACCTCTGGGCTGATCAAAGTCAGGGCATGGCTAACTCAGAAATCGAACCCAGAAACAACCTCTTGGGCTGATCTAAGTCAGGGCATGGCTTACTCTCACAGATCGGATTATTTTTGTGGATCGAGGGAGAAAAACTCTCACCACCCTTGATTTCAAGGTAACTTAAATTGCATAGTACATGCGTTCGGGAATCAATCCCATGCTCATTGCTACTCTACCCCTGCTTCTCTTACAACCTCTGTTTCACTGCCCCAGTACCGTTCTTATGACTGTACGATTAGTCCCCTTTCACCTACTATAAAACATTCTTGTTTCATCCTATTCTTTTTCTAGTTCGTTAATACAATGGCCGAAAAAAATGTGGGCTATGATTACTTTTTCTACAAACTTGGTCAAGGGGCTCCGACAACTTTCGTTTGGCGGTATAAAACTAGTGGATCATGCAGCGCTACTTGTGCCGGAGGTAATAATCTGCAATTACACTAATTTTCAAAATTCGTCCCCTTCACAGTTTTCCTGCGGCATCTTGAAAGGTAGCCGGGCCTTTGCATCGAAGCGAGACGTCTATAAATTTGTTGATTTTCAAAATCGTTTTCTCGGTTGGGTTACTAAAGCTACCAATGCTACTTGCTACAACAGTTGTGAGCAAGTTGTAGGGTTGATTTACACGAAGCCATTCGTGTTGTACTTAAGCGTGGCATAAGCAGATTGCATGCGACAGTTGTAAGCAAAAAGTTGTACCATGTAAATCGGCCTTAAGATGTTTACTTTTTTACAACTTTCTTCAAATATTTTTAGTTTGGCTTCGAAAAGTTTGGCTTCCTGAGAAAATTGCTTCCAGAGCTTTTTCTTAATTTTTGAGTTATGAATTTTTTTGTGTGCAAAGCTTTCGAAAACTTGTCAGGATGTTCATATTCAAAATTCCTTATCTCGAAAACGAGTTCGGGACACCCTATTTTTCTTTTCAATTTTGGAATCGGCGTTAAATTCTGTGTAAAATATGTTCCTAAGAACATTTTGAAATTACTCCTTGCTAAAGTAGTCAGTCATCATTCACCCACATGATACTCCAGAAACAAAAAAAGTAAATTTTTGTTATTTGTCTTCAGGTCTTCAAGCTCAGATAGTTAATTGTCACAGAAACGATGATGAGACGAAAGTCAGCAATAAATTTTGTGATCTTGGCAACAAACCTGATGAAATGGTTCCTTGTAATGTCCAACCGTGCCCTGCAAAGTAAGATCCGATTGTCGTCAGTAATTTATGTAGTAATTCTATAGAGCTGTTAAGTTGTGACGTATTTCCGGGTACAATTGCTCGAAAATACCGCTAGAATAAAGCTTGGTATCAATCAGCTGAATGAATCTCATGAATCTCATTACCAGCCTACGATGACAGACAAACACTGTTTTAAAATCATGTGCTACTGACCAGAGAGTATTCTTGTGCTTGGTATCAATCAGCTGAATGAATCTCATGAATCTCATTACCACCCCACGATGACATACAAACACTGCCCGTCATGTGCTATTGTCCGGGTGTTACTAAACACCCCTATTGACCAGAGAGTATTCTATTGCTTGGTATCATTCAGCTGAATGAATCTCATTACCAGCCTACGATGACAGACAAACACTGTCCAGCATGTGCTATCAACCAGAGAGTATTCTATTGCTTGGTATCATTCAGCTGAGTGAATCTCATGTATCTCATACCAGGGTAAACACTACCCCCATTCAGTTTTTTTGTCTATGGACATTTCTTTTCAAACTTGCCATTTGTACAAATTCCATGTCCAGACAGACCGAAAATGATTTAGTGCAATGTCTCAGCGTTATCGTCGTCGCCATGTTAACGTTCCCTCCCATGTGGCATGGGTTTTCTCACTCGTTTTTGTGCGAGAATTTAGTCTCATTTTCTTGTTGTTTTTTTTTTTTTTTTTTTTTCTAGATGGGAGCCCGAGCTTTGGAATCCATGTTCTAGTCGATGTGGAGGCGGTAATCGTTCCCGTCTTGTGCCGTGCGTTCAGCAAGTGACGTCTGAAATTTATCGCAATGTCGAGTATTACTACTGCAACATAAGCTCGCGCCCACCTTTAACGAGTACCTGTAACGAGGTTGATTGCGGTATTGCTTGGGTCCCTGGTAAATGGTCGGAGGTGAGTAGCCTTAAGCGTAGAAAATTAGACTCAAATGCGCATCAGCAGCGTACAAATAAAGGGCTTGGAATAACAGTCGGTCAACGAACACTGTCCGGCCAGAATTGAAACTTGTCTGGTCAAATCTTTGCCTTGCTGGACATTTTGACCAGTAAAGTTGAGGCAGAAATTGGATATGACTGATTATGACCGGCGAATAATACTATTATTTCAAGCCCTGGCAAATATGAAGCTCTGTTGGCTGGTTTTGTGCTCCTGAATTCAAATGTACTATTCTTTCTTTTCAGTGTGTGATGGGGAAACACGGAGGCACCGCCAAACGAGAAATCAAGTGCCAAAATATAATGGCCAACGGTACTGTTTTGACGCTCAACCGTACCCATTGCGACACCGTTGGCCATATAGTTCCTGACACGATCATGAATTGTACAGTAGAGGTACGAGCCAGCAGTCACTACGTCCAGCCGTCAACCCTTGGTAATCTAATAGTTGTCTTCCTCATGTGTTTAGTGTTCGGTTTTCTAGGATAGAGTTCAGGTTAGTGAGGTTTTGTGCATGTTATTTAGATGTTATTTTATCACACAATTAGTAGGACCCCTTGCAGTAATTGCAGAATATAGACCCCTTGCACGTGACGTCAGAGCAGCCCAATTTGGAGGGCAAAAAAAAATCTCCTGAGAATTGGAACCTATTGTTTTGCCCTCCAAATTGAGCTGCATTCCGACATGCTGCAAGGGGTCTATCAATGCAATCCTCTGAATGGATGTCATTACCAGCAATCGGTGATTGGCAAACACTGCTCATTCATCTTTGAACAGCTTTATTGCGAACTTGTCATTTAGCTGTTACAAATTGCATACGAGACCGAAAATGACGTCAAAGCAGCTCAATTTGGAGGAAAAATAAAAGAATTTCAATCTCTTGAGAATTGGATGGAAACCTATTGTTTTGTTCTCCAAATTGAGCTAGATTCCGACGTGCTGCAAGGGGGAGGGGGGTATTTGGTTTCAACCTATAGATGTCATACTATTTTATCAGATAATATTACACCCTATAGATGCAACCTATGGATGTCATACTATTTTATCAGATAATATTACACCCCTTGCAAAAATGCTCTTACTGGTGTCAAAACAGAATGTTTCTTCCTCCGGGAATTGAATGTGCTTAGTGTAAATGATCTTCCTTGTTTTGATGTCAGCTATGGACGTATAGAGGTCACATGCGAGGGGTCTTGTCGTTACACAGTAGCATAGACATTGACAAATACATACTATGTGCATAGTCTTGCCGTGCGCATTGTATTAGGGTACCAATAGACCATTTTCGAGATGCGCGAGCGCTTTCAAAAATATCGCAGGCGCGTACATGATCTCGAGGCATTTAGAGTCAATAGCGCGCGTGATCTTGCCCGAAAATGCCTCTTTTTCATGTCTGCGCCTGCGATATTTTTGAAAGCGCTCGCGCATCTCGAAAATGGTCTATTATACTTCATGGTACTCAAAGTATGCTTTCTTTCATTTGGTACGCAAGCTCGGCCTTGTCTTTGTGTAAATATCCAGTATTTGATATATGGTTATTTAGATCGGTTATTCTCAATATTTTCTACGAAAGCCAAATTATATTTGCACAAACTTTTTGTTCGTACTCAACCATTAATGAGGTTTTCAAAACCTGCGATGCTGGCCAAGGGGAGTGGGATGAGATGAAAGGGATATTCCTCCAGCTCCATCCAGTATTCCGACTCATTGTAAAGCCGGCTGGAAAAAAAGATTTATGTTAGTTGACCTAAAAAAAGAAACCTATACCTTCTTTTTTAAGTCAAATCTGTGAGTTAGGCGTGCCTGATTTAGATCAACCCAGAGGTTGTTTCAGGGTTCGATCTGAGAGTTAGTCTTGCCCTGACTTAGATCAACCCAGAGGTTGTTTTAGGGTTCGAGTCATGGACTCAGATTTTTTTAAACTTTTTTGACACGGTGAGTTGAGAAAGTGCGGGGTCGCTTTCCTGACAATTCTCGGTAACATTACTTCTAAGGGAGTGTCCATTCGTAATATAGAGGGGACGGCCGGAGGAACTACATGGACTACCAAAGAAAAATCAGCAATCCTCCTCCTCAAAGGAAAAAATATCGCGAACCATACCCATTGTTAGTTCAATCCTCTGCGGTGGCAGGTTTGGATGCAATGAAAATACCAATGTAAATTCTACCGGCCCTCCCCTACTACTAAGAAATAGATTCTATGTAATTTTATTATTCGCATTCGCACAAAACAAATACACGCAGAATAAAAGAAATAGGATTTTTAAACCTAAGCATAAAAATGTATTATGCTAATAATGTACAAATTATAAATAGATGTTAATGATTATTTAATAATAGTTCAATAACCATACACGAGCTAGATTTTTTATCCTAAATAGTATAGAATCAACAACACGTTATCTACTATAGACTAGACATGCGCAAGGTGCTAAGTTGTTGAGCCCGCGTAACAAACCCCTGGCACAATTTAACACAGGAAGCCCAGTATCATCTATTAGTCAGATAAGAGACGTTGATTTTGGTAGAATTTATTTTAGTTGCCGGGAATCGGAAATTATTTGGTTAACTCTGGTATTTTAGTAACACAAATTTGGCATTGAACTCTCTCAAGTGTAGACAATAAACCTCTGGAACACTAAGTACTGGTTAGCCCTTACAGCACAGGCGTAATCGTACGATTTTCCGTCGCGACACGATAGGATTTCGGGGACGTCATTCATAGTTGTCGCAAAACGCCAAATTTTTCAAGGGCAAGTGTCTATGGAATGTCATGGGAACGCCTTGATTGACGTCCACCAAAACCTATACTTCGTCCTGACGATCGACGATCCCGAGCGCGGTAGAGCGGTTTTCATATGATTGGGAAACGATACGGCATATTCGTAGCCGTACTGTATCCGCACTTTATCTTACGTAGCCGTAACTACGCGTTGTGATTGGATGAATTACTGAAAAGACAATGGGAAGCCATTTCACGTACGAACTGCAAGTCAGTACCGTATGTTTCCCACTCATGCGAAAACCATTCATCTGGGAAGCCATTTTTAAATGTTACGGTATGTCGTACCGTGTACCTTGCTGTAGGTCAGTATCGTATGTTTCCCACTCATACGAAAACCGCTCTATTGAGAATCACTTTACATTCCATTTTCATAATAACCCGACTCTGATAACTCGAGACATCTAAGTTTTGGCTTCCGCCAATGAAATTCCCAACATTCCGAGTTAATATTTTTCTATTGACGTTGAAGCCAAGCACATATCTAGACGTCTTGGGCTGTGTTGGTCGAGTGATCATTTATAATCCGTGTATAAACAATGGAAAACAAACGACTTTGAGTTGATTGTTACCGTTTTAGTCTTGATACTTTCAGGGTAAAAGGGCTGTTTGAAACTTGAACTTCTCATGAGTCGAAAGCATTGAAAGCCGGTGTTCTTTGATGTCATTAATAATAATAATACTAAAATAGCTTTAGGAGCGCCACACTGAGTCTCAGTACTCTTACAGTAATAAAAAGAAATAAAGTCTAACAGTATTTAGAAAAAAGAAATTAAGTTCGGTTCGTGAGAAGATCGACGTTTCAACAGGGTCTAAGAACTGCCTTCTTTATTTTCCAAAAATTACCTGAAATTAAAAATCTTTAAATAATTACTTGGATAACCAAATAATCCCTTTTTTTAATTAATATCAGGTTAAAAAAATTTCTAGGCAATCATATTTTTTATTTAATTTATATACAAATCATGTATAAATAGTCTAAGAATAATGTTATTAGAAAATGCTGGAACAAATTAAATTTTACACATGTCACTAGCTCAGTTATGTAAAATAAATATCACTGTAAAAAAAATCTATCGTAGTTTATCCATTGTGGATTATCCATCTCATTCTTCCACCAATCCATCAATGTGTCCATCATTCAATTGCATTTCATCCTTTCTTCAATTCTTTAACAACACTGCATTTTTTAAACAGAAACATCGAAAACGGAGACGAAAAATCACTAATCAGCATCGCCTTTTCAGTTTAATTTTAATTCAATTAATATTGAGTTACTAAATATCGACGTGTCCAAACAAAACCCAGCTTAACTTTTATTATGATTTTAGCTTATATATAGGACTCGATTTCCAGCCACAAATGTCACTCAAGTATAAGTCACATCAAACAGATTTTTCATTAAAGCTGTCCATACATTTCATAAGGAAACGTCTAATTGTTGGCAAAAAAATCATCAAGCTACGGAAACAATTATTTCTTTGGGGAGGTGAGTGGGGAGGTTTTGGTCTGTCAAACGTAACAAGCCTTCTCAAGGGCAAAGTACCTGATGCGTTCAACCTTATATAATTTTGCTTCTTATGTGCCCTCTCAGTTTGTCAATGTACCGGTAAAAATAGAGACAAAAACCATGGGTTTCTTGTATGTAATCTTGGTATTGTGTTTGCAGACGGCTCACAAGGTAAGATTAAAAGTTCTAAAGCACAGCTATATGTGTATTTTTTTTCAAACTTGAAGGATGTTTCTGACATGGCAACGCAGATAAAATCGTCTTTCCTGGGTAGCTTATCCTACCGATCACGAAGCCAGGATTCAAGGAATACTTTCTTGAGAAAAAAGAGCGAATGCACCCGCAATGTTAGGACTCGCTGAGATTGAATTCGTTCTTGAAGATGTCTTTATTTATTTTGTAGGTTGGGTCAAAACAGATTCACGAAGATTTACGAGCAGCTGTTGCAACCAACCGAGAGGAACTTATACAGTATTTCGACGTAGACTCTATAGAATCAGGTACACACAAGTTTGTTCAAATCTTTCGTAATTATAGCTTACAATGTAATGTGGTTTTTATTCTAAGACTTTCGTTTCGGTAATATTGACCTCGAATTAGCATTTACATTTTACAAGAATAATTATGCATAAAAAAAGACAAAATGTGTTCAATATAATCAGGTATTCGCGTCGGAAGTCACGTTCAAACTCGGTCCAGTGGTCAAATATGGTTTCCTGTTACCAAGCAGTAACTTAAAACTAAGTATTATAAGAAAAAGATTATATATCTCCATAATATCTAACCTGTTTGCTCTAGATCTACTGTGTGCCCTGTACATGATGCCAAAGCTTAGGCTAAGCATGAAATGCTATTGTTTATTTATCCATCTTTTCAATTACAACGTCAATGATGATTTTGAAGTAATTATTGAAAAAATAATCGAGTTTTTCTTCGACTTAAGTTGATAATATATCTAATGGTATTTAAAACAAATCTATATATGTGTTGTATATTTTAGCAGACGTATTATAATACATTTTGCATGTTAAGATCTGTTTAAATGTTTTAAACAACGTGAAGAATAAAATCATTGAAATTATGTAATTCATAAGTGTTAAATTTTCTTAAGAACATTTCAAAGGCTTCCCTAAGGGTTACTCAAGCTTTTTTTGTGGTCCAAAGTTAACCGTTATACGTGACCGTAGCGTGACATTAGCGTGGCAAAACGTAATCTCTTAAACCTTCAAGGATGAGATCACGCGGAAGAAAATAAATAAGATAGAAACTGAAGTACTAGAGTTTAAAAAAAATAATGCTAAACAAAAGGAACTGAAGCATAGATTAGCTAAAAAGTCAATTCAAAATTATAATAAATATAAAAAAATTGGAAAAATTATTTTGAAATTATGCAAGTAACTTCGAAAAGAATTGAATACACAATTGTGTCTATATAGTCTTAGCAGTTCTTACTGCACACACTATTGGAAATTGTTTTCTTTGCTGATGTGGTCTTGGCTTGTTACCTGCGACAACCTTTACTGGTGTTAGTATGTAAGGTACCTCTGGCCTATCACCAAGGGAACAAAAGTACCTCTATTGTTATTTTCGGCGATCTTAGACGAAAAAACAACCTTTAATTGATAGTAAATAGTTTAATATCAATTTTAAAAAGTATTTTAGTTTAACAATTATGATATGCTAAATTCAAAAATAATATTTCGTAGTTCAGAAGAGAAAGTTGTGAAGCATATAACGAGTTCTATTGTATAAGCTTCAGTAATGTTATAGGTCGAGATGAATTCTAAATTAAACCGGCCTTCAAGCAGCAAACAAACAGACTGCACAAACTGAAACAGAATACTTGTGCTTATAACACTACTGAAAATTTGAGACCATCCGAGTTTATACTTTTTGGGTAATTATTATTACCGAGTGCGATTCGAAAAACCGTGGGCACCCAGAGATATTTCAAAAATCGTATATTGTTCGTTGAACTTTTGATTTACAGCAGTCAGGCGCCAACCTAAGCATACTTTTTGGCCTTCGTTTAACTGATTAATTTCCATCATACCCATGCTTGATCACCCTTGGCTTATGCAAACCTAGACTCTGTCTCCACGCAATTCAAATATAATAGCTATAGAACAAAGCTGAGCTGATTATAGCCAGGAGCAATCAATGCAAAAATGGGATAAATCTCACAGTTTGTTGATATTTCTGTCTACCAGAGTAATCTTATTATTACCAACGGGTAGAAACGTCTTCTACTGGGCATTTCGTTCGTCCCTAGTATTAAATGTTTTTGAAATAAAGTCCCTGTATCATGGATGAAGTACGTTCTTACTGAAGCGTTCTATCAACTCAGAATTTTATGAAAGTAAACAACGATGCCTGTCGAGTTTTTGGAATGACATTTTACATAAAATACTTGTTTTATCAGGGAAAAAAGAGTTCAAGAGCAACAGAAGAGTCTGGTCTTGGTATAGACCAGAACGTGCGCATGTATATGCCGTGTAGAAATGTGCTTGAGAAATAACAGAATGGACCCCTTGAATAGACCCCTTGCAGATTGTCGGAATGCAGCTCAATTTGGAGGGCAAAACAATAGGTTCCAATTCTCAGGAGATTAAAATTCTTTTTTTTTTATTTGCCCTCCAAATTGAGCTGCTCTGACTCCACGTGCAAGGTGTCTATATAAACTTGAGTGTACTGTCGCGGCAGGATTAATGGTTAATGGATTCAATCAAAAACTGCACGTGGATATTTAAGTATTTGAACATGTGTTCTAACAGGTCGTATAAAGCCAGGTGATCTCGCTTCTCTCAGGCTAAAGGAATTAGCCAATTAGCTAGTTCCAGGTTTTCGGCACGATTTATAACAGTTTTTGCTCGAAAATAAAGAAAATAAAACTCTTCCGTGCAAAGATTCACCAAATACCTCTTAGAAAAATCAAATATATTTCGTTGTTGTTGGTGGAAAATATTTCATTTTGACAAGAGATAATAGAAAACACTTGGAAATGTTTGCTGTGACAAACAATGCATTGCGCGCCTAGATTCCAGATCACCTGGCCAAGCTATCTCCTCTATTTTCTTCTTTAGTACCCGAGTACGACATAACATTGATTCGACCGCAACGAACACGAAGAAGTATCGACGTAAACCACCGAAAGCATTACAAATTAACGGCGTTTAATAAAGACTTTCAGTTAGAATTAGAACCCAATGATGAGGTGGTGTCGCCGACTCTGGTCGTGATGAAGAAGAGGCCTGGTAACCAATGGACGAGAGATCTATATACACCGGATGGAAAATTTCTTCAAGGACACGTGGTTTCTGACCCGAACTCACACGTTGCTGTTCGCGAGTTGCAGGATGCAGAAATGGTAAGGGGCTGCTATTGTATGTAGTGTCATTCTCTTTTACCTCAATTCCTTTTGGTCGTCGCTAAAGATGCGGTATTACGAGTAACAAATTCGTACAACTTGTCGCGCAACATTGCTGCATTTTTTGTACAGTGTATATCTCTACGCCTTGTAGTGCCATTTTCTTTTACCTCAATTCCTTTTGGTCGTCGCGCAAGATGCGGTATTACGAGTAACAAATTCGTACAATTTGTCGCGCAACATTGCTGCATTTTTTGTACAGTGTATATCTCTACGCCTTGTAGTGCCATTTTCTTTTACCTCAATTCCTTTTGGTCGCCGCTAAAGATGAGGTAATACGAGTAACAAATTCGTACAACTTTTCGCGCAATTGTTGTGTTGCAAGTTACAGAGTGAATGCGGTTTGTATAACTACCCGGCGCACAACAATTTTGCTGTTGCAGGGAGTAGAAAGAGCTTCTTCTTTGTGCAACAAAGTCGCACAACAAAATTGTTGTTATTGCGCGCGGTGTGTTAATACGAGCCAAATTCACTCTGCAACTTGCAATGGAACAATGTTGCGCAATTTTGTTGATCGTATTACCGTACCGTAAGAAGTGAAAATGGTTTAAATTGTGCGCAATGCTAGGATGATTAAACTTCTTTAAATAACTGCGCAAGAGTTCCATAAATCAGTGGCCAATGCGTTCAGCGTTACAAGTAGCCTGCATTGCAGGCGTTCTTCGTTGGTTCTTTCCGGGACGGGGAGGATTGGGGAGAGGAAGGGAGAGAGGAGAAGGGAACGCCTGCCCGCAGCCATTGTCTTTTTCAAATTCCCCGTTCGTACACGAACGGGTGCTCTGATTGGCTCGGCTTCGTCAATTATGATTGACATCTGACAATCAATGTAAAGATAGTAAAAAAGTGACGTCTGCAAAGGAGGAGACTAGTCACTGAAGAAGCCGAAGTTGCGATCGAAAAAATACAACAGAATATGACTTTAAGAAAGAGCAGAAATAAAACAGCTTGTGAACGGTGGAGATCTCCTAGCATTACTTCTACTGGTTTTGGAAAAAGCCGCATGATTTTCCAATGTCGCCCTATAGCTAAATTATGCTCGATGTTGAAGAACACGGCTTTTAATACGAGTGATCGTAGTCTGTCCTTTGAAGAGCATCGTAAAGGATCAGCTTTTAGAAGGAGCTCTAATGGGAATATATAACTGCAGGAACACAGGTCAGCCCAAGCTCTGTTTCTGTATTGAGCGAGTTACAGCCATTTCAAAATTAACCCTTCGTTGGCCCTTATAAAGGAACCGCTGTCTTCGGCGACTCAAATTTCCAAGTCGGCTCACTTCAGATGCAAATAAATCCCTCCATTTTCAATCTATGAAAATTCCGACGCCAGAACTTAATTCTACGATAATTTATCTTTCTGTATGTCTATTAATCTTACGGCTCCTAATGCGGTATTCATCTCTAAATTACGGCGCCAGTCAAGAAACTCACACAGATCAGCTTTCAACGCATTTCTATCAATTTCAAACATTCCAACGTTGTTGTAGTGTAAGGTAAATATCCTTTCCTTCCTGAAATATTGCCGATTTGCACTTTAAAATTACATTTGCAGAGCCTACAATATTCTCCGTGATTGCTAACACCAGCAGACATAATCGCAACAATTTTATTTGACAGCTACACACATGACATTAGTGTACATGTTTTTATCGGAAGTAAAATTTCACTTCCTTTTTACCGTGAATTGATTGGATCAGTTTTGACAGTTCTTTGATGGATTTTTGACAGTTCTCTTAAGAATCGTGCACAGTTAATTAGGGGCGTATTTGAAAAAGACAATGGCTGCGGGCAGGCGTTCCCTTCTCCTCTCTCCCTTCCTCTCCCCAATCCTCCCAATCCCGGAAAGAACCAACGAAGAACGCCTGCAATGCAGGCTACGTTACAAGTGACTCGTAGAAAATTCAACGTACACAAGCCCGCAACAAATAAGTAGATTTCGAGTACGCGCACATCGATTCCCCCCCCCCCCCTCTCTCTCTCTCTCTCTCTCTTTCTCTCTTTCTCTCTTTCTCTCTCTCATATTGACATATGCCTCATATCTCATCAGACTGGCACCTTTGTCATCGAAGACCATTTTTATAAAATTCATCCAATCAACGAACGCATAAAAGGCATATTATCCTTAAAAGGGCATGGTCATCACGTGATAACAAGACGTAGCATCAAGGATCCGAAGTCCGAAATCTTTAACCGGGCAAAGTATCCCAAACCTGTTCGAGGTAAATAATATTCTTGGTCATCCGAGCTACGACGAAGGTCTAAGTATTGTTAGATATTTTTAGAGCTAAGCCATTACCTTGTAATCAGATATTTAGGGCCGGTGCTCAAAAGTTTGGCAATGGGAGGATGATCCAATAATATTACCATAGCGTATTGATAAAACATCTGTTATTATATCTTTATAAAATAAAACTCATCATTAATTCCATTGCCCACTTCATTGCGAATATAAAATTGCTGGGCATATTATTATCTTAGAATTTGTCATGACCTTTTCTTCCCCTAGCTGTCAAGATTGGATGCGCATGCGCAAATAGCCTCTACAAAAGCTGTCTTTTCAGATGCAAATCAATACCAGTAGTTGTATTGGGTATCCTTTATTAGTTAACAAAGAGACTCCCATCTATATTTATTTAGATAAAGAAAATGAAAGACACGAGAAAGAGCCACAAGTCAACCAAAGACTACGCAGAGATGTGGCCGGTCCAAAGTACTACATCGAAGCCATGATGACAATGGATAAAGTGTCTTGTGACTTCTATGGAAATGTGACCATGAATTTTATCCTTGCGGTGGCTAACATGGTAAACTATAGCATTATTTGGATATTTTTAGACTTAAATATAGAGTTTCGCGTGCTGTGATTGTTCGAGCGACCAGTGATTATGAGGTTAGCCAAAGTTTAGGGTCAGTGAATATTAACCTTGACTACGTCTAAGTAATTATTCACAGATATTCACTTCACCTTATCATCCACATCACCATCACTATCATCATATATCACCATCATTATCATCGTGTATCATCACCGTCATTATCATCACCATCATCATCACCATCATCACCATCATCATCATCATGTAAGATCATCGATCGTCATCATCATCATAACTATTATCATCACCGTCATCATCATCACCATCATCATCATCATGTAAGATCATCAGTCATCATCATCATCATGTAAGATCATCAGTCATCATCATCATCATGTAAGATCATCAATCATCATCATCATCATGTATCATCACCTCTAGCTTCGTATGCAAATTGCCCATTTAAGATTACGTGACATTCTCTTGACAATGTTCTTTTATTGAAATATTCACACGAAAAAAACCAACCCTAAGAGTGGCATCACATGGTCTGAAATGGGCACAACAAACAATGAAGCTGAAGAGGTCTATCGGTATTTTAATCTTAAAGATCCATGGTGGTGCTTGTAGTTCGCTAATTTAATCGTGCAGCCTTTTACATTATTCATTCTTGGGGGAAGGTAATCCTTAGATATATTTTGAGATGTTTTATTTATTTTTCTAGGTTAATCGGTTGTATAAAGATGAGTCCATCGGGATTAACGCGGCTTGGATTCTTACCAAAATAATATTGATCCAAGGATATGAGGTATGCATTAGTGCTTATGTCTGTAGCTTATGTCTGTTATAGCTTATTTGATCATAGACCCCTTGCAGCACATCGGAATGCAGCTCAATTTGTTGACAAAACAATAGGTTCCAATTCTCAGGAGATTGAAATTCTTTTGTTTTGTCCTTCAAATTGAGCTACTTTTACGTCGCGTGAAAGGGATCTATTTATATTGGGCTGTCACCAAAGGGTGTACTTTGATCCTCATCTCTCCCACTTTGGTCTCGTCTACTTGTCTCGGCTACTTACTTTTCTCCGTTTATTATTATTATCATTATTTCTAGCTTTTGTAGCTACTTTCCCAGTAAGTCATCATTGCGCAATTTTCTCTATTAGAGCAACTACGTACTTCTCTCTTCTCTTACTTTAGGATTATAAATAGTAATGTTGTATTTTCTATATTTGCAGGAAGGATTAGACATCACTAAGCAGAATGTAGACTCAGCTGTAAGATATCTTCGTGTGTTTAGTGCCTGGGCGAAGCCAAAGAACACCCCAGCTGGTCAGGTTGAGCACTTTGATAACGGAGTTCTCTTGTCAAGGTAGAAACAAATAGCGCCGGTCCTAAGCATTTAAACTGATTTTGCCCTGAAAGATTTTTTATTTATTTAACAGACAATTGTGTGGGTTAAAAGACTGCTCGCTTGGGGGTAAGTGAGGGATTACGAGCATTATAGTCATCGTAGCTATCAGCGTTATTATCATCTTCGTCGTTATTATCATCATCAGTATCATCACCGTCATCATTACAACCATCATCATCATAACCGTTATCATCGCCATCACCAACATCAATATCTGCATCACCATTATCAATATCATCAGCAGCAGCAGCAGCAACAGCAACAGCAATTAACAGTATCCTCATCACCGTCATCATTGTACCGATCACCATCACCATTATCCTCATCATCATCACTAGTATCATCATCATCACCATTATTATCATCATAAGGAGCATCATCATCACCTTCATCACTATCACCATTATCATCATCATCATGGGAAAACAAACTTCATAGGTAGTACTTAAAATGATGCCTGAATGGTTTTTCTTTCCAGGTGTTGCGTTTTCGGGTTATCCATGTAGTCTTAGCAGGGGTTTCACGGTAAACAATGCCCGTGGACTTGATGCTGCCTTCTATGTCGCTCATGAAATGGCTCACAAGTAAGTCTTACATAGAACTCAAAACCCAACAAAGGGTTACAAAAAGGGTTACGAGGAAGCACGGGTGGCGTTGCGGTGAGAGAACTCGCCGGGCTCGGTGTCTTATGTGATTAGAGTTGTTGGTTGGTTCTCTCCTGTGCTCCGAGGGTTTTTCTGGGTTCTCCGATTTTTACTCCCTCCGCAAAAATCAACTTTTAAATTCCAATTGGAATGCAGTGGAAAAAGAGCCACTCTGTTGAATCCACTTTTAATCACTGATACGTCTACTGTTCAGAAAATGATATAGGGAGTCCAAGCAAAAGTTTGTTGAAAATGACAAAAAATACCATAACCCACAAAATTTCATGTGATATCCTCTTTGTGTTTTCAGTTTTGGCATCCCCCATGATAGTGGAGAGTGTGCTAAAGGGTACATCATGAGCGCAGGTCAAGCGCACGGTCCGAGTGCTTTTCAGTGGTCAACATGTAGTGCTAACGATTTCAAAACGATTTACAGGTAAGAAAAAAGGAGAATTTACCTTTACTTTAAACATTTTGAAGTCTTTCCTTTCTCCCGTTGTTCCTTCCACACGTCCTTCAATTCACTCTTTCTATCTTACTCTCTTCTCTTAGGGACGGACCCATACAGGATTCTTTCTTAACAGGGAGTTCTATGATGGCAGTAAAATCGAAAGTAACGCCTAATTCTATAGAATTAGGCGTTACTTTCGATTTTACTGCTAGTTAGCCATCATTCTCATGAGGGAAGGGGGATTGTAAACCCCACAACCCTCCCCCTGCAGCCGCCCACGTCCTTTCTACATGTCTGTATGCCTGCATTTCTTTTTTTCTTCTTTTTTTTTCCCCGTTTCCCTTTCTTCAATTCACTCATTCACTAACTCAGTAACTCATTGTTTTTCAGAACTGCTTCTTGTTATCATAACATCCCACCAGCCAATATCACTCTACCCAGTCTTCCTCCAGGTCATACGTTTCATGCTGATCAACAGTGTAAATTCTTATACGGTCCCCAATACAGACTATGTCCTGTCACGACGGTGAGTAATTTCTCCTTTATTTTCCTTGTTATTTTACTTTGTGTGCAATCAGTGAAAGTTCACAACAATATGGAATTTTCTCAGACTTTGTCCTCCAAATTGAGCTGCATTATACGACATGCCGCAAGGGGTCTATATCTCGGGAATGGTTGAAAACCATCAATAAGAGAATTCTCATTTCGTGTTCGTGAATTTTCATCGTTCATTTTTTTTCCAGAGTGAGTGTGGTATTCTGTATTGCGCTGGAAGGGGAGGGTGCTTCAGTAGTATCGGTACTCCTCCAGTCGATGGAACACCTTGTGGAAATCGAAAGGTTAGTCTACAATCAACTAAGTTGTCATGATGTGATTAATGATTATAACTTCTAATTCATAATTCATATAGGGCTCTTTCTATGTACTATATATCGCTCAAAGGTGATTATAATCATGAGAGGTAGATAGTAAGGGGCTTAGACCCTAGGCGTGGTCACTGCCAGGGTTTCTTTACATCCTCAGTAGGTCTTTTACCTCCGTCTAATATAGGCCTCTTAGTATATTTATGCATGAAATCCTTAGCCTCCCGTTCTGAAACACATTTAATGTATTCGCATACTTCTATGCACGGGCTTTTGTACGTTAAACCGAAACATTTCGATGCGAAGCGGCTTTGTTTTACCGAACAAGGCGTGTAAAAGCTCGTTCGGCAGCCAAAAGCCCGTGCATACATTAAACGTGTTCAAGATTTTATGCATAAATATTAAGAAAGGCCCATTGGTTGATGATGATGTATGAAGATACGAGACCGCCATTTGAAGTGGTCTTCCATAATACATGTATTGATATTCAGAGTATATTAAATGTATAGAATTAAATTTGAAATGTTTCTTTGTTTGTTTGTCTTTCACGCATCTCAAAGTGGTGCGTCAGTGGCTATTGTGTCGATGTTGGTTCCAGTCTCCCTCCGTCTGTGGATGGTGGGTGGGGCTCGTGGGGTCCTTATGGCGCATGCTCGAGAACTTGTGGAGGAGGCTTGCGCCACCGAACTCGTGAATGTGACAATCCAAGGTATTTATAGATTTTTTTAAACTAATGAAGTTATTAATTATTTATTAATCATTAATTATTATTATTAACTATTTTTTTAATTATCAAAATACCTCCTCTAATATTTTTTTGTTTTCGTTTTTCTTTCATTTTAAAATCGAACCTCTACACAACGGCCACCATCGGGTCAACATTTTGTGGCCGTTGTAGAGAAGTGGCCGTTGTGGAGAGGTTTCAGATACAATATATAGAGGATATTACATGGTATTATCAGCATGAGAAGATAAAATTCGTATCTCCGCGCGACCATGTAATGTTCTGTTTATTATATGAAATCTTCAATGAAAAAGAATGGAGAATTTGATACTTGCTGAGCAAAAAGTCGAAATTTGACACCACCAGTGTTGATATAAATCGTATCCCCACTGGCCACTGGTGGGAATGGGGATATCAATTTTATCATTTTGATGTCAATCAATATCACACTCTATTTCATATAAAAAATGTATGAACTCAATGGTAACCGGGACAAAAAAAAATTCCGTAGAGATGGTCATCGTGGGGAGTGGCCGTTAGTGGAGGTTCAACTATATTATGTTTCGTTATGGTTTGTTTGTTTCAATTTTTTGTTTGCTCCTTTTTTTGTTAGACCAATGTATGATGGGAAGTTTTGTCCAGGATCTGCTATTGGTGAATGGAAAATCTGTAATACACAAGTAAGTGGTTGTCTAAATTTAGGGGGAGGCTTTTTTTTTTTGGGGGGGGGGGGGGGGGGGGATGGACATCTTTGAAGCAAACACTCTCACAAAACGTTCTAATATACTTTATTCACACCTTGATTTTAAATAAATACAGTTGGATTTTTAGATGAAAAGAATAAAGTACTGGGTTACCTGAGTATTTTAAACTAATCAAAGTCAGGTAACCTATATACAAAAATTACATTAAGAAGATAAGGATCATCCAGGATCATCTCTTTCTCCCCAATATGAAAAATGCGCAACAAAAAGTTGCTGCATATATCTATGAAATCACAGTCCTACAAACAGAAAAAAAATACAGAAATAACTGAATATATGTTTATGAATGTGTGATATATTTTCCTTTTAACAGGCCTGCCCAAGCAATGCAATGCACTATCGTAAATACCAATGTATCGTTAAAGACCCTACTTATGTTGGCTATCATGTCGGTAAGTAGTCTACTTGCTTTACAGAGGGAAGTATGATTTGAAGGGTCTATTATTTCATCCATTATAAATACTTAGATGCTATGCAAGGAAATATTGTTAGTCTTAAAAGACAGAACTTTGGTTCATCATAGTCCCCACTGTTCAACTGACACTGACACTGACACTGACACTGACACTGACACTGACACTGACACTGACACTGACACTGACACTGACACTGACACTGACACTGACACTGACACTGACACTGACACTGACACTGACACTGACACTGACACTGACACTGACACTGACATGACTAATATGCTAATTAGTGTTCCAGCTAAATTCAGGGATTCCTTGTTTTTTTATTTTAGACTCAAAATTTCCCTGCTATCTATGGTGTAAGAAGGCTGGAACAGCGACAGGAGAAGGTAACGTTGCCGATGGTACAAAGTACACGGAAGACCCTGACATGCTTGATATTTGCATCACAGGAAAACGAGTGGTGAGTCATGTGATATGCCTATTCCAAAAAGGGTTGTCGAAGCCGCAAAGGCGATAGGCAGTAAGCGATATCCTCGACAAACACCGAGGAGGGGGTTGCCTGCATTCTAGGCTTTTCTGGATGATTCTGCTCGGGAATGGGGATTGCAGTCCCATGGGGCCTTTATCTGTCTTAAACTCTAGCATAGAAATTTTTTTTCTTAAAAATCTTACTATGAAAGATTTCTTATTAGTATAACGCATATCTATACAAAAAACGTTGTTCAAAGAGGGAAACGTGATAACCATATATTTACAGTTTTCTGACTTACGGCTCTAAATCTATTATTAATTATTAATTATTATTCAATTTTTTAGCCTGTTGGGTGTGATCACGTGATTCGCTCAGGGAAGATTAAAGACAGATGCATGAAGTGCAAAGGGAATGGTAGCACCTGTGTCCGTACGGTGGGGAAGTACACAAAACTGTGGAATAAACTAGGTAATGTAGGGACTTGTATGGAGATCAACATTCATTGACATTTATTTATTCATGGTTAATAATAAACATCTTTATTATTATTATTATTATTATTATTATTATTATTATTATTATTATTATTGTTATTATTAATGATTTATATAGCGCCTATTCCCGTTAGCCCATTATTATTATTATTATTATTATTATTATTATTATTATTATTATTATTAATGATTTATATAGCGCCTATTCCCTTTAGCCCATAGGCGCTTTACATCCAAAAAAGAAACTTCAAGTAATTATAGAAAACAAGTCAATAAGTCAATTATAGGCTTTCTCAAATAAATGAGTCTTGAGCTGGCGTTTGAAACTTTGAATGTCATAGTTAGTGTAGCTTCTCAGATTGTCCGGAAGTGAGTTCCATAGTCTTGGTGCAGATGAGCTGAAAGCTCTATAGCCGTAAGTTCGTAGCTTATATTGAACAGTCACTAGGTAGTTTTTGGATTAAGATCGTAGTTGTCGTTCGGGAGTGTACAGTTTAATCAGTTCTTGCAAATATGGAGGTGCCATCTTCTTTAAACATTTGTAAGTTAGGAGTATTATCTTGAATTCAATTATTATTAATAATAATAATAATAATAATAATAATAATAATAATAATAATAAACATCTTTATTGCCAACATCACATAAGTGGTTTACAGAAGGGTCCTCGAAAATAAAGTTTATAAAGAAATAAGATAAAAACTAATAATCTTAATAAAATAATAACAATAATAGTGATCCAAGGCCCGGCTTAGATGTAATGGTTAGGTGCAACCTAAGAACAGGGAATAAATATCAAAGTTTTATAAATTTGTTTTTAGGTGGTGCCAATGCTGATCCTATGTTTGTAATACCAGCAAACTCGACCAACTTTTTTATCAAAGAAAATGGAGTTACCTGGAATTTACTGAGTAAGTAGAGACGTCTTGACAATTGCTTGGTTGAAAATTAGACATGTAATGCGCAGAAGAAGCCTTACACATCATTAGTGAATGCCTAGTAAGCGCGAGGATAATTTGATTCTTGATACCATTCATTTTCTTTACAAATTGGAGTAGCTTATCATCCTTTCTTGCAGCTCTAATAGCTGAATTGTAAAGGATCTACGCAGCCCAATGTGGCCGGCGAGTAGCGAAGGCGAAGCGCAGGCAGCCGCAATACGACTCCTGACCACGGCGCACAGCTCAGATCGAATTAGGGTTGATTTTTGCGAAAGTAGGAAAACTGGAGAACCCGGAGAAAAACCCTCGAAGCAAGGTAGCGAGAGAACCAACAAACTCAACTCAGTTAAGGTGCCGAGTCCGGGGATCATAACCCGGGACCATACCGGTGAGAGGCGAGAACATACGCCGGCAACCTTTGCATACCTTTGCTGCATTCAGCTCAGCTTTTGAATTTTCTATTCCAGATCTCAAGCTATATCCACCAGAAAAGAATCCACTTATATTTTATGAACGTCCCCTCAACTCATCAAAAGTAGTGGCCGGTACAACTGTGTTCTATGATGTCACCAACAATCACCTGAATTATGCCGAGTCGATGTTTTTCAAGGGACCCAACACAGTTCCTTTAGTCCCCATGGTAAGCACTGATTTCTTCTTGTAAAGATTTGTAAAGAAACCCTTTGTTGGTTCGATCTGATCGAGTTTGAAGAAAAACTGGGTCGAGTTGGCATTGAAGTGCGTTGTGGGACTGGTTTAGGGGACATTTTAACCAGCTGATCTGAGGAAAAATGTTAGCCAATCAGAATCCAGAAAATTTGCAAGACTGAGGTGTCTCTTATTAGAAACAAAAGAATATATATGGTAACTCCATTTTTTTCCCCAAGTCTCGTTTGAACTGCTTTGTACGTTTTCTACTGGTGGAAATATTTCCAAGATTTCGTCCCATAATGCACTGCAATGCCACCTCGACCCAGTTTTCCCGCCGTCGGCCTCAAGTTTATCAGTAACACTTAAGTAATTTACTGTCACGAGTTACCGACGTGAGGACACTCGAACCATGAACATTTTATATTTTTATATTTTTTATTTCATGAACTTTCTACTGCTTCAAACCTTCTGAAAATGAAGCACTGAACTCAAATAATCTTATTGTTCAAAATAAATCATATTTCCAATCGATTCACACAAGGGATAAAGGAGAAAAAAAGTATGAAAAAAACTCAAAGTGTTCACGGTTCGAATGTCCTCACTGTAAAAGTGCTACTGTGCTTTCGTAGATATCATTTCTTTTAAGCCATTTTTTCTATTGTTGTACGTTTCAGTTCGTTTACGTTTATTTCGACAATGTGGGCTATACTTATTCCTTTTACGTGCCAGGACCAGCCCCAGACACGGAATTCATCTGGAAGTCTGTGCTGACAGGTGACTGTAGTACTACATGTGCTGGAGGTAAAACACAGAATTCTACAATGGAAATATTAAACTGCTTGTTGTTAAGCTTATGAAATTGTGACAATTGTGCACTTGAATATGTTGATAGTGATGGTGTTGGTGTTACTCAGTATGGGAGAGATGATGATGTTAATGTTGATATTGTTGATACTGTTGGTGGTGATTGTGGTAATAGTGATAATGATCATGATGTCAATGATAGGCATACTGGTGCAAGAAGGCTAGAGTATTCATGGTGTACTGGTATAATATTCATTTTACTAATATTTCATGTACGTGTAGGTCTGAAAGCTCAGACTGTAACATGTCATAGAGAAGATGACCAAACACGAGTAGACGAGGAATACTGTAACACGACCACCAGACCCAGTAATCACGTTCCATGCAATGTTCAGCCATGTCCAGCCAGGTAATCACCTTACATCAACATAATGATGACGTAATAATTGCGTCAAAATATCTCGAATTAATCACTATGTTAAGTATAGCGTGGTGCATAGCAACGTAGTTCAAGTGTCAATTGTTGACTTAGCCACTTTATATTGAAATCACGTGACAACCCTATTAGTTGATGTGACGTCATGAAATTGTAATCTTACCTGGAGTATTAATTCATCGACACAGGCTTTATTATTGATGTTATTATTTTCATTAGCATTATTGTTATTGTTACGATGATGATGATGTGGTGGTGATGGTGACTGGATGATGATGATGATGATGATGATGATAATGATGATGATGTGGTGGTGATGGTGACTGGATGATGATGATGATGATGATGATGATAATGATGATGATGTGGTGATGATGGTGACTGGATGATGATGATGATGATGATGATGATGATGATGATAATGATGTGGTGGTGATGGTGACTGGATGATGATGATGATGATGATGATAATGATGATGATGTGGTGGTGATGGTGACTGGATGATGATGATGATGATGATGATAATGATGGAGATGATAGTGATAATGATGATGATTATAATGTTAATGATGATGATGATGATGATGATAATGATGATGATGTGGTGGTGATGGTGACTGGATGATGATGATGATGATGATGATGATAATGATGATGATGTGGTGGTGATGGTGACTGGATGATGATGATGATGATGATGATTATAATGTTAATGATGATGATGATAATGATGGTGATAATGATTACAATGAAGATATAATGATTATAATAATAATAATGTAGTGATGATGATTAATATCATCCTACATCTCATACTAACCACCTCTCATAATTGTAAAAGCACCTTTGAATATATACATAGAAAGGGCGCTACACAAATCATAAATCATTATCATTATTATCTTCATTATTCCTACAGGTGGGATCCAGAACCGTGGGGTCTGTGTTCTCGCCGATGTGGAAGCGGCATTAAAACAAGACTGATACCCTGTATTCAGCAAGTAAAACAGAATAAATACAGCGAGGTGGAATCTCGTCATTGTAACGTCAGTATTCGTCCACAACTATCCGAACCTTGTAATCAAGTAGCTTGTGGAGTTTCTTGGGTCGTTGGTAACTGGTCAGAGGTAGGAACGCACGTGGTATATGACTTTTCTTAATTAATTACACCCCTATTTTTACCACAAACTATGGACTTCTGATCACTCTCATAATGGTAGGGGAGGGAGGAGACCCCAACTCATCTTAACAGATTTCCCCCCTTCCCCAAAACACATGCTCATAAATAAATAAATTAAATAAATAAATAAATAAATAAATAAATGCGATTAACATGAGTGGAATCAACAGAGTGGCTCTTCCTCCACTACATTCCAATTGGAATTTAGAAGTTGATTTTTGAGGAGGGAGGAAAAACCGGAGAACCAATGCTCACATTAGCAATATGAATAATAAAACACTCGATGGGAAGGGGGGTATACGCACCCTAGTACCTTTCCCTGGATATGTACCAGCTGTCCTTCCTCGTCTCGAAGACGTCTCAAGCGTCAGATGGAAAAAGAACTTTGAAGAAAGTCTACAAAAGAAAATGCAAAAGAGGGGAAGAAATTCTCTAATTCTCAGGGGGGAGAGATAGTTGGGAACATGACCCGCCCAGAGGACGCCAGCCTACCCTCCCGAGAGACCTGCTCCCTTCATCCAAATGTTCATCACTTGTTTCAATTTTTTCTCCCAGTGTTTTTTAGTCAATGGCTCATTGATTGCCACAAGAACTGTGAGATGTCAAAATATATTAGGAAACGGAACGGTCATCAACGCTGACCCGAAGGAATGCACTGCAGTTGATAACATTATTCCGGAATCTGTTAAAAACTGTTTTTTCACAACCACTAGCTCAACTACAAACTTCACAACCACCAGCCCAACAAAAGGTAAAGAAGGGGGAGGATACTAGACCACCATGTACTGTTTTCAACTTAGATATATATACTTTCAAACTTTCAATTCGCATTTAACCGAACACCACCATCTTCGCGAGAGCTTTTAGGTTAATGCCCTCCTTTTCCCACCCCCGCATCCCTCGCGTCTATCCGTCAAAATGTGTGAACGTCCTGCGTGACATTGCCCGAACTCGTCGCAATTGAGTCGTGAGTTGAGTTTGTAACGTTTCTCCCGTGATTTGAGGGTTTTTCTCCGGGTTCTCCGAGTTCCCCCAAACCTACCAAACTAAATTCTAATTCAACATTAGAGTTAGCCGTGCCCTGACTTAGATCAGCCCAGAGGTTGTTTCAGGGTTGGATCTGTGAGTTAGCCGTGCCCTGACTTAGATCAGCCCAGAGGTTGTTTCAGGGTTGGATCTGTGAGTTAGCCGTGCTCTGACTTAGATCAGCCCAGAGGTTGTTTCAGGGTTTGATCTGTGAGTTAGCCATGCCCTGACTTAGATCAGCATAGAGGTTGTTTCAGGGCTCGATCTGTGAGTTAGTCGTGCTCTGACTTAGATCAGCCCAGAGGTTGTTTCAGGGTTCGATCTGTGAGTTAGCCCCGCCCTGACTTAGATCATGCAGTTGTTTCAGGGTATCAAATTTGAACGGTCTTTTCTTCGATCCAAATGCCTCGTGTTTCTATTGCATTTTCCCTCAACCCTTCTGTATCTGCCAATGGTACGTGTGCCTTTTGCAAAATTGACCAGCCGAGCTGCGATTCACAAATCAATATTTTTCCTTCAATCAGGACCTGGTGATACTGAGGCCTCAATAGGCATATCGCTACCAATAACGTTGGGCGTTGTATTCGGCGTCTTCTTGATCTTAATCGTCATTATATTGGTACTTTTCCGCTTTGGTTACTTGCCTTGTCACCATACAAGAGCATCAGAAGATTTGAAACTTCATTATGTAGGAACAGTAGAAGTGTAAATCCCAGTGGAGATTCTAGGGTTTCTATACACTCGGAGTTATCTAGAACATCTCTTGATCTTTACCAGTTCTTTAATTGATCATTAATTTAAAGAGAATGACTATATCATTTAAGATGAAATGGACCCAATGATGACCTCTGTGGCATTCCAAAAGATAGTTTGTAAGACACGAGCCTAGTCACAAGAAAATTCTAGGGATGCTAAACCAGTTATCTGTTTCATCTCTTTATCATCATCGTTAATGAACAACTGAAGTAATTGAGTTATCATGGACCCAATGATGATCTCTGCGGTATCCCGCACTGAAGATAGTGTGTAACGACAAAGGCTGTCACTAAGCACAAGTACTGATAAATAGGGATTTAGCTTTAGCAAATGAAGGCTGAATCTTCTGAGAACATTTTTTAGAATTATTTATAATTATTTCACAACACCATAACATTTCCATTTCTTGATCTTTCTTTCTCTCTCTCTCTCTCTCTCTCTCTCTCTCTCTCTCTCTCTCTCTCTCTCTCTTTATTTATTTCTTTATTTCTTTCCTTTCTTCCTTCCTTCCTACAACTTATCGTAGTTAGCGCTCGTTTTAGATGTTTAAGTTAATAATGTACATAAATGATACGATAAGAATATGTAATTCACATCACCAATTGTGATGAAATATACCACAATAAAGTGTATAACGCATAGTGAAGGTATAGGAGAGCTGAAAATTCTCTTCAAATATCTTCTTTTGAAAAGTGTGTTTGTTTTTTTCCTTCTTCCTTTACTATATAGAGGTTAGTTGTCGGCCAGGAAGTCCGGCAAGGGAAAAACTATACCCGAGGTCTTCTCTTGAATATTCGGACCGAGGACCGTTTCCAAGACCAAGGGGAGAGGTTTTCCATTTCCGAACCGACTTTAGCTAGACTTTAGGACGGTAATAACATCTTATTGTTTCACATTTACTTTTTCATTTGTTTTGCAATTTGTATCATTGCTTATCTATCCGTTATCCCAGGATACCGGAACGCGCTCAGAGGTACGAAATACCGCCTGCTCCAACAGCCAATGAGAATGCACGATTCTTAGGATACCGGACCGAAAAAAATTATTTGGTAACATAAGATTTTTTCGTTGGAAAAGGCAAAGGCTATCCGCGAGATTTCGACGATTACCTCGTACAATTTTTGTCAATGGCTGTCCACACAATGGAGCCATTCTGAATACGTAATACAAGCTTTGCGCATTGTTCTCAGTACAGATACATTTTGTTGATATCATTTCAAATTTCGCTGAAAAAATTCATTTTATTAGAACACCCTTCAAAAGACTACAACTTCTTCGATTCGTGTTTGCGGCATGTAGGCTTGTAATATCATAACATTCTAGATAAATAACGCCATTGATTTTTACTGGTGTTTTTTTAAAAGTCGATTGCGAGTCTGATAGGAAAAGATCGAACGAGAAAAAAAATGGCGATGGCTAACGAGGAATTTTGTAGTAAGGTAATGCCTACTAAGGGAAAAGCTGGTGGGGCGTCAGCCTTGTACTTGGGAAGCTATGGTAATGAGATCCATCTTCCAAGATGTACAAATTTGGGATGATGTGGTTGGAGTGCCGTGAGATTTAGACACGAGGAGAGTCCAACCAGAAATATGAATGCAAATAACGAATTCAGAATAGAAAACGCATCAAAAGGAATAAAAAGTACAGAGAAATATGGTGATGAAATGAAACCCGAAACTTCCATCCCAAAAGGCACCTTTTTCAATCAAAACAAACCGCACTTTCTTATTACTTTATATTTTTTGAGTAAATTTTGGTGCAAAGCTAAATAAAAGCAGAGTATAGACAAACATTTTCGATCGAATTTCAGAGAATCCGTCAAGATTGTATACCGAGTACTTCGGAACAACTTTGATGGATTTTAAGGGTCGAAGGATCGGCTTTGTTGGGGCCGTTAAGTGTTCCATTTTTAACCTACTTTAAAACGTTGTTTTGTTAAGTAAGACTCACTATACTTAAAAAGGTATTTCCGGATATACAACTACGCAGAAATAGCTTCATCCAGTCTTCCTGTAAATGATGAACATTGGGAAAATCTAAATGTTTGAAAACAGATCTTGACTACTGCAAAGGCTTAGAACAGCTGAAGAAAATTTAAAAGAGGTTTCCATAGAGGGAACATGAATCTGTGGTCAAAAAAGCTTTGGACGAAATTTTCTTCATTTTAAAGAATTAAAACGTCGAAACTAAATCTAACGACAAAAATAAAAAGGAAAAGTAACAGTATGTGAGAACTAGTTAAGAAAGACAAACAAGCAGAAACGGGCCCTCGAAAACCATCTGACACTCTCTCATCGATAACATATATAACTTATATAAGGTCATTTTTTCAACATTTTTATCAATTTAAAAGTCATTAGCTAGCTTCTTGAAAAAGATCCTGTTTTTCTCTCGAACTTTAAAATAAAAATAAACTCTTAAGTTAGATATTGTTGCCCTGAGAACTTTACCATGGCTATAAGGATTGCAGACACAATTTTTTATTTTTTTCGACAATAAGAAATATTGTAAATTTTGATGGATGTCAAAGTCGTGTGTAGAACTTCATAAAAATAGTATTTTGAGATACAGTGAAAAATGAACTCTTGACTGATAGTTAGTACTTTGACTAAGAAATTAATCCTAGATTTTAATCTTTGTGGATAAATGAAGCATTTGCTACCTTACTGAGCTTTCGATTCAGTTTTTTATTTGTTTTGTTGCTTCTTATTTTTTGGAAATTCTCACTTCATATAATTCCTTTTCTTATTCATTTTTCTTTCCGTTCTTTCTTTCTTTCTTTCTTTCTTTCTTTCTTTACAATTAAATGAAAAATTTTCCAATCCAAAACAGCCAGTAACTGCCAGACATTGAGCCCTACATCGTCTGCAATATCTGCTCAACACCTTCATATCAAATATCACATCCAGCAATATGACACTGAAAATACAACAGAAAAGGAAATACACAAAGAATAGTATTACAGTAGCTAACAGTACACCAGCTCACTTGAAACAAGATCCGTGTTTTCGTCCTACGTCGTAAGTCACTAAAATGTAGTTAGGGTATTCTAGAAAACAATTGACTTGGAGAGTACATTTGATACCTTTGACAAATGGACTTGGAATTAAGGTGGGAGTCAAGCAGAGAAGACGGATTTCCTCTCAATTGATCACTTATATAAGAGCGATCACTACACGATTGCCTATCATCTCATCCAGGCTTTGGGCACGCTCTAAGCTGTCCTCGGGTCACATAGAAATCGTCGACATCAAAAGGAAAGAGCTTTTCTTTGAGGTAAAGGGAGACGATAAGAGAATGGACCACCGTATTTTGTTGGTGGTGATGTATCTGGTATGGAATTTTGTGGTGATAAAGGTAAGTGAATCTATGATTAAAGACCTTGGAAACTTGATATTTTTCTACTATAAATCACTGAATATCACTGGCATTATTTTCTACTAATCAGCAAGAGAGAAACGCTTTATATCTTTACACTTCATCGGATATCATCGGTTGTGGAACTCCATCAAAGTTTTGAACCTTTTAAAAGAGTTTTCAAAAAGATATGTCGAAGGAGATTTAGTTCGTGATTGACCTACAAAGGACATTTTTATGCTTCCCATATATTACCTTGGCAGAGCATCATATCATTGCCGGGTCAAAAATATGACGTACTACTTTCTGGATTGATGATGTACGTGCTTGACCCAATATTTCCTTTGACTGCTGATCTTGCCTCGCACGAATTAGAAAAGACTTAGGACCCAGGATGTTAAAATGCCGATGTTTTTATTAAAATATAGGTTGATTTATTACTGTCTTTATTTTAATATATTAATTGATTTTTTTCCTTCCCTCTCTTTCTTTTCTTTCTCCTTCCTTCCTTCCTTCTTCCTTCTTTTCTTCCTTACTTTCTTTTTTCCTTCCTTTCTTTCTCTTTCTTTCTCTTTCTTCCTTCCTTCCTTCCTTCCTTCCTTCCTTCCTTCCTTCCTTCCTTCCTTCCTTCCTTCCTTTCTTTCTCTTTCTTTCTTTCTTCCTTCATTTTCTTCCAGAGCGAACAAACTCCTGATTCGAATCTACACTCGTTCATGACAAACGAAGAAATGGCGCATTACCTGGAAACAAAGTCACTTGACGACAGTAAGTGAATTACTTCAAACTTCAAAGCCTCGTCAACATTTGGTAGACAAATGCCCTCTGAATATTCTTATTTGTTGGTTCGCAGTAACACACTTTCAATTTTCTCTGGATCCGGAGAGCGCATTGATTTGAGTTTATTTCCAGTAAATTTGGGCCTAAATTTTGACCAATTTTGTCTTATTCCTGTTAATTCAACAGTTCCAGAGTATGACGTCATAAAATTATCACCCCACAAAACCAAACGAAACACACACCAAGATGACGACGAGAGAATCTACAAGATGTCAGCCTTTGGTAAAGATCTGCTACTTGATTTACGACAGACAACAGACTCTATCAGCCCTTCAGGGGTCCTGGTGCAGCGACGAACGAAGGATGGGCGACTTGAAGAGGAAATTTTCAAACCGGAAGGAAAATTTTTCCATGGTCACGTGGTGTCGGATCCAGGGTCTAGAGTTGCGCTGCGGGAGACTGGTGACAAGGGAGAATTGGTAAGAATAGCATGCAGTAAATCTATCGTGTTAAGTTGTACTTTTTATAACTTTGGTATTCTTTGCTTGAAAGAGCGGGGCAATCTTTAGTGGTGACCTCGTGTACAAAGTTGAACCAGTCAACGAAAATCTAAAACAAAAGGCTAGTCTCCATGGTGACGGACATCACGTGGTTTCAAGACGAAGCATTGGTCAGAGGTTGAATAGGATGGATCCAATTGAAGGTACGCTGTTTTCGTATTATCAGTTCATAAAGAAATGTCTTGAAATGACATGATGAAATGAAATGATGAAGGAAGGAAGTTGAGAAGGGAAGGAGTAAAAAGGAAACCAAGGAATTAACTGATGATTGATGAATAGAGTGAAAAAAGTGTGAGAAAAATTAGAAATGAGGGGAGGAAAGAAAGGAAGAAGGAAAGGAGAACAGAATGCCGAAGGAAGGAAGGAAGGGAAAAAAAGAGGGAGGAAGCAACGAATCATCAACGTTCTAACATTAACTTTTTCTTAGTGCAAGGAATTTCAAAAGTCAATTCTCATCGAAGTAAACGTAGCGCCAAAACCCCACTCAAGCCAAAGATCGTGGAACTGATGTTGACTGCAGACAAGCCCTCCTATGAATTCTATGGAAACAGGACAATGAGTTTCCTTGTCAATGTGGCTAACATGGTGAGGAATTGAAATAACAGAGGAATACACGATGTGAAGATAACATAGAAAATGGGTAGATGATTGGTTGGTTCATTTGGTTGTATACATGCATAGAATGTATGTATCTGGATGTGACTGGGATAGATTGGATGTGTTTGGAATGGATTGGATGTGACTGGGATGGATTGGATGTGACTGGGATGAATTGGATGTGACTGGGATGGATTGGATGTGACTGGGATGGATTGGATGTGACTGGGATGGATTGGATGTGACTGGGATGGATTGGATGTGACTGGGATGGATTGGATGTGACTGGGATGGATTGGATGTGACTGGGATGGATTGGATGTGACTGGGATGGATTGGATGTGACTGGGATGGATTGGATGTGACTGGGATGGATTGGATGTGACTGGGATGGATTGGATGTGACTGGGATGGATTGGACATGACTGGGATGGATTGGATGTGACTGAAATGAATTGGATAGCTAAAAATATAAATTCCTTTTTTTTTTAGGTTAACCGACTTTACCAGGATAAATCCATGGGTTTCAAAATATCGATAATCTTAACAAACGTCTTTATCATTCAAGGGAATGAGGTGAGTTAGATACTGCAGTGTTCCGTGATTCCCTACTCATTTACTGATGACTTTATCACCAACATATTCACAAATACCAACGGTAGAGTAAAGAATGCACTACTTGAGCAATACAAACACTTTGGAATTCCACGGGCCTTTACTTGAACACGTAATCGAGGTTATCCCTGAGCAACAGAGAATTGAAACTCTACCCAACAACCTAAGTTGGGGGAAAACCCTTGCTTCTAAAAATAAAAGAGAAACAATGAAATAAGCAAGAAAGCAAATAAACCAACAAACAAAAAATAACCACAACGAAGAAATTCCTTAAACTGATTATCGTTTCGTGTTTGTGTCCTTCCACAGTCAGGTATGGACTATAAGGCCCTTAAAGTCAATGGTGCGGTTCCTTATCTCCGCAAGTTCGCAAAATGGGGAGCCAAGCAAGGATCAAGATTTCCCGCCGCATCACCAGGCCACTTTGATAATGGCGCACTTATAACGAGGTAGTTATCTTGATAATTTCCCCCAAAAGAACTAGTACCAATAAATATTTTTGATTTTATTTCCGCTCGGCCCTAGAAAATGAGCGAATCAGAAAAAGAAATTTCATTCAGCTGAACACTTTAGTCATGAGTCTCTGACTTGGTAGGTTGCCTCGTTCCCAGGCTACTCTCTTCGCTATTGGGCATCACGTCATGTGCCTCTCAGACACGTAGCCTGGCTATATCCTCGATTTCGGTAATTTGAGTGGTCTATAGAAGTAAATCGAGTGGTCTATGATCAATATGTACACGCTGTGAGCACAGGTAGCCCAAGCTATGGTTTTGAATATATATAGATAGAATGTATGGCAGATCAAAAAAGACTTCGTCTTTAGAGAGGAGATAAAATTTTCTAAAATCGCCTTAAAATGCAACCAAACCGTCAGGAAGCCACAAAACATGCAATAAAACATTGATATGCCGTTAAAGAAACAATAAAATAAGAAATTTATTTTATTTTAATTTTTTGATCTGCCATACATTCTCTTTATACAAAACCATAGCTTGGGCTACCTGTGCTGTGAGGGGTGATTTTTTGAGAAAAACAATGAGAACGACTGAAAATCAGATTTTGTAAAGAAATAAATGAGATTCGTCTGTTTTGGAAGATAATTCCGAGCGTTTTGCCAGGCTACATGTTAGAAGGGTCCGCTATTTTGGATTTGGGAGAGCTGACAATGAGTACCTTGGAGATGAGACTATATTAATCGCGACACACGTGAAATAAACTGCATTTGTTCATGCAGGTTTCTGTGATTTACTGCAAGTTATTTTGTGGCTCGGATGACCACTTTTTAAAAATGACGATCCCGTCTCTCCACACTTTATCACTAACCAATATCAGAGGGACGTAAAAGAACCACTGAGGACGTAAAGAAACCCTGGAAGTGACCACCCTCGGTGCCTACACCTCATACTAACCACCTCTCATGATTGTAAAGCACCTTTGATCATATACATAAAGAAAGCCGAGCGCTATGTAAATCATAAATCATTATTTTTGTGCCTTTTTCAGGCGTGTCTGTGGCATCATGGACTGTCGTTTGGACGGTAGGTTACGCATATTTATACATATTTACCAAAACTACCATAACCTAATGTTTTCATTTTTCGCTCGTGCTAGAAAGCGGCGCATCTAATTCAATATGACACCTCAGTTTCGCAGCGTCGTCATGTCTACGTCACTATTTCAGATCAGCTGTATGAGAAAACCCAAAGTTACTGACTTAAAACGTGATGGTAGATTTTTGAACGTCTTTTTTCAGGGGTTGCATTTGCTGGTTATCCGTGTAACACTAATCTTGGCTTCAGTGTTAACGATGCTAAAGGATTGCAAGTTGCCTACACAGTTGCACATGAAATGGGACACAAGTATGTATGAGTGTGAGTGTGATATTGAGTGACATCAAAATGATAAAATTGATATCCCCACTCCCACCAGTGGCCAGTGGGGATACGATTTATATCAACACTGGTGGTGACAAATTTCGACTTTTTGCTCAGCTTCTCAAATTCTCCATTATTTTTCATTGAAGATTTCATATAATAAACAGAATATTACATGGCCGCTTGGAGATACGAATTGATATCTTCTCGTGCTGATATTATCTCTCACTCGTTCGCCGCGCTCACTCGTGAGATATAACATCAACACTCGAAGATAAAATTCGTATCTCCGCGCGACCATGTAATATCCTCTATGTATTACAGCTCTGAAGATTGATCCATAAAACTTATTATCTTATGATTATCAATGAAATGCCTATATTTCTTTGTTTCAAAAATTTGATATTTTCACATGTGAAAATATCATCACTATGGATACGTACTAGAAAAAAGCTCGAAAAAGCTTTATTTTCTTTTTCATTGAATTTCATATAATAAACAGAATATTACATGGGCGCTGGAAGATCTTTTCAACACTCGAAGATAAAATTAGTATCTCCGCGCGCCCATGTAATATCCTCTATGTAGGTACGATATTTTGATTCCAATATGCATTCTACCTTGCATCCTATTTTTATTTTATTCATTAATATCAGTTTCATTTTTTCATCTCATTACTTTCCATTTTTTCCCAGTTTGGGGATGAGTCATGACACTAACAAGTGTTTTGGTGGATACATCATGAGTGCAGGTCAACAATATGGACCTAATGCTTTCAAATGGTCACATTGTAGCGCTAGAGATCTTCGCGGTGTTATGAGGTAACATACTTGCCCTGTGGTCCATAACTTATAATGTATCCCAAATACGCCACGTTCGATATCTTAAAATTCAGACTTGATTGCGAGGCTATAGTCGTATGGTACTTCATGTATTGTACAAACACGTAGATCACTAAATACTTTTATTGGTAGGAATAAAATGATGTACCATATACGACGTTCCTACCGTTCGGCAATTATAAATTCAGACTTGATTGCGAGGATGTAGTCGTATGGTACTTCATGAATGGTACAATCACGTGGATCACTAAATACTTTTATTGGTAGGAATAAGATGGTATATCATATACGACGTTCCTACCGTTCGGCAATTTTGAAAAAAGTTGCTAGAAATGCTAGTCAGTTCACTACTCAACAACGTTATAATTGTATTCCACACCACAGAAAATACAGCCAATAAGAAAGGAGGAAAGCCGTTGTATATTCGTCGGTATTTCACTCTTCCTTCCCATCATGCACTGTACGTTGAATCTATGCATTTGCATTTTCTATGGTGTGGGATAAAAGGGTTATACAATGGTTTCTCGTGACATACCGTGGATATCCCACTCGTCACTTGTATTTTCTTAATATACACATTAGAAACTACAAGTGAATCGTGGGATATTCCACGATATACCACTCGAAACCATTGTATAACTAGTATGTACAGCACTATATCTACTGATCTTTTTTATTCGGAGAGCCTAGGTATCATACTAGGGTTTTGATATCTGGTCTATTCCAATGGTTCGTTTGCTTTTTACCATCTTTATGCCTCTATTTAAGGGCCAGATTGGAAAAAAAGACACTGTCTTTCTCTGTGTAATAACCCTAATAAAGATTGATTGATTGACTGACTGACTATTTCATTTCCGGTTCATCAGTCGTGCCAAGTGTTACGATGACAAGCCAGCAACTAAAGTACAAATGCCAAAGTACCTCCCTGGATATCTATACGATATGGATCAACAATGCAAGATGGCATTTGGCCCATCTGTCTCAAGTTGTCCCATTATGAAGGTAAAGTGACTCAAAATAAATGACGCATTCATTGATAGTGACGCCATTTTCAAACGTAACCAGGCCTCTGCATTGCGCAACAATTTTAAGATTTAAATCAACTGAGAAATTTCTTGAAAATGATTATTCCTAAAGAAATATTATTTTTGTTATCAAGGTTCGTGGTACTTCTTAAAAAGTACTGGAATTTAGAATTCGATCGAACATCCACCGCAGATTTTTCCCCGCGCTTATCTTTACGTACACACCTTTCACGTGACGTCAAAGCAGCTCAATTTGGAGGACAAAACAAATTGTTTTGTCCTCCAAATTGAGCTGCATTTGGTCGTCAAATAGACCATTTCCGAGATGCGCTTTCAAAAATATCGCAGGCGCAGACATGATCTCGAGTCATTTTCGGGCAGTGCCAATAGCGCGCGTAATCTTGCCCGAAAATGCCTCTTTTTCATGTCTGCGCCTGCGATATTTTCAAAAGCGCTCGTGCATCTCGAAAATGGTCTATTCAAGCACCTTAGAATCTGATGAGTTTGTTTGATTTTTCTAGACAATTTTTTTTAAATTTATCTAGGACAACTGTGGTCTTCTTTTTTGTCTCAAAGGCCATGGCTGTTTCAGCCACTCTTCCCCACCCGTCGATGGCACACCTTGTGGAAAACGAAAGGTAATATTCTGTAATAATTCAGTTCAAGTTTGATAGGGAATTTGCGCCGCCGTCTCTGCTTAAACAAAATAGATAATGGAGTTATCAGTGCGTTGATTCCACAGAAGGACTCTTCTTCCACTGGATTCCAATTGGAATTTAGAAGTTGATTTTTGCGGAGGGAGGAAAAGTGGAGAACCTGGAGAAAACCCTTCGAACACAGTAGAGAATTACAGTAGAGAATTACAAATTAATATATACATAGTCATTACTTTAAATTTTAATTATATATTAATTTGTAAATATTTCAGCCGGCCCGGGGGCTGCTAGGAGTTATTATAATAAAGCTATCTATCTAATTACCAACAAGCAACTCTACTCACATAGGACACTGAGCCGGGCGATTTTTCAAACCGGGTCGCATTGGTGAGACGTGAACGCTCTCACCGCCACGCCACCCGTGTTTTACTGTAGTGAAATGTATTTTTTTTTTTCGAGTTTTGTAAATTCTGTATCCACTTATATCTAGTGGTGCATGCGCGGTAAGTGTGTTGGTGTTGGTAACGATCTTCCACCGGCTGTTGATGGACAATGGAGCAACTGGCAGCACTTCACTCCCTGTTCCAGACCTTGTGGTAGTGGGGTACGTCATCGTGTGAGATATTGCAACAATCCCAGGTAAATTGTTCTTTCATCCATTCAATCATTCATATGCATCTATCCATCCATTTGGCAAATAATTTAAGCAGGCAATCTGAGTGCAATTTTTCATTTATCCATCCATCTGCTCGTTTATGCATTTGTTAACTCGTTTATTTTCTTCATCAATTCATTGGTTTATTTCATATATCCATTTGTTCATTTTATAAGTCCGCAGTATTTTGGCAAGCCGTGTGTTGGTCAAGACAAAGGCAGAGAAGAAATATGCAATTCTCAGGTACGTATAGAAGTCTAACATGATAATTTCGCGCGTGTAACTTGGGAACACTGTTATCTACCTGTCAAGAGTTCTGATTGGTTAGAATATTTGTCTCGATAGTTGATTGAAAACCCGCTATTACAAGAGCCCTTGCAATCAAGGATAACAGTCTATAATATGGCAGCGCAGCTGTAAAGCAATGAAAACCACTTTTTCTATGAAGTAAAATGAAAGAAATTCGGTTTAGGGAGCATGCGCTCTAAACATAATTCAAATTCGAGCATGCGCATTGCATACCAGGTAGCCAGATTTCTGGCATTTCTTCGAGCATGCGCAGTAAGAATGACAGGGCTCTTGGGACGAGAGTGGCTCGTAGTACTTCTGATATTTTAAAAGTAAATAATTAGTTTCTTTCTCTTCAGGAGTGTGCATCCCCAATTAACCCAAGAACAGAACAATGTAGAAAAGTCGGGGCACAGAATTTCTATTATCACGGTAAGCGACTCTTGTTTCAAAAATTTCAAAACATTTTTGTTGCATTATATGTTGGAAATTTGTAGTTAAAAAGTCAATGAAAAAATATCTTGTAGTTGCATTTCAATACATTATTTCTCATTTTGTTAATTTCATGCTGTATAGTGTTATTGTATTGTTGCAATATTGTAATGGTTATTAATAAATTGCAGTTGCATTACTTGAAAATTTAAAATGGTAATTGAACTGAGTGGACTGCAATTTGTGAATAAATTGCACTGCTGAGAGCCAATCAGATTGCAGGATTTGCTTGTGATTACAAGATGGATAAAATTAAATTTTTGTTAAATTTCACCAAAATATTTTATCTAGTATAGTTACGCATTTTAATATTAATTCTCATTTTATTTTATTTTATTTATTGTAAAGCGCAGTTAAACTCTACGGAATTGGCGCTCAATGAAACATTATTATTATTATTATTATTATTATTATTATTATTATTATTATTATTATTATTATTATTAAAAGATTGTGTTTCCTGAAACTAGACATTCACCTCTAGATAGAAGTTAAATATATTGATATTTTCAAACATATTTCATAACGCGCTTTGCGCTTTGGGGAATCAAGAGTAATGTACTGGTAGCGCGCGCACTTGCTTTACACTTAATTCCTGGTTCGACGCTAGACTTGCCCAAAATTGACCTCTACACAGAGGGCGACTTTGCGACAGTCTAGTTCGATGCCTAGCTGGCTAGCCACTCAATCCTCTTCACTTAAACCGTTGCATAGGTCTACTGGACTTTTATTAATTGTCATGTGTTTTTATTATCCAATAGCTCCTAGTCCGTGCGCACTGTTCTGCATCGAAGGATCTTATGCCAAGGGGCATGGTCCTGTGATAGATGGAACTCCCTGCTATCAAAACAAAGATATCAAAGACGTTTGTATAGGAGGACAGTGCCGCGTGAGTAACATTCTTATAGACGCATCAAGAGTTCCGCGCTGCTACTGAATGCGCATGCTCAGGGGATTAAAAAGTGGGATAATATTTTGTATAATATGCAACTTTTTTCGGCATATTTGATTCAGAATTCGCTTAACGGTACGCGATCTTGAATATTTAATGAAATTTATACTTGACAAGAAAGATACAACTAAAATATAGCGTATTTTACAAATTTTATCCCACTTTTTAATCCCCTGAGCATGCGCTTAGAGCAGTAGCGCGGAACTCTTGATGCGTCTATACCCCACCCAAAGTCAACTTGCTTTTTCATTGTACAATTTAAGAATATATCATATGACTAGAAACATATTTTCTATTTTGTTCCAGAGAGTTGGCTGTGACAATGTACTTGAATCAGATAATCCTAACGATCGATGTGGGGTATGCGCTGGTAATGGGGATACTTGTAGTGGTATAATCACTAAAAATTACACTAAAGACTACAGGATATATGGTATGTTTTGTTATTCATTGTGAGCTTTAAAGATTAATATTGTATAAAAAAGAGCGTATAGTAGGGAAAGGTTAGACAGTTAACGCATAAACTATGAAACACGTGCGCAGCAACGCATTCAGAAAAGATAAGAAGAAAACGAAAAAGAAAAGCAAGCAAGGAAAGAAGGAAGGAAGGGAGGAAGGAATTGAAGGAAGAGGGAAAGAAGCAAGGAAGCAAGGAAGGAAGGGAGGAAGGAATTGAAGGAAGAGGGAAAGAAGCAAGGAAGCAAGGAAGCAAGGAAGCAAGGAAGCAAGGAAGCAAGGAAGCAAGGAAGCAAGGAAGCAAGGAAGCAAGGAAGCAAGGAAGCAAGGAAGCAAGGAAGCAAGGAAGCAAGGAAGCAAGGAAGCAAGGAAGCAAGGAAGCAAGGAAGCAAGGAAGCAAGGAAGCAAGGAAGCAAGGAAGCAAGGAAGCAAGGAAGCAAGGAAGCAAGGAAGCAAGGAAGCAAGGAAGCAAGGAAGCAAGGAAGCAAGGAAGCAAGGAAGCAAGGAAGCAAGGAAGCAAGGAAGCAAGGAAGCAAGGAAGCAAGGAAGCAAGGAAGCAAGAGTACTGTAGTCATATATTATAGAAATTGTTTTCCTCTCTTTTTGTTTATGGCTCACTTTGTCTCTGTTCAGGACCAACAAACCCAGATCTAATGTTCACCATCCCTGTTGGTGCAAAAGACGTCATGATAAGAGAACTTGGAAAAACCATCAATTTCATAAGTAAGATAGATACATAGAATTGTGTATATGAATAATACTACATGGCAATAATTACCATAGAAACCAAAGGCATAGGCATCATTTTTGCTGAGAATCGTTGGGAATCGACAATTTTCTCGGATATGAGAGGATAAGGTCGATCGGGACCTATCGGTAAATAGACCTCTTAAGCTGCTTTGTTTGTGGGGAGGGGTCCGGAATGTACAAAATATTCTCTGGTGAGGAGGGGGCGGGACTGTACACAATATTCTCTGGTGGGGAGGGGTCGGGACTGTACACAATATTCTCTGGTGGGGAGGGGTCGGGACTGTACACAATATTCTCTGGTGGGGAGGGGTCGGGTTCTGTACACAATATTCTCTGGTGTGGAGGGGTCGGGACTGTACACAATATTCTCTGGTGGGGAGGAGTCGGGACTGTACACAATATTCTCTGGTGGCGAGGGGTCGGGACTGTACACAATATTCTCTGGTGAGGAGGGGTCGGGACTGTACACAATATTCTTTGGTGGGGAGGGGTCGGGACTGTACATTCTTTCAAGTGCGGTGTGGTTGATACTTGTGTAGATTGACACAAACACACAAAAGACATAGTACTGATATTTCATTGATTCAGGTCTCAAGCTCGATCCCAATTCAACCAGCCCATACCTGATTCGTGTCCCTAGCTATACGAGCACCATCAAAAGCGCAGGAACTGTCATCAAGCACTACATGACTGGCTATCATAGCGAAGAGTGGATTCATATCAAAGGTCCCACCACACAGCCACTCTATGCTATGGTAAAACTATTTTGTCACTTTGAACTCCCGTATGCTGCTGTTGTTGCTGCTACTCCTGCCGCTGATGCTGATGCTGATGCTGATGCTGATGCTGATGCTACTGTTGCCGCTGCCGCTGCCGCTGATGATGATGCTGATGCTGATGCTACTACTGCTTCCTACTGCTATTGCTGTTGCTACCGCTACAGTAACTTCTGCTGCTGCTGCTGATGCTATTACAGCTGCTACTGCTGCTGCTGCTGACGAAGATGATGCTACTACTATTCATGCTGCATGCGCTGTTACTGACACTACTGCCCTGTTGTTGTTAATTGCGCTAGCGGTTTGAGTTAATGTTTCTCCTGTTGCTGTTGTTATCATCACTGTACGTTGCTGTACCTACAGTTGTTGTTGTTGTCGTTGCTGTGGCTGTTCATGTTGTTGCTGAAGCAATTATTTTTTGTAATTATCTTTGCTAATACACTTAGACTTCTTTGTAAAGTTTTTGAATTACAAACCCCTACACACGAACATATATTCTACAGTGAAACGATTGAAATATTAAAATGTTGTTTATTCAAAATATTTTCTTTTGTAGTTCATTTACACTGGCCGAACCAAAAATCCAGGAATTTCTTGCAAATATTCCCTCCCTGGAAAGGCAACGATAACAGCATACGAGTGGAAAGTTGCTCGAGGAAAGAAATGCAGCGCTACTTGTGCAGAAGGTAAGATATTTACATCCACTTTAAACCAAGTCTATCAATTGTTCACGTTGAAAAAAATTCCTTCATAGGAAATTTCATTCTTGAAGAAATTCATAAGTACTTCTTATTCAGATCGAACATCATGCATCCGTACATCCTTGCTTGCCTCCTTGCTTCCTTGCTTCCTTGCTTCCTTGCTTCCTTGCTTCCTTGCTTCCTTGCTTCCTTGCTTCCTTGCTTCCTTGCTTCCTTGCTTCCTTGCTTCCTTGCTTCCTTGCTTCCTTGCTTCCTTGCTTCCTTGCTTCCTTGCTTCCTTGCTTCCTTGCTTCCTTGCTTCCTTGCTTCCTTGCTTCCTTGCTTCCTTGCTTCCTTGCTTCCTTGCTTCCTTGCTTCCTTGCTTCCTTGCTTCCTTCCATTCCTTTTTCATTCATTCATTCATTCGTTCATTCCCTTATTTCCAAGGTGAGATACATCACATCATTACATGTCATCGTGAAGACGACGGCACTGCAGTTGGAACCCGATTCTGCGATCAGAACACGAAGCCCCCGTCACGTGAGCCTTGCAACACGCAACCTTGTGCTCCTGAGTGAGTACCTTCTTCTTGTGTCATTCTTTTCATTTATCTTCATTCGCATAAATCGAGCTTCAAAAAACAAACAACTAAATTAAAAGACTGTATAAATTGAAAGAGAATTTGAGTTGATTAACTGCTGAACCAGGTGATCTGAGGAAAAGCGATTAGCCAATCAGATGAGACTAGGAATATATTTTCATAGGTCAGGTTAATATTCGTGGTTTTTTTTTATTAAAGAATTACCGTTGAAACGATCTCGAAGAAGCTGCCGAAAAGTTTTCTCGATTCCTTGGCAGGATTTAACTAAAATTTCCACACCTTACGCTGCTCTTTTGTCCTTGGCAATCTCTAGGATGCTTTGAACCTGAAGAAAATCCATTTATCTGTTATTCATAGTGTCTCGTTTTCAATAAGAAAAGACTTATTGGCGAGAAAGTCGCTCATAATTAGCCTATTTTCAAGATGGCCGCCATGAAGCTCAAGTGAATTGAGCGTACGGTGGATGATGGGATTGATTGTTTTTCAGATCAGGAAATCATGCTTTGCGCGCCTAGTCAGATCACCTGGAAGTTTGTGTACAATATATACTGACAGTACGTATTGTGTTTGCTAATCAAAACAAGACTTGTTGCTATTCCCTCTCTTTTTGTTTTGCAGATGGAAGACTGGTGACTGGATGATGTGTTCCAAAAGCTGCGCCGGTGGACAGCAAAGACGCTCAGTGCAATGTCAACAAAAAGTCACTCAGGAGAGATACACAAAGCTGCCTGCTTCATCTTGTAGCCAGCCACAACCCATCGCAGTCAAGGCGTGCAATAATCATCAATGCCCAGTCTACTGGAAGAAAGGTCAATGGAACAAGGTACGATAGGAAAAAGTTGTGATAAAAATTAAATTTTACACCGTAAAAAATAAGAAAGATCACTTACTGACGTTTACTCCGACGAAGGACTAGCGTCCGAAACGTCAGTAAGTGATCTTTCTTATTTTTCACGGTGTAAAATTTACCTTTTTATCTCAACTGTTTCATTAGAAACACCGACGCAGCCCACACTAGCTTACCGCTAGTTATCATCTATTTACGATAGGAAATGTTGGGGCTATCGTTAGGTGTTAATGGTGAAGCGTAAGAATGCGCGGTTTGACTGTAATTACTTACTTATTCTCTATCTATTTATGCTGCTGATAAGACATTATCCATCTATTATTAAACAGCTATTTCAAAAAACGTTGAATACCGCATACTGCATACTGAATAGTGCATTCCAAGACCAAACGCATTTTGGATCATGTAATATTGTCTAAAGAAAAAAATATATAATTACTTTCCATCCGAAACAATGTACTAGCTACATATAGAGAGCACATTGCTGTATATTTACTTTTTAATTCAAATCCATGAGACGACCCACAATTCCCTTTGGTCTTGGAATGCAGTATGCAGTATGCAGTATATATGCAGTATGCAGTATGCAGTATGCAGTATGCAGTATGCAGTATGCAGTATGCAGTATGCAGTATGCAGTATGCAGTATGCAGTATGCAGTATGCAGTATGCAGTATGCAGTATGCAGTATGCAGTATGCAGTATGCAGTATGCAGTATGCAGTATGCAGTATTCAACGTTTTTTGACATAACTGTACAAGAATCGATAGAAACTACAGAGACACATGTACACAAGAAATTATCAACCAAAAAAAGCTTGTTATCTTGTTATCGCTAATCACCACCGCAAGTACAGTGATAGCGCAGCTCAACGGGGTCGAACTGAAAGCAAGTGAAGGCGCCTCTGGCTGCCGCTACAGTCCATGTATAAAAAACCTAAACGTTTTTAGAAAAAAACAATTTACCCATAAATAACTTGTTTTTTTCCAGTGCTCTGCTGAATGTGGAGGAGGTACAACAAACCGCACTGTGACATGTGAACAAACATTGCTCAACTCTTCGATTATCAGTCTGGATGATGCGAAGTGTTTGACTAAACTGGGCGGCATGAAACCAGCTGAAAGACAAGATTGTAACACCATGGATTGTTACGTGTGGGATATCAAATACTCTTGTAAAGTGTGCACCGGTAAGAAATGGTGACAGACAAACAGACAAACAGACAAACAGACAAACAGACAAACAGACAAACAGACAAACAGACAAACAGACAAACAGACAAACAGACAAACAGACAAACAGACAAACAGACAAACAGACAAACAGACAAACAGACAAACAGACAAACAGACAAACAGACAAACAGACAAACAGACAAACAGACAAACAGACAAACAGACAAACAGACAAACAGACAAACAGACAAACAGACAAACAGACAAACAGACAAACAGACAAACAGACAAACAGACAAACAGACAAACAGACAAACAGACAAACAGACAAACAGACAAACAGACAAACAGACAAACAGACAAACAGACAAACAGACAAACAGACAAACAGACAAACAGACAAACAGACAAACAGACAAACAGACAAACAGACAAACAGACAAACAGACAAACAGACAAACAGACAAACAGACAAACAGACAAACAGACAAACAGACAAACAGACAAACAGACAAAAGTAATGATTAACGACTGAAACCATGTCAACTCATTCTATCACCAGCGACTAAAGGGTATTACCATCTCGGTTGCTATGGTGACAAGAAAGCAAGATCCCTTCCAACGTTACTATCGACAAATCTCCACGGTGATAAGATTACGAAGTGCTACCAATTAGCCAAAAGCAAGGGCTATAAGATATTTGCCGTTCAAAATACAAAAGAATGCTGGTCTTCAAAGACTGGAAATGAAACCTATGACAAATATGGGACGTCTACTCTGTGTCAAAATAACCTTGGAGGACAGTGGGCCAACGATGTTTATAACATCGGTAAGTCAGACCTGATTGGCTGGTAACTTTTATAGCCTGGGTGTCCGAAGCTGGCTCGTTCCAGGCCTCCTCGGTCGTCAGTTTCGTTATCCTACGCGGCCGAGAGAGCCTAAAGCACAGCGTAGGAAGCCTCCTTTGATGCGAAAAATTTGATTGAATGTTGTTCTTATTTGGGCGTTGCTCATATTCTAAAATAATTGAATCTTAAGATAAAATGCTCACTTACTAGAATGGCAGTTTACTTCTCAGTTTTATTTTCTGTTAAAAATTGTGTCAAATTTCTGTTAAAAACTCTGCGCGATCGACTAAATGGCTCTGTAATTCTCTGTAGATAGCTTACATTGAGGAACCGGTTTTTTTGTGAATTTGGCGGGAAAATCTGGCGCCAAGCTAAGACGCGCGCGCTCGCCATCTATCCCATACACCTCAGCCTAAGACTACATTTCTGCCTGCTTCTCTTTTTTATTGCATTATCTTCGAGAGAAAGAATTGTAAACCTAAAGGATTTATTTACTTACGTACATTACTTACATTACGAACACTACTATATTCGCTGCATTTCTGTCTTTCTTCTCTCTTTTATTGCATTATACTCGAGAGAGAAAATTGAAACCTAAAGGATTTATTTACTTACGTACATTTTTAGTACGAGAAAAAGAGTTCTTTCGCATTGGATGCTTTAAAGACAAACGCATCAAAGCAAGGCGCCCGCTACCCAAGCTTTTAAGCAATTACAGAGACTACATCGATTGGAAAGATATTTCCAAGACTGTCAAGAAATGTTCAGAAGATGCCTGGAAAAGTAGGCTTCCAGTGTTTGGTGTGCAATATTATGGTGAATGCTGGTCAGGACCGCTGGGACACAAAAGCTATGACATAGACGGCCCCAGTAATACATGCTGGGAAGGAGTGGGTGGAAGTGGATCAAACTATGTCTATGCTTTCTCTCGTAAGTGTTATATTGAAATAATGCTAGTTTTTTACGACTAGATATCAATGGTATTTGTTATGTTCATTGTAACCACGAGCGCCCTTAATTTAAGTAATAGATTGCCATGGCAACCTAAAGATAAATAATTTAATTTGATAGTGTATTTTGCAAGTCTTTACTTCTTCCATTTTCTTCCATTTTTTTTCTTTCTGTTCTTCCTTCCATACATTTATCCATCCATGCATCCACCTTTACTTCCTTCCTTTCTTCAATCCATCCATCCATCCATCGATCCATCGATCCATCCTTCCATCCATCCTCTTTCTTTCTCCTTTTGATTCTCATCCCATCTTAACCCTTAACCATATTTATTTCCCATTTAGGTAAGGTTGTTCCACCAACCATCACATGCCGTCACGTGGTCAGCAACATCAAAGTCCCGGATACTAAGTGCACCACAACAAAACCTGAACCCGAACTGCGACTTTCCCACGACGTGTGCCGAACTGGACAATAATTATAATGTAGCTACGAAAATATACAAGGTTAGAAGATTTGAAGTTTTAAATATGTATAATGTAGTAATCAATTTTCCTCCACTAGTATACATGCTTTTCTTAATTATATATCAAAGCTTTAGAAAAATAATTGCTACTAAGGGGGAGGGGGAGGGGAATGACAAAAGCGCGCGAGCCATAAGACAAGACAGAATCTATAGAATCCAGTACATAGTAGGAACCGTAGCGTGCTTTCAGATCGTAGGGGGTTGGCATGCGTTTGTGAATAATTGGCTCCTGTCATGAGCAAATCAACATTTCACCATCCGGCCCATCAATCCATAAGAAACGCAAAAAAATTCCCAAGTGAGGCGTGCGTCCGCAACCCCGCGCACCCCACCCCCTCCCCCCAGGGCGATTTTAAATACGATTTTTGCGGCGATATTAGATACGATTTTTGAGGCGATTTTGGTCATAGTCAAAAAAGGTAAAGAATTAACTTGTTAATTTTTATTCAGGACACCAAGATTACCTGGGCAAATGTCTCTTTAGAAGCATAAGACAAGATTTATTATATTTTCAAAAAATCGCAGCAAAAATCGCTGCAAAAATTTCCAGCGTAAACAGGCCTTTACAAAACTTTTTCCAATAATTGAAATAAGCATTAAGCTTTAAAATGCATGCTATTTCAAATTCCAATAACATGCTATGACGCCAATTGCATCATAGTTACCTACTGAACGTACATAAGAATGCATGTAAAAATAATATGTTGTTTGACATTTTGGAAGTCAGTTGTTCGTCGGAGTAAAAGAGGAATATAGAAGCCTTTGTTCAGCTATTCCTCATCAGCTTCTCTTGTTATTTCAACCAGCATGGTGGCTGTTTCATTATTATTTATATCTCAAGGGATTTTGAGTCATTTAGTTGCACCCCAAAAATATCAGGTGTTGCCAAGCTACTGTAGCTATCAACTAATCAACGTTGTAGAACGAACAGTAAATTATTTATACATGTATTTTCAGGGATGAATTATAACGGTTTCTTCTAAAGCTACTAATCGTTCAAAATCAACATATTTTTTCCCTTAACATTATACCCAACGTAATAATAAACAATTATTGGATGAGGTTGAGCATGATATCGTAAATTATCAAGACCAAGGCCGTGTTATCTGGCCGTGTTAAGCCGTGTTATAAGCCGTAGGCTGAGGCGGATATTAAAGATGGTCGAGGTCTTGATATTTACGATATCATACGAAAACCGAATTCAATAATTGTTTTATTATACATTTTGTGAACTAAGAATAAAGATTTAATTCTGCTTTCGAAAAAATAGCAAACGTATTCCCATTTTCATAATTGTGACTTTTGAACTCGACATGATAAATGTATGATAATACATTTATCATGTCGAGTTCACACGATATCAGGGATTGGCTGAGGGCTATTGGCCAATCAGAAGCGAGACAGTGAGTAAAATGTTATTACTAAAAGTATAATTGTTTTTTCCTTTTTTGTTTCAGCGTATTTACTACAAGCCATCCATGGCCAAGTACTAATAATATGTAAAAAGATAATCCTAAGATTATAACACGTATAAATACTAAAATAAAATGAGTGAAGCTAGGTACATAGCTTTGTTTGTCATTGTTTTGTGAGTTATTTGGGATGACTGTCTGTTCGTTTACCGCATGCTGGCAAGACACTATAATGAATAGGTTTGAAGACAGTGAAAATAGAGCTCACAATAGAGCTACCAATTATGAAATTGTTTTCAAGCCAAAATGTTTTGAACAAGATGATAAGTCAAAAACAAAGAAGAAAAAAACGCACACAGATATAGATGTCAATATTGACATTGGGGGAAGGGGTATCGGCACGGATCACGAAAACTAAAAAAGAACGATAACGGCTCACGAAAAATATCAAACATTCAAATTCAAGAAAATTCACGATTCACGACGTTCAAACCATGCATACCGCACCTGTGGACATGTGCAAGGGAAGTCATTAGGCGGATAAAATGGGACTTAATTTCAAAACAATATATAATCAAGAGGTCTTAGACTCATGCAGAGGCCAAGTGAAGTCCACAACTAGAGGAAAGAAACCGCTAGAATTATAAGGCTAGCGTTGCGTGGTACAAGTTAAGTCATATTCGATTCCCTGCTGTTTTAACACCTGCATTTAAAGAGATTTGGCGGAGTAAATATCGAGTCACTTTTGAAAGTTTTCCAGTGTGTCAATAATACTCCATAGGTTTATTCAGCTGAACGACTTCGAAAAAAAAGCTCGGCCCTCGTTTGCCAGTAACTTCTAACTAAAGGTAGGTCAGTGAAGTTGATATTGATAATAATTTTCCTGATTCTAAATGAGTTTTAGTGTTATACAAAGTTCTCAAAATGATTCAAAATATTGGACATGCAAAATAGAAAAAAAGATTAAAAACAAACAGCAAAAACTATTTTAAGACCAAAAATACTCATCAAACACTGGAGAAAAAAGAAAAAAAATAACTGATAGACTCAATTTATAGGTTTTTTTTTGTAAGTTTGTACTTCGACTGAGGTGAAAGTGCCTAACAGCTCTGCTATTTTTCGCTCTCTTAGCTCAAAAAATGTTAACCTGGGGTAAATATGAAGTCCTAACTCAGTAGTAGTTGACTATATACTTAAAATTATCGAAAAAGCTTTTGTAGGAAGTGAAAAATCAATTAAGTTAACGTTACGAATTTATCATGAGACAAGTCTAGTTTACTTCATACAGAGTTCCCAACGTACATACAAGTACAAGAAAGAAAGAAAAAAATGCTTGATTTTCATTCAGTGTTCAAAATATTCGAATTCTAAATTTACGAAAGCTCCATCGCTTTAATGGGAATTTTCAGAGTATTTTAGCATTTCATTTAGAAGATTATGTTGCTATAATAAGGCTTACTTAAAAACAAACTATACTAGACAAAATACTCCAAACAAAGACGACATATCCGAGATAGCGAGAAATTTTAGAAAAAAAGATTTTTTTTTCATGCGCAGCTCAGCAGAATGAACACACTTCTTCTCGTGGTCGTCGCTGCCATTAGCAACCTTAATCTTTTCGCTTCCTCTACTACAATATACACTGGCAAGTTCAACCAAAGTGATTACGAAGCAGATGTAGGACTAGAAGGCCATCTCATCAAAGTCACGAAAGAGGAGAATGGGGCTATAGGATGCTTCAGTCAGTGTTTGTTGGAATGTGGCTGTTTGTCTTACCAGATCTATGGGAATAGTTGTGAGCTTTTGAGTGAAACCAAAACAACTTCTGCTGATTCAAGCAGCTTCAAGCCAAAGCCTGGATATAAATATTTCGAGTTGAAGCAAACCTTCAAACAGAAGGTACATAATAATAATAATAATAATAATAATAATAATAATAATAATAATAATAATAATAATAATAATAATAATAATAATAATAATGATAATAATAATGATAATAATAATAATGATAATAATAATGATAATAATAATGATAATAATAATGATAATAATAATAATAATAATAATAATAATAATGATGATAATAATAATGATAATAATAATAATAATAATGATAATAATAATGATAATAATAATGATAATAATAATAATAATAATAATGATAATAATAATAATAATAATGATAATAATAATAATAATAATAATAATAATAATAGTCATAGACACACTGTTAGGAGCCCTAAAATAGGAGCCCTACATTCAGTTACAGCCGCGAAGATATATTTTATTCGCAATGATGTGGTTCAGTTAACTAAAATACTGAGTTGGCTTTTATTCTTTGGTGCATGGGGCTTGATTAAATCACCTCCGTATATTTTGGCTTTAAACTGATTGGCATAGAGATACCCTTTTTTGTTGTTGTTGTTTTAAAACTAATTTCTTTAGTTTCATTTGTTCGTTTGTTCCTTCTTTCAATCGTTTTTCCTTTGTTCCTTCCCTCCTTCCTTCGTTCTTTTCTATTTTTTTCTTCCTTGCTTGCTTACTCATCGCCAGTTAAAATTTGCTTCATTGCTTCGATGCATGCTTGCTTCCTTGCTTGCTTGCTTCCTTGCTTCCCTGCTTCCTTGCTTCCTTGCTTCCTTGCTTCCTTGCTTCCTTGCTTCCTTGCTTCCTTGCTTCCTTGCTTCCTTGCTTCCTTGCTTGCTTGCTTCCTTGCTTCCTTGCTTGCTTGCTTCCTTGCTTCCTTCCTTCCTTCCTTGCTTGCTTCCTTGCTTCCTTGCTTGCTTGCTTCCTTGCTTGCTTGCTTCCTTGCTTGCTTGCTTCCTTGCTTCCTTGCTTCCTTGCTTCCTTGCTTGCTTGCTTCCTTGCTTCCTTGCTTCCTTGCTTCCTTGCTTCCTTGCTTCCTTGCTTGCTTGCTTGCTTGCTTCCTTGCTTGCTTGCTTCCTTGCTTGCTTGCTTGCTTGCTTGCTTCCTTGCTTGCTTGCTTGCTTGCTTGCTTTCTTGCTTGCTTGCTTGCTTGCTTGCTTGCTTGCTTGCTTGCTTGCTTCCTTGCTTGCTTGCTTCCTTGCTTCCTTGCTTCCTTGCTTCCTGACTTCGTTACTTCGTCCCCCCTTTCTTCAGTTTTATTTTATGCGCATTTCTTGGTCGCAAGAAGCGCATCACGGTGTCTATTGTATTTCTCATGTAAATTTTCCTCGTTTGTCAACAGAACACTGGCGGAAGTTGCAGTAACGGTTGCTGTAGTCAAAAATCTTGCCTTAACGGAGGCGAGTGTACAGAACAGTGCAGCGATGTCAAGCGCAAAATCAGTTGTAAGTGTAGTTCCGGTTTTGGCGGTAAACTTTGTGAAATTCCACCATCTTGCGACAAATTACCAAGTGGATCCCCATCTGGAGTATATACCATCACGAGCCCTCTCAATAAAATGAAAGTTTACTGCGACTTTACGTCGGAGCCTGGATTCATATGGACTTTGATCGAGTCCTTTGTATTTGCCGAAGAAACTCGAAAAAAATACTCTAGGAAGTCTTTCCATGTAGATTTTCCTCGTGGAGAAACGAATCTCAATTGGACTGACTATCGTATGTCTCTCAATAACATGAGACACATCGAAACACATTCCACGCACTGGAGAGCAACCTGCAAGTTTGAATCCGATGGTCTAAGATATGATGATTATCTTCGTGTAAACAAAGCCAGTCAGCGTCTTCTGCAAGAGATTCCTGGGAAATGCATCCGGTATGAAGTGATCAGCGCGCGAAACATTAGTTGTAAGAACTGCACAGGTTATATCAATAGTGAAGGATACCATGTTTTTGGAGACAGCACTAATGGGAAACGTCTAATTCCTCCTTGTGACTGGGACGGCACACCTGGAGCTGTAATATCAGACGTAGTGGGTTTATTATTCCCTGATGGCGAAGAGATCTTTGGGGTATACGAAGTGTTCAACCCACTCCACAGGTGTAGCTCATCCGCCAGTGCAACCACGAATTGGTGGTTGGGAAAAAAAGTAGAGAGGTCATTATTAACTGTGAAAAAGACCGAAGCCGTGGCAAAGCAGCAGAATTTACAATTAGCAAAGCAGTAACGTATATTTAACGATTATTCTGGTTTCAAAACTGCAACACTTGAGGACAAGGCCATATTACAACCAAAATATGATTATACATCTATAGTAGCTCAAATTGATTTGGCGTCCATGACAACGATTCACTCTCTGAAATGTGATCCAACACGCCTGTGGTAGCACTGATCAATATCACCATGACGACAATTGTCAAGATAGACAAGGACAAGGACAAGGACAAGGACAAGGACAAGGACAAGGACAAGGACAAGGACAAGGACAAGGACAAGGACAAGGACAAGGACAAGGACAAGGACAAGGACAAGGACAAGGACAAGGACAAGGACAAGGACAAGGACAAGGACAAGGACAAGGACAAGGACAAGGACAAGGACAAGGACAAGGACAAGGACAAGGACAAGGACAAGGACAAGGACAAGGACAAGGACAAGGACAATTAAATAATCCTTACACTCACTAAACACTAAACGCTTATTCACGTTATGGTCCAAAAAAAAAAAAATATATATATATATATATATACATATATATATATATATTCCCATCTGGAATTTTAGCTTCATTAAATTGTTAGTAACGTACTGATCGAATGTACCAGTCAAGTGTCAGTGGGGTAGGGAGAGTAGAGCTGGAGGGGGATGTATAACCTAAGGGGGATGGGGATTCCACCACTGAAAACCACAGGGGCTCCATCAGTATGACGTCATAGATCGAGCGATTATGTGCTTGCCACTTCGTTTTAATACCATTTTTATATTAAAAAGCCCCTAAAAAGCGTTCATGTCCTCCAGCTCACCTCATAGTTTTGCGCATGTCATTATGCGTGCGTCGCTAGTCAGAAAACTCTAGTCTATTTTCCCTAGTCTCCTCCGCAGCCTTTTTTAGGGTCGTCACGCAACGCTCTCTCCTCACTAACACGTGTGGGGAGAGAGCGCTGCGTGACGATCCTAAACACAGCTGCGGCTGCGGGGAACCATGCGGGGGAGACTAATCCTTCCCAGGCCCCTCGCGTAATTAACATTTTGGCGCGCTTTTTCGACATCCAAAAAAATCCATTCAAATTTGTTCTTTTTCAAATAAAATTCCTTTTTATTTAATCATTCGGTTAAAATTTGTTAAATTTATTGACAAAAGTTACAATCTAGGGATAACATGAGCTATGTTTAAATTTTTTTAATTTTTTTTTGAAATGATAATCGAATCAGCGGTATACCAATCAGAAAGGCATGCTCGTTTCCAAGAACTACAGAAAAATAACTCCCTCAATAATTCAGCGATTGCTTGTGGTCTGGTGGTAATATAGAAGTTTTAAGACTCTGATTTCAAAGTCTAGTATCTAATTGATAGATATAATCATCATCACCCAGATCGGATAATATTTTGGTGAAGAAAAACCACAGTGTTTTCATCGATGGTTCAGGGAATTTCGTGTTTCTTCCCTCGCTTTTCACCCGGGTTTTTCTGAATATGAATGTCGATGAACATGGAAACACAGACTTTCTAACTCGTTATACTTCGCATTCATCGCGGCATTCAAGTCCAGATAAAAGCTCAGACCAAGATGGACTTCAGTTCGGTTCTCCGTTGTTCGCGATGCTTAACAACAGCTCGGAGAAGCAGTTTTGCAGACGAGATAATGTCGATCAATGTCTTGCATATTTGAATCAGGTAAGGAAAAATCTTTACTTGTTTAACTAGTGATAATTTGTTAATATCCTACATTCATGTAAGTGACAAACGAATGTCTTAACTAAAATGAATAGCATTTAACCTTTTGTTTACAGAACATTTCTTTATAATTTAAAACGTCATGGAGTGGTCTTCTAGTCATTCTTATTAGTCAAATTTTACCCTAAAATCTAACTTTCTTTTCCTCCAACACTTTCGTTGTAAATATTCACTTTCCTAGACAAAACATTTTTACTTTCAGCGCTACATGAGATATGCCAAAATTCATTTTTCTAAGATGAATTTTTCCATGTTAAATTTTAGCCAAAATTATAGTAGTATGAAAAGTTGTTGTTCTCTAAGCTTATTTACAGGGGAAGTACATATAATACACTAAGATTCAAAAATTAAGGGTGCCATACACATCAAAACAAAAAACATTTATTTATTGTCAAGATGTCCACAGGATACTAGACTTAGCTGTTTCAATTCCTATTCTAATCAGTAGTTTTTGAATAAATTTGTTTTTTAATGAATTGAAGTTTATTATTTACCACACATCAATGAGCTATTTGAATTTGGGATATAAATATTTTTTAGTATACGAAGAACATCTGCCATAACATTGTTGAGGGAACAATTGCAGTACTCGTATATTAGAGTATAGTGCTCATTGTAAATTGGGATGCATTTTAAATTAATTTTTGGAAATTTTTGTAACATTTCTTGATATGAACAATGTGCAAGATTTAGTGATAATGATCACACATGCTACTAAAACTGAGTGTAAAATTGCAACTATATTGTATATTTATAATCATAAATGTAGGATAACCATTAAATATTTCTCTATGCTCTGCATTTTACGTTATTGTCAGTATACTAAAATATTTTAACTGGATATATGGATGGATAGTAAGATTTACCATTTGTGTTTATTTTTTTTTTTTAATTTCTAGGAACTCTGCATCCTTGGTTTCAATCCGCTTTTTACTCCTTCTCGAAATGGTAAAGAGCTTTCTGACACATTCGACATTGTCAGGCTTATAAATTGTACTCATGAACTTCTCCAGCTTCAACAGCAGAGCTCCAAAGTCAGGACATCATTGGAAGAGAGGTGAGTTGTTATCGAAGTTGTTTGGCTCATGATTTCCATAGCAACTTACAGTTTTCACACAATATTTATTGTTTTATAGAAACAAATCCAAAATCAACAGATCCATGAGCTTTCCAAACCAAGTAAATTTTGCTTATATAAGCACTTGTGCAGCATTTCAATCTAAAAAAAAAAAAAAAAATTTTAGCATTGAGCTTGTGTATTAGTTAACATTACTTGTCAAATGATATTTCTTTTGGTCTTTAAGTCTTTTTTCATAAGACAACCTTTTTGCCAATGACTGTATAACTTTCAGTTTTTCAAGCTCCCCCTCACCCAACGACACCCACAAACCCTGCATTTCATTTTTAGAACTGTTCTCTTTAGTACTAGCATGCTGGCATTTACTGTCCTGTTTCTTATTTTCTGACTAGAATTCCCCATGATTGTGTGTTTTATTTTTACCAGGAATCTTAGATCAGAATGTGATAATGAATATCTGATACAAAATCAAAAGAGGCTTAAGGTAAATATATATAAATATTGTCATGGTTCCTTGAAACATTCCCATTGACTAGGTTCTGGATTCAGTAAAAAATATCAGACCAACAAATGTATTAAAGGGAAGCACAGGGGGTGTAGCGGTGAGAGTGCTCAACTTTCACCAATGCTTCTCGGATTCGGGTTTCACTGGGCTTGGTCTTGAAGGTGCGTAGAGTTGCTTGTTGGTTCTCTTCCTCCCTAAAAATCAAGATCCCTAAAAATCAACTCCTAAATTCCAGTTTGCTCCTGGTATTCCAAGTAATTGGAGCTTAGCTCTGTTATGAGTGTCCCATGCTGTGATACAACAGCCAAAGCTTTATAATAGAAATAGAAAATGAAGCCAGCAACATTACCTCAATAAATAGATTTTCATTGACATTTATCTACTAGGCGCAAGTTGAAAGCCTTGAACGAGAGTTGGCCATGTCCAATGAAAGAGAAAGACAACTAAAAATTAAGGTCACGAAGACAAAAGAACAACTGAAAAATGAAAAAGATGAGGTAGGTTCTATTAATAATTGTTTTCAATAAAAATATTCCTTTAAAAAGTTTGGATTTTATCAAAGTAACCCTGAAACAACCTCTGGGCTTATCTACGTCAGGGCATGGCAGATCATGTTACGAAAAACTATAATTGCAAATTTTTGCTGATTATGTATTACCTCACATTAGGTCAAAAGGCTAAAGTCCAACTATCAGCAGTTTCATAATCAGATAAGCCACGAAAATAAGAAAAAGGAAAAAGAAGTTGTGCGACTAAAAGAAAGGGTGCATCAGGTAAATAGTTTCCTTATAATTATTTTTATTATTATTTTAAAATTTGTGTTAAATGTTACTTTCTTGGCTGGTTGAAATTGTATGATGGCTGTTTATTGAAATTGAGACAAATTCTGTTTATTTTCAAGATGCTCACTGATAAAAGTCAAGAAAAGAGAATTGGAATGGAGATCCTTAATTCTTTACAAAGAGCTGATGGGAAAAGGGCAATGTGGAATACTGGAAATAGGTATATCATTTTTGATAAAGTTATTCATCCCATCCTTCCATCCTGACCATCCATTCAATCCATTCCATCCCACTCATCAATACATCCCATTCATGCTTCCATCCATCCATGCATCTATCCATCCATCCATTCATCCAATTTATTCTATCCATCTATTCCATCCATCCATCTGTGCATCTCAATCATCAATCCATCCCATCCATCCATCCATCCATCCCATCCCATCCATCCATTTCTCAATTCCCCAATTCATTCCTTTGATTCATCTATCCAGCCATGTATCCATTCCTTCACTTTAGTTTCCATAATCATCATTGAAACTAACTATTTATTATCATCTTGATGACGTTTCAGAAGTGAAGAAGAAATGTACAGATTACTAGTAACAAATTATGAAGCAAGACAAAAGGTATACTCAAATATTTACTGTGATTGCAATAATTACTTAGACTTATCTTTGAATTTTTTTTTTTCTTCTTCCATGAACTCAGTGCTTTATCATCATGGCTCCATTCATAAAAATACATGTTTAGTTTTATTTAAAACAATTCATGATCATAGACAAAATAACAGCCAGTTCATGCTGTTGTGTTCATCTTCACTACACAAAGCTTTGCATGAGAGATAAAGTCAAAACAATGGAAGCCTATTTTAAGTAGAGGGGTGGGTTTACCCAGATACCCACCACCTCTGGAATTGAAATCCTGGATTGTGTCAACAAATATCTCTAAAACTGAAAGTGTAATTGCAGAAATAAATGTGCTGTCTGTTTGTTTGCATGCTAAACAACATATTTGTTTATCATAAATCAAGTCACTATGGATACCCAATATTGAGCATTTGAACATTTCTCTGAGTGGGGAGGCAGTATTTACCAGTAACCCACCAATAAAATTGGGTTATTATTTTGGACCTTTACAAATTAAGTTTTCCTTTTTGAATATTACGTTCTTATTGTTATTAATAAGTTTCTTATTATTTCAACTCTTTGTCCCATGTACATTGAATAGATTTTGTTACTGAATAAGACCTCCTGTGGTTTATTTGATAGGAATTAATGAAAGAGAACAACGATCTGCGGGATTCCCTGCTGGACATGCAAGCAGAACTCATTAGTGCATTAAATCAACAGCAATCAACCGGATATGACAGTGATTCTGAGGTATAAATAATCTATCAAAATCAACATACTTTTTTATATTTTATATATATATATTTTATTTATTTATTTATTGGAAAATGTATTGTATGTATTATATATTTCATCTAGGGTATCACACTTAGTGTGTTACTCCATAAGTTATAAATAATCTATCAAAATCAACATACTTATTGTTTAGCAGATTCACTTGAATGATTATAAAAGGAAAGCTGCAAATCAAGTTTGAAATGAAATTACAGTTAAATCCATAAGTCCATCCTTGACATAGCATCATTGTTTTTAACTTGTAATTTGCAGGGATTTATTTACCAGACGCAAATTCCTGCATCCCATACGCAAGTAAATTGAAGTTGGACTCAAAAATATAACAGAATGCATCCAATAGGATACAGAAAATATGTTTCTGCTTGTGTTTTTCTTCCTAAAATATAAGGATATGATCAGTCCCATGGACCCCCAAATCAACATACTTGTACATAACGTATATGGTATTTATTTGCATCAACAGGGCTGTACCAGTGATGAATGTTCTGGTTTGTCTGTCCGAAGTCTTCCTGCTGGGCATTTCAATATGCCATATGAACTGGTCAGAGAAGGTAATATAATCTTTGATTCTGTAGACCTGTGCAGTTATTGTCACTGATCCAGCCATCATTTATTAATAATATTGTTCTTGGTTCATGATGATGGTAGTTATGATAATGATGATGGTAATGGTTAATAACCATTGTGGTGATGGATGATGATAGTGTTTATGGTTGATGGTGATGATGATACTGATTGCTGATGATGGTGATAACAACAGGAGGAGGAGGAGGAGGAGGAGGAGGAGGAGGAGGAGGAGGAGGAGGAGGAGGAGGAGGAGGAGGAGGAGGAGGAGGAGGAGGAGGAGGAGGAGGAGGAGGAGGAGGAGGAGGAGGAGGAGGAGGAGGAGGAGGAGGAGGAGGAGGAGGAGGAGGAGGAGGAGGAGGAGGAGGAGGAGGAGGAGGAGGAGGAGGAGGAGGAGGATGGCATCACAGCAATGGAGATAGTGGATGACGATAATCTGGTCTGTGAAAGTCATTATCTCATACTCAAATCCACCTCCTCTTATTTATGATGATAACAGGAATCGAAAAGAGTATGAGAGAAAAATGGAGGGTTTTAAAATCCCGACTTGAGCAAGCAAACAAAGGATCTTCATCAAGTTCACCTCAAGACAATGAAGAAAAAGCTGCATTAAATGAAGAAGTAGAAAAGTTGAAAAAACAGCTAGAAAATTATCGACACATTGTTGAACAACAGGAAGCTCTGATAGAGGTTAGTTCTTAATCTTATTTGTCATTTTAACTGTGTAAGTAAGTTGTCCAAAATAGAAAAGAGGTATGAAATACACCTCCATACTGCCCCAAGGGATAAAAATTCAAATTCTGGGGGTAGGGGAGGTTCAACATAGAGGAGAAGAAAGAATATCCTGAACATACTTTTCTCTGAATCAGCACTTAGGTTGTATCTTGATTTTGTTTTTGTCATGTAATCTGTAACTGTGGATGACTTTTATGATAGATTGCGTGTTAAGTTGTGAATATTATGTTACTAGTCGTTTCAGGTAAAAGAAAGCGAAGGAAATTCTCAAGCTGATTCTTCAATTCTTGTAAGTTAGTTTTTTCCTTTCTTTTCTTTTCTTTTCCTTTTCTTTATTCTTTATTTCTTTCCTTTCCTCCTTCAATTTTCTTCAGATTTTCACATTTTATCAATACCCTGAAACAACCTCTGCGCTGATCAAAGTTGGGGCACGCCTAACTCACAGATCAAATCTTATAATTTAGCGTGTTGCGTTAAGTTTGTCAGTGGAGCTAGAAAAACCGGAGAACCCGGAGAAAAACCTTCGAATTAAGGGAGAGACCTAACAAACTCTACTCACATGTGATAAAATCTCATCTGATAAAATCTGTCTATCTATCAGTGATATCGAGACCCCAGAGGTGCAAATTGAGTGCACTACACTGCTACTCCACCCTTGATTTCTTCCCTTCCTCCCTTCTTTTCCTTCTTTCTTTTTTCCTAATAGTGAAACTGCCTCTTTTTATCCATCAGAGTGACTCTAGAATATGTGAAGAATGGGAACGACTTAAACAAGAAAAAGTGATGTTCAATGAACAGAAAAGAACATTTGAAGACGAACGAAGAGATTTCACAGAAGCTGCTGCCAAGTTAGGATATGAGGTTAGAACTGCTTTAAATAATATTTATATATTTTTCATATCATATCAGATTCGTTTGCTAATGATTTATTAGGAAGCAATTTCATACAATTATGGTTTTCAACTGGGTCCTCATAAAAAACATGGATGATATAACACATAGATAAGTAATCAATAATAAATGAATGAATAAACATGCATTCATAGATCCAGATATACTGCCAACAATTGAATTTTCAAACGTTTTCGGCCTCTAACTCAAGGTTCAATATTTTGAAATTTTATTTCATTCTTGGAGGAGTTGGAGTAATGGTGCATATGTCTATGTGGTTTTGACGAACTTTTCATATTTTAGAGGAAGAAATTCGAAGACGAAAGGTCAAATTTCATCAAGCAACAGTTATTGATCACACCTCAAAGAAAACTCCCTTCAGTTTATAAAAAGCTACGATGTGAGTAAATTAGAAACAAACCGATAATATGTTCCTGAACACTTCCTTCCTCCCCTTCCTCCATCCATCCTTCCATCCGTCCATCCTTCCATCCGTCCATTCATCCATCCATCTATTCATCTATTCATCCATCTGTCCATCTGTCCATCCATCCATCCATCCATCCATCCATCCATCCATCCATCCATCCATCCATCCATCCATCCATCCATCCATCCATCCATCCATCCATCCATCCATCCATCCATCCATCCATCCATCCATCCATCCATCCATCCATCCATCCATCCATCCATCCATCCATCCATCCATCCATCCATCCATCCATCCATCCATCCATCCATCCATCCATCCATCCATCCATCCATCCATCCATCCATCCATCCATCCATCCGTCCGTCCGTCCGTCCGTCCGTCCGTCCATCCGTCCGTCCATCCATCCGTCCGTCCATCCGTCCGTCCGTCCGTCCGTCCTCAGTTCCATTCATCGATCCATCCTTCCATCCGTCCATTCATCCATCCATCCAATTCCACCCATCTATCTCAGTTCTTCCATCCATCTCACCCATCCACTCAATTAATCCATCCATACCATCAACCTCATCAACCTCATAAAGCCATCCAATCCATCCACTCATTTGATTTACTGAAATAAAAATCCTTCTTTCACGTATTTATTCTCTGATTCTTCAGCTCCTGATGGCCAAACCAGCCCACCAAGACTACAGTACAGCACTCCAATGTTCTCACCCGCCCCAAGAGAAAAACGAGAAAAGAAGTCCATTCATTTGCCGAGGGATGGTCCTGTGGAAACCCCAAGTACGCACGACCTCTACTTGGCATTGTCTCTGCAGGCAGACGACAACGACGACATCGATGAGTAAGTAACAGAATTGCTTTTGCTGGAAATGTTGCTACGCGTGACATCCCTCGACTTAAGACGCGGACACTCGGTGCAACATTGCGCACAATATCGCGCAATATATGCTGCTGAAGTCGGCTCGTTTTCTACTTCAGCAACATTGCGTTAATAAACTGCGTCGAGTATCATGGCTCGCAACATCGCGGATTGTGCCTGCAGCATTATGCGCAATGTGTTGCACCGTGTGCTCGTAGCTTAACACTGTCGCTAACAACAATCTACGCAACATGGGTAGCATGCCACGCATGCGCTGCTTGGGTGCTGTCTCTCATCGCTGTGTAGTTCAAACCTGGGGTCGCGCTTTCTATTCACGACTGAACAGCGGCATATGTGAGTTGATATTTTTGATATTTTAACTCTCTCTCTCTCTCTTGCCATGAGGGACTGTTTTATCTCCGGGTTTTTCCATTTTTCCTCCCTCCGCAAAAACTAACATGTGAGATGAGAGTTGTATGCTTATCTAGGTTGTAGTGTAGTTTAAAAATAGAGGAAGTGAGAAGTGAGTGGGAGTGATGTAAAATACAAGTTTTATCAGGGAAATTACTATTAATTCCCCCCTAGTTTTGTATATAACAGTCTTAATCACAGTGTTTCGGAGCCTTAACTCAATTTTCCCTGTTTCAGGACACCAAAACATCCATCTAAAGCCAATAGTAGCCCTCCACCGAGCAGGTGCTCATCAGATTCAGTTGACGGAATCACAGCATCAAAATCTAGATCGAGAAGAATCAACGAGCATGCGCAGTTCGTGAAAAGAGCTCTACAGCTCAGACAAGGCAGTCCGACTGGTGATTGATAATTTGGGGTCAAAATGCCTCTAGATTACAGTCTGTAGTTGTAGCATGCTTTGTAATATAATTAGTATAATTTTAACTTGAATATAGAGTTTCGCGCGCTATGATTGGTCGAGCGGCCAGTGATTATGAGACGATATTAACCGGTCGAGCGGTGATTATGAGGTTTGCCAAAGTGGAAGTAATACTAATTAGCACTTAATGACTGGTCCCGAGGGAAACAGTTAGTTTTGTTTCCCGAGAATCTCAATGTTTCCCGAGGCTCCGGCCGAGGGATCAGTCATTAAGTGTTTTATTTATATACTCTAGTCAAACGAAGAAAAATTTTCTCTCCATTTTGAAAATTTTTTATTTACAAAAAAAAATTCATTATGAATTACAAAGCGTTTGACCTGAACACGTGGATTTATTCCCCTCTCAAGCTTTGATCACGTGCATTTATTACCCGCGCGGGAGTTATTGAGATTTATTTCCCTCCACGTGATGTACTCTCGACCAATAAGAAAACGAGTTTGACTAGGATATATAATAAAAGTTTTTTTTTTCTAGCCTGAGAAAACAGATATCCTTTCGCTCCTCGTCCCCCCGCGAAACTAGAAAACAGACGGGACGAGGAGCGAAAAGACGTCTGTTTTCTCAGGCTATTTTTTATCCAGAATATCTTCTTTTCTCTTATATTCAAGTCTGAAATTATACTAAAAAATATTCACCTCAGGCTGAGTAAATACGGCGAATATTCACTTCGCCTTCGGTGAATAATTGTTAAATATCCCTAAGTGAATGAATAAAACTGTTAGATGGTTTAATATTTTATATAGATGCATGAACTTAAATAATATTTTCTGGTAGCGTACGTATTATTCATTTAGATTCGAAAGAACTGATATATATATATATATATATATATATAGATAATTTTGTTTTCATCTTTTCCTATTGTTTATGGAAAGCGAAATTAAAACTTGGTTTCGTCATAGGCTGTAAAAAAACTAAATCTATTGTCAAAAAATTTCCTTTTCCTCATTTTCATAATTTAAATAATTCATATTTAAGGTTTTTTTTCCTGAATTGATAAAGTATAAAAATAAATCGGAAAATTCTACAATTTTGGTTTGTATATTGCATGATAAAGTTATTAAGTTTATTTTGTAATTACAATTTGTCCTAAAATGTTTCTAAATAAAACTGGTGTATTTTTTTAATTAAACTTTTAATTAAGTTTTTTCTTTCTTTTTTTAGCCATGCTTTCTTTTGTCTATCTATCAATTTCTTCTTCCTTCCTTCCTTCCTTCCTTCCTTCCTTCCTTCCTTCCTTCCTTCCTTCCTTCCTTCCTTCCTTCCTTCCTTCCTTCCTTTCTTTCTTCCTTTCTTTCTTCCTTTCTTTCTATTTTCAGAAACCCGAGAAACCCTACATTTTCCCGCCAATTTGCCTCCACCACAGGAGGCCCATCAAGGTTTTGTCTCGTGACTTCCAAGAAACGGAACTCGTAACCTGAGATTTAACAGTAAGTGAACATGGCGTCGGTGGGTGGTAAATGTGCTGTCCTTCTACTCCTTTATTTCTACTTTATTACCCTTGAATCCCTCGTATTTGCAGCAGCTGAGCCATGGAATCGGACAATCTATGTCTCTCCCCAGGGAAACGATTCCATCACCTGCGGGGATATCAATTTTCCATGCGAAACAGTCGACCAAGGCTTGCAAAATGCTTTCACCAAAGGAGCAAGTTCAACTCGTGTGCTTCTCGAAAGAGGACAATACAATCTAAGTACGAGCTTTAACTTCACAAATATCGAAAATTTCGCTATCTATGGGGAAGAAAGTGCTCAGGCAGTCACCATAACATGTGCTGAAAACATAAGTATTGCGTTTACACTCGTAAAGGATTTGCTCTTGAAAGGTTTCACTTTGAGGAAGTGTGGAGGCTGGCATGTTAGCTCCGTAAGTAAAAAGTATTGGAAAGTCGCCAATCCTAAGTTCATCACAGCCGTGTATATCAACTATTGCTACGGATTACAGGTTCTGAACGTGAAGATAGCAGAAACTCCCGGAGTTGGGCTAAATGCTTATACAGTGTCTGGAAAAGTTGTGATTTTGAATTCCATTTTTGATCATAATGTACCAACTGACAAAAACCAAACTGCTCAAAATCAATATAGTGATTACCAAGAAATACTTGTGGAGCCGTCAGGGCGTTATGCGAAAGCAGGAGGTGGAGTTTTTCTTTCGGTTGGTGTGATGAAACATAACCCTTTGCAAATCCCAAAGGAATTAGCCACAGAATATACTAAACCAACAGATATTCTTATTCAAAACTGTAATTTCACCAATAATGTAGCTCCAACTCCAAATTTTAAAATGTCAGATATTCCAGACCTTCCTTTTAGCCGTGGTGGAGGGCTGGCCTTGCTTTTGGTTGGCAACTCGACTAATAACTACATTGTTATTAATTCTAACGTGTTTGCTAATAATGTTGCTGTTTGGGGTGGTGGAATGCAGATTGAGTTACAAAGTAGGACACAGAATAACACTGTTAAAGTAACCAATACAGTATTTGAGAATAACTTAGCACGTGCTGAAGGGGGTGGTTTCCGGTTGTCAAGTACTGTCGAGCAGGATTTACTTATTCTGCCTAACGTGTTCAATTTCATTTCATGTCAAATTACAAACAATTCAGCTCTGTGGGGAGGTGGCTTAACGACTTATGGAGCAACGTTTCTAGCACCTCTGAATGCACTTTCACCTTTCAAACAAACTGAGATTACATTTAGGTCTTGTAACATCTCGAGGAATTCTGGAACTGTCGGCTCTGCTATTGGTGCCTTCTTGGTGAATCGAAATGAAGATGATATAGGCCCTGGTGTGCCGTACTGTATTATATTTGAACACTGTAAAATATCCCATAATAAAGTCACTAATTTTTTAAATTTCAAAAGTTATGTAGTTGGGCAAGGAGCTATTTACACTGATGAAGTCCCTTTAATCTTCAAGAAAAACGTAATAATCTCGTACAATAATGGTACTGCGGTTGTATTAGACTCTGCCGTCATGGATGTACACAACAATACGGTCTTTGAGAATAACAAAGGATTCAGAGGAGGCGCACTCTCACTTTATGGTAACTCTAGAATCGTTCTAGCAAAATATTCAAAGCTTTCTTTTCTTAACAATTTTTGTGAGGAAAAAGGTGGAGCAATGTACGTCGAGGCCCCAGGACCACCTCTCGTTAGCTTTAATGCCAATGGTGCACAAATCCATAAATGTTTCTTGGCTTATGAAGAAGATATTATTGATTATAATGCCTGGGAAACAGAAATAGTATTTCAAAATAACAGTGTTGGAGACAAATCATTTAAGGAAAATTCTTCTGGAAAGTCGGTTTTTGCATCTACATTGCGTGACTGCCTGAGTGTGGGAGAGACCAGAGGTCACAACACTGCATTGGAGTGGAAGTTTATTAAATACCTAGATGAAGGAGGGAGAAATGTGAGCTTTAAAGGACAAGCAGTAACTGAACCCATAGATATCATCCTTAAACCTTCAGAATGGAACGTTGCTCCAAGCCAAGTTTTTAACGCAACTGTTACTTTGATTGATGAGAAGGGAAACAATGTATATGGTATTGTGCAAATCTTGATTTCTTCTGATCCTCCTTCTGTGCATCTTAAAGGATCTTCAGAATTATTTCTTGTTTATGACAAGATCACAGGCCTTGCAATAAAAGGAAGTCCTGGAGAAAAATATAATGTTGGGGTTAAAACAACTGGTAAACATTTAGTGCACAAGGTACTTGGTAATCTAACTGTACAGCAATGTTTTCCAGGATACTATTTCAAGGACAATGACTGTGTATGCGCATCCAATCATCAAAGAGGAATTTATAATTGCAGCGATGATGGGAGGACGGTTTTCATTCGTGATGGATACTGGGCTGGAATAGTTGATAGTAAACTTTTAACTAATATCTGTCCTGATACCTATTGCAGAGCTAATGCATTATCAAATGGTCAGGAACAAGCATATAAATATGAACCTGAAAAAATGTGCATTGAGAGTCGGCAAAGTGATGGAATACTCTGTGGTGCTTGTAAAGCAAATTATACTGTCCAGCTAGGCACTGAAGAATGCTCCTCCGAATGTTCTAATCTGTACTTGCTTACTGTCATACCATATGGAATAGCCTTGTTCTTGATGGTAATGATCGTCACTTTGATTAACCTTGATGTTTTCACTGGTTATCTGAACGCATGGCTGTACTCTTTCCAAGTCATGTACTTGTTATTCATTGAAGGATTTAACTTGGATTACTTTATGCAGTTTATGATTGGGTTGGCCAATATTCAGATCAAATTATCAGGAGGATCTTGTTTCATGAAAAAGATGGATGATGCTGACAAACTAGTGATAATGTATATTTTACCAGTGTACATTTTCATTTCAGTCTACGTACTAGCCAAAGTGGTCCGGAAGTACCCAAACTGGTGTTACAGTCGTCGGGTGAAGGCTCCGTTCCGTGCCCTCTGTACCCTGTTTGTGTTATGCTACACCAATATCACTGCCATCACTCTCAAGCTCTTGTACCCAGCTCGCATTGGAGACAAAACAGTGTTGTTTATGGATGGTCAAGTGGAATTCTTCAAAGGAAAACATATTGGATATGCTCTCATTGCAATTTTTTTCCTTATATTCATAGTCATCCCATGTCCATTGATCCTCATGTTCACACCCTTCTTCACCAAGATGTTGAGACCTGTAGTAAATGTCTTCACTCTAAAGCCATATTATGATGCATTCCAAGGCTGCTTTAAGGATGAATATCGCTGGTGTTCAGCATTCTACTTTGTTTGCCGCCTGTACCTAATTGTAATTGCAACATATATTGATCCAAGTCCCTTGAAACGAGCTATACTCGAAGACTCCTGTATGATCATTCTAGCTGTCTTCGTGTACCTGAAACCCTACAAGCAAGAATACAATTGGCTCAATCTGTTGGATGCTGTACTTCTGAGCAACCTTGGTATCATGGCCATTTTCAGCACAGCCCTCCAGAACGCTCAAAGTTTTGGTCTGTCCTATATAGAAACCCTCGAGTCTTTAATCCGCGTGTTGTCCTATGTGCCGCTGTGTTATCTGGTGTGCTTGCTGACTTTCAAAGCATACAAGTATCGTGAAGACCTGAAGGCTTACATGATCATGAAAATGAATTTGAGGGAAGACAGTTTCCTGAAAGATGCCTGCAGTGATGTGGAACCGCAGTCTCTTGTGGCTGACCCTGAATCTTCAGACTATGCACACCAGATGTAAGTTATTGGTTGTAACTGTCTCCACCTAGTAACATCATAAAGAAAACATATCTGCACTTAACTGACAACCCACCAACATCCTACTGACATCCTCCTCACATATTATCTGCCCTACATGCACCATTGAAGCATGGGGATTTTATAACTTACTGAGAAAGATAAAAAAAAATTGAATTTCTTTCATAGGGAAAATGTAGCCACTTAAAGGAATGGTAAGGGAGGAACCTCGGATTTGGTAGCACAGACCTATTTGTTTTTACTGTAGCATAATACAGAAAACATTATATAGCTTGAGATTGTCTGTTTATGCAACAGAAAGCCAGACATCTAGTAAGGAGACCAAGTACCTACAGCCAGGAACTTCACAGAAGTGAAAAAATAATTGAAGTAAAGAGTTAGGACAACCTGCTGCTGAGTTCTTCCTGCCTAACTCTAGCTGTTCAGCAATTAGTAGAGGGCTTGCAGACTTTTAACAAAACATGGACTGATATGGACCATGGGGAAGTACACCAGACGATTCTGAGACACATTTAGTGCTGCAAGTTACCAGAAGCCAAGAGAAACAAGTGAAAAAAAAAAAAAAAGATATTTTAGTGCTAAGGAATTGTATTTTTATTGTACCAAAGTACAGCATATATATACAGTCAAACCTCCACTAATGGACACCTCCCCACAGTGGCCACCTCAGTCTACCCAATGGCCATGAAATTCTATCCCAGTTACCAATGAGTTCATACATGTACTACTGACTGAAATCTCTACAACAGCCAGAAAATTTTGTCCCAACGGTGGCCATTGTGTGGTTGGACTGTATTTACTTGCCTGCCATAAAATTAATATTTCACAATTATTAGTAGTAGGTATAAATTTAATGGTTACTTAACTAATATTGATGATAGAATTCTTGTAGCTAGGATAATATATGTATATACTTTGAAATAATTAATATGAGATGTGATTTACAGTGCGGGAATCAAACCCAGAATGTACTTCAAGGTTTTTTTGCCCTTTTTTCAATATAACTATCCAATAGACCTCTTTACCTTCATATGCAAATTGCCCATTTCAGACCACATGATATTCCCTTGAGAAATGTTCTTTTGTTAAAATATTTACACATGAAAGAATCAACTCCTAAAAGTGACATCACGTGGTCTGAAATGGGCACAACAAACAACGAAGGTAAAGAGGTCTATTAGTGATCTCCGTAGAAAAAGAGATTGAACACTTTTTAGCTGCCATCCATGCAGTCACAACAAACAGCATAATTTATGTGATTTAGCAGTTCTTTAGAGAGTTAAAAATAAAACTTCTAAAGATTTTCCAGATGTTTGTTGTGATTGGATGGTGCCTAAAAAAATACATCATTCCTTTGTTTCTAAGGAGAGCGCTGATTGGATAATTATGAAAAATGTCAAAAAACCTTGAAGTGGTTCAGGTGCCAACACTGTAAAGAATATCCTACCTTGAACATGTATGAATTATAATAGGTACTAACTATGACATTTATCTTTACTAAACATGACTTGCAAAGATTTACTCTGTGAAATAGTTTCTAATGGAGTGGACAGTCAACCTGTGAAAATGTACTGGAATTGTTAAATATAAGATGAAAGATTTAGTTTTAATTTTTACAGGTGTACTGTCTGCATAGTTTGAGTGTCTAAAATCAAACGAAACCAAAGAAAACATAGAATTAGTGAATATGGTAGAGACTAGATATACTAGATAAACTTTAAGTTACGTTCATTCTCCAACCATAGAACTAGTGAGCCTGCTTAGAGTTGTTGTCATTAACCTGTGAAACAAAGTTTGCTTACCAAAGTGCAATAGTCAAAGAAACACAATAGAAAACAAAAGAATCGGAGTGAAGAAGAGTGTAATACTCTAAAGTGTGTTTCACCAGTTTATGAGAACCACTCTATCTGTTAGACATCGGAAGAACTGAAGAGAATGAAGAGGATAAAAATAAGTAATCAAAAAATATTTTTTGATTTTCCTAAAAATGCAATAATTGCATAATTATTATTAAAAATATTTAAAATAATTATTATTGATAAAGTGAATGAAATTAAAATAATTTTGATATCGATTTTACTAATAAGAAAATATAATTTTGATTGCCATGACCAAATTTCCATGCATAAAATGTGTTAGTAAATAATATGATGTAATAATTATTGATAAAGTGAATGAAATTAAAATAATTTTGATATCGATTCTACTAATATGAAAATATAATTTTGATTGCCATGACCAAATTTCCATGCATAAAATGTGTTAGTAAATAAAATCGAATAGATTTTGTTAACCAAGTCGAGATAAGAGATAAGTTTGAAATCTTGATATCAGTAAATAAAATAAAATTCAATCGGTTTTGGGTTCCCTGTGTTTTTATCTGACTATCCCTGTCACGATCCCCTGTCACGCAAGTCAACCAAGTATAGTTTGATGTTGATGTAACGAACGCTCAGCCAACCATCGCGTTTTCAAAACACCGTGTACTCGGCTAGTAAAAATGCAGGAGGTTCCTCTCGTAGTTTCAACAGAGTGGTTAAATCGTCAAATTAACCAATCATCCACTGAGAATTCGAAGCTTCGTATCCTTGATGTTACTTGGTACAGTAGTAAGGATGCCATGCAAGACTTCGCTAAGTAAGTTAATAAAATTTGAAATTTACCGGGAATTCACAAGTTGGCACACCACAAAGCGTCAACAAAAGGCAAAAGTGGAGACGAAAATTAATCGAGATATTTCTGTATGATAATAGATCTCTAAATTATAAGTTTGTATAGGTTTTCCTATAAAAGAATCGGAATATTGATGTTTCAATGCTGTTCCAAAGTATTTCTGAGACAGGCCAGGAAAACCTACTGGGGACACGCCCATGGATGCAAAAGAAAAATAAAGGGAATATGAGATTTTTATTTTCAGTTTAAGATCAAACAGAGGGAACTTGAAAGTTATTTTGGACCTCGAAAGAATAGATACTTCACGAGGTGGTCACGCGTGAACGGCGTCTAACTAATTGCATAGACTAAGGGGGGAGGGGTAAGTAGAATTCGGCATGCTCGCGAAGTTTTTCTCGATCGCAGTTTAAAAACAAGCAAACAAACAAAAGCTTTTTAATGCAAAGAAGGCGTGCCTCTAGGTGCATATATATTGCATATGTGCTGTTCTGGGATTGGTGAACTATAGAAAAGTTAGGGGAGGGGAGGGTTGTTGCAGTTGACTTTACTAGGATACCAAACACTTAGATTTTTAACATTGTATTGAATTGTATTCTTTTGTAGAAGACACATACCAGGTGCAGTGCATTTTAATCTTTTCCAATTCGTCGATCTAACCCCAGAAGATCCTCGTAAGCTAGCTGATGCTGATACCTTCGAGCTGAATGCAAGAGGCTCAGGAGTTGATGATGATAGTCATGTTATCTTATGTGATGGCTGTGATGATAGATATGGATTCTTCACTGGACCAAGAGTATTGTTCATGTTTAAGGTATACTATCATCTCAACCACAGGGAGTCCATAATGGAATAATGCTGCTGGGACTTGGACCACAGGGAGCCCAAAGGGGATACAGTGATGCAGGCCTTTGACCTGTTTAGTACTGAAGAAGTGGATTAATTTATTTATGAAAGTTCCACCTTAAAAATGCATAAAATAGTAATAGAATTTAGACTCTTATTTATTCACACATTTTTAAATATTACATAAGGTTACAACATGATAGAAAAAAATATAAATATATATTACATCTGAATTTACAAGTTCAATATACATTACAAGAAGATGATGTAAGGTGGTGTGTGTGGTTGTCGAAGAGTTAAAACTTTCGAGTCGACAACCACCCACAAAGTCATTAAAAATTAAGTTTATTTTGGACCAAGACTTGGTCGGTCAAGAAATTTTAGTTTACAATATATTTGTTTTATTTACTTAATGTATGTTTTGAGTCTGATTATTCTAAACAAGATTTGAAAATAGAAATAATGATGATAATAAATTATATAAGTGTACCCTTGTTATGTCACCAATGAAGAAACCCCACTGAATATACATGTATATTAAAAAAATATTTTTGTTTTCATTTGGTAGATATATGGGCATGACAAAGTTTCTATTTTGGATGGAGGCCTTGAAAAATGGATGTCTGATGGCTATGAAACAACGAATATGTGTCTAAAAATAAGGGTAATTTCTGCATGCCTTCCCAATCTTAACCCTCCCCTCCCCCTGTCCCACTCATCCTTGGGAACGTTAACCTGGGGGGGGGGGGGGGGGGATTCTGTTGCAGCAAGAAATGAGCAACAGAATCTTACTTCTGGGATCTGAGGATGCCTCCCCCTGTGCCACTCCACTCGGCTCCTTTCTCCTACCCTACTCTCAGAACCCTTTGGCCCCTACACAGGCTATTAGTAATATTTACGGAAAAACTTTACAGGAAGGTAATTTCAAAGCAAAGCCTGAAAGAAGATGGAGGACAAGCTATGATGATATGGTAAAGAATCTTACACAGAAAAGTCTTCAAGTTTGTGATTCCCGCCCTGAAAAACTGTTCAAAGGGCATAAAGATGGTAATGTATTAAAATTTTGTCTAATGTGTTGGAAATAGTAATAGTACGTGATGAGGATGATGCAGATAAAAAATATATGATGCTGATCAGATGATGATGGTGATGTTGATGTTAATGATGATATAATGATAATGGTAATAATGGTAATTGTGATGATGATGCTACCTGCCGCTGCTGCTGCTGATGATGATGGTAATGGTGATGATGATGATGATGATGGTAATGGTGATGATGATGATGATGGTAATATTTATGATTATGATGTTGATGATGATATGATGATGATGACTGGTAATGGTGGTGGTGATGATGATGGTAATGTTGATGGTGGTGATGTTGATGATGATGATGACAATGATGATGATGGTGGTGATGATGATGGTAATGTTGATGTTGATGATGGTAATGTTGATGATGATGATGATCTTTTCTGGGCAATCATGCATATATCGCCCAAAAGCCTCACAATTCGTTTCTTTTATAATCATAAAGGCTGTATTATCCTGTAGTTTTCCCTTTCGTTTTTTAAGAGAATTGTTTTGACCGGAAATACTTTTTTATGGGAATGAGACGTACGCGGTTTTTAATGGGAAACAATACGTCTAAACCACTAGTGACCTTATATGGATAGCTATATGGATACTTATGTGATTCTACCATATTCTTTCAGACCCGAAGACTGGCCATTACCCTGGAGCAGTAAACATACCTTATCCATCGCTATTAGACGATAAAACACGCTGTTTAAAAACTACTGGAGAACTGAAACAAGGTGCGCTAAAGCTACCGACACATGGTCCAACATTGCACGCAATGCTGAAGGCAATCGATGTTGCCAGTCATGTTACACGACGCAGTTTGTTGCACGCCATGTTGCTATAGTAGAAAACGATTCTACTTCAGCAACATTACTTGCGACTATACCGACGCGACTATACGCAATACCGACTAATTACTGTTTACGATTACGACCGCAGCACCAGAGCTATAAATACCATCTACTGTCTTTCATTCCCCATTGTACTCTGAACATGACTTCCGCTCAGGTTGTCGAAACGTCAGTCTCTACCAACAACAGTCTTTCTCAAGACTACACTCACCCGGACGATCACATTACTCACTCAATTGCTTGCAATATTGCGCGCAATGTTGCACCGTGTGTCTGGGCCTTAACCAGTCTTGGGGCACAGGGGATAATGATATGATATGATGATTAGTTCCTATGAGCGCATTTCAGACATGCATGTGCCAGTGGGCTTAGCGAGGGAAGGTGTCGAACAAGGATTTTGTTAAGGAAGAGGAGGATCCCTTTACAAATGGGTTTCATTGCACATGCGCCCCTTCCCTTGGTCTACCAAATCCACTGGCGCGTGCGCGTGCACGTGCATGGTACTTCTTACCTGAACTCTACTGACTAAATATTGTTTAAAATTTACAGACGGACGGATTGTTTCATGTGACAACAATCTTATTTTTCTTTTAACTAGTTTTCAAGGATTCTGGCATTGATCTCAGTAAACCAGTGACTACAATGTGTTATAGTGGCATGTCCTCCTCTGCCCTGGCTTTAGCTGCCCATTTATGCGGGTGCCCTGATGTAGACATCTTCTTTGTAAGTAAACAGGACCTCGGGCTATAGCTGGAATTCCCACGATGACGTCAGCAGTCCCTTCTGACCAACCTAAAAAAATTGCTCCTATAGCCCCCTTGCAGCACTTAGGAATGCAGATCAATTTGGAGAACAAAACAAAATATATGATAGTTTCCAATTCTCAGGAGATTGAAATTCTTTTTTTTTTTTTTTTGTCCTCCAAATTGAGCTGCTTCCATCGTGTTTTTCAGTTCGAAATTATTTGCCTAGTTGAAGGAAGGATATACAAGCACCTTGGACCCCCTCTCCGTCATCGTCTGTAATTACTGTCTGCACACCATCTCACGATCCGCATATTTCTTGCACTGATTCAGTTAGTTTTCATCCATCTTACTTTTATTTTCATTCTTTTTTCTGCTTTTTTTCCTAGGGAGGATTCAATGAGTGGAAAAATAAGGCCGGTCCTTCCAATATAGCATGGAGCTAGCTAATGCACGCAAAACATGCACCAACCATTATATTGAATTAACCAATACGTCATTCAGAAATCTGCGGCCATGCAAAAATTACACGTACCATTTTACAAAATAATGATAATTAACCGATATATGCACTGACCACGATATGCATCTAGTATTTTGTCACTAAGAAATCAAGGCAGAAACTAATTGAAGTTACTTCAATAGCAGCACCAAACGGACAAATCTTTTGAGCGCACGCAGTACTCAAGCATAGTCTCCTACGCAGCCACTGTTAGGGGCATGTCTTCTTTCTATCCCCTCACTAGCACTGATAGAATCGGTTTCTTATCGATACTGATTGCTATATGTGCAGCCTTTCCCATTCACGCGCAAAATCGTACAATATGTCGTCGCGACAAAATAGGGTTTTCGTGGATGTCAATCATAGTGGTTCCATGACATTGTCGGATCACATAAAGTTTTCAAGGGCACGTGTCCACGGAATTTGGTGGAAACGCTTGGATTGACGTCCACCAACGACCATCACAACCTACCCCATCGCGACGGTAAGTCGTACGATTTCGCGCTGTAAATGTACGATATAGCATGGCAAGCGGCAGTCAGCCAATTTTCTATATCGTCTGTGAGCCCATCTGTGCGCAAAAACAGCGATATGAAGTTGCGGTTAAATTAAAGTGACTTTGCGGTCTTGTGCGTGGAGTTACTAACGATTTTTGTGGCATTACATTAATTAGTGAAAGATATAATAACTAAGTAAGTAGCGCGGATAAACCAGTAAAACTGTTGAATTCTAACGAGAATTGAAAACTTACTTTTACCCCCTAGTATATAATATGACTGGGCCGGGCAAATTAAACACTGAAGTTTATCAATGTTTTTGTTTAACCCTGCGAGCAGAGTCTTCCTTTATTTCTCTAAATCAAGAGAATGAAAGGAGACAGCTATATTTCCAAATTATTCCAGTCCTGAACTCCTTCGTCCATTCCCTCTTCTCCAAGTTAATAAGCAAGAAAGCATTCTATTCCTTTTCTCCTGTTTGTAAGGAACGGAGTGGACGAAAGAATTCTGGACTACTGGACTGAATTGACAGTTTCTCTTTCGTTTTAACAGTTTAAATTCACTTTCTTCTATAAGCGTCAAAGCAACTGCCAAGTTTAAAGGAAATTTATAATTGAATCAATACAGAAAACAATAGGAATAACCTTATCAACGTAGAATTTTTCCTGAATGGTTTTGCACACGATAAGGCAACCTTAATCTATTTAAGTCCAGAAAATTCACTTAGAATAAAACTTATATTCCAATTAGACTTTCCAGAAGACCTTTAAGCCGTAATTAATATTTCTAGACGAGTAAAAATCGTTTAAAGTCGACAACTGTTTGTTTACTGGAAGGTGGGAAGGAAGAGGGCTTTTGTTCTGGTGCCATGGTAACATGAAATGCCTCGAGCTGTGATTGGCTGGAAGTAAAACAAGCAAGTCGAGCGTAAAACAAGACCACGATCCGAGAGAAGAGAGTTGTGGTTCGATTTACAGTGCATTTTATTTCCTAATTATTTCTTATTATGGCCGATGAGAATGAACTTTCTAACGCCTGTGAGATTCTCGAGGGTAAGTAGAAGAGATTTACGTAGTTTAAGGATGTTTAAGGGTTTTATTGATGTTTTTTTCAAGCTGTTTTAACGGTGGGTTCCTTTTGCTTCACGTAGACCGACTGTACTTCGCTACACTGCGACACAAGCCTCGTAGCAGCTCTAATCTGCACTATTTCTCCATCGACGATGAGCTTATCTACGAAAAGTAAGTCAATGAATATTCCATTGGGGTTTTTATTGCGATTGGAACAACATTCTAACCAATTACGCGTTCGATTTGTACACAGTTTTTATGCAGACTTTGGGCCCTTGAATCTCGCTATGTTGTACAGATACTCGTGTAAGCTGAACAAGAAACTCAAGGTAAGAATCGTAAAATGATACCTTATTTTATCATCAGCCTTTTTATGCCTGCATTCTTCGTTAAGTCTAAGTCTAGTCTAAAAACCGTAATTTCTAATTACTGACTCGACCGTCTCGAGAAGTTCGAATTTCGAATTCACACATGGCTGTGCAAATATTAAGCTTACGAAGTTGTGTTCGTTCGATCGAGTTATCTAATTTTGCCTTTAAATAAATCCAATCCTTCCCCAGTGAGCCCTATTGCTAATTATCAGCCCCTTCTTTTATCAGGCACAGAGGTTTTTATGAATATTCTTGATCTAACTGAACCAGATCTACAATTATCTTGTTCGATTCTTCCTGTTTTTGTCCCAGACGATGCCGTTCCACATTAATCGAGCTCCCAAATGAACTTGACTTTTATGCACTCAAACTATTACAAATTATTGTTTTGTAGTGTTAGCATCAAAAGTTAGTCGAAATACCCTCAGAGATCGGCCTACAGGTTATTAAATTCGATCAAAACCCAAGAAAATACATCAGAAAAATACTGTGTGGGTGTATAAATTTCATTAATATATTCCAAAATTTGAGTAATGCATGTTTACAAGTGATCGCAAGTTCTTTCTCGTCTGTAATGATTTCGTCTTTCTTAACTGTTTTCAAAAACATTATAGTTTTTGTGTAAATTTAACTGATTTTGCTCTCAAAACATCTTAAATAATAACGATCTGAAAGTGTGGTTTCAACCCTGTAGAGTGCTGGTGCCTATTTTTGGTCACATCATCAAATATTCTTGCCAACATCGAACCATCATAGATTTGAGGTCTCTCCATCTAATTTCCAAGGTTTATCTTATTAATAAGTCATCGCCTTCGAAAGTACTCGTTATATTTTGAATTACGATCGAAACATAATAGCGTCATTTTGCGACAAGTTGATCCATAGTCAAATATTTACTTTGCGAAAATTATTTCAACACTAAATGGGCTTTTTCTCTGTTCTCAAATGTCTTGTAAAGATCTTTCGAATCCACGTTCGAACGTGTTTTTCCTTGCAACTGTGAATCGATTTTTATTTGTTATGCTGGTAAATCCATAACAAAACCGCTAATGACCTCAGATAAAAGATTCTATCGTTGCAATTACTTTTTGTCCACTTAGCATGACAAAATCTGAAGCAGCGTAAACCTCGTATTTTCTGTAGTTATTAAGTTATCAGTATATCGATGTACCACGAGCTGTAATTGTTTTTGTATTCACGCAACAAAACATTGAATTTTTGGCGCCTTTTTCTGTTATCAAATCAGTAAATATCCATCTGTGACCAGCCGGATAACTTGAGTGAATTATATGCTACATAAAATCTTGTCAGTAAGATAAAATTATGATTTATAAGCTTTTAACTTAAGCATTCTTTAGAATAAAAAATATCAGTTAGTCTTTTTTAGATTTTCTAGCTTTTTCTTCTCTGAACATAGTATATTTATGAGATTTTGTCACTCTAGTTGATTTTTATCTGTCCTAAAACAACCTCTCAACTGATCAACATCAGGGTACAGGCAACCTAGATTTTGCAGAGGGAGGAAAAACAGGAAGCTTGGCCTCTCTCTTTTTCTCTCTCTTTCTCTTTCTCTCTCTCTCAATCTCTCTCTCTTTTACATGGCTCTTGTTGATAGCAGAGGCATAAGCCACTGACTAGACTACCCTATCTAACTATCTATCTATTTATCTAGAGCTAGCACACTGTCTCTCTCTCTTAACTTGCACACTCTCTTTCTTTCTCTGCTCTCTCTCTCTCTCTCTCTCTCTTGTAAAAACACTGTCTTTCTATCTCTGCTCTCTTACTTTCTCTCTTTCTATATAGATGTTTATGGAATAGTTGTTGACTAAATGCATTGATTTATTATCATTCTAGTCTTTTTCCCTGGCTAAAAAGAAGATTATCCATTATACTTCAACTGACAGTAGAAAAAGAGCCAATGCAGCATGTCTGATAGGAGCATACTCGGTAAGTACTTCCTGGTTATACTTCACCTTAACTAATACATTCAAAGTATGCCTATAATCACTAATGGATACTCTCTGATTGATCTTTAATCTGTAGATAATCTTTCTCAAACGAAGTGCCGAGGAAGCATATAGAGCTCTTGTTAGTGGTTGTAATCCCCCATACTTACCGTTCAGGTTAGTATTGATTTATTTTTTTGTTGTAAAATGGGGATATTGGAATATATTTTATTGGTAGATTTGGGACTCATCTTTAAAGAAACTGTCTCTTCCAACCCCTCCACCATCCTTCCATTAAACACCATTAATTTTACAGTGAGGGCACTCAACCATGAACATTTGATATATTTTTCAATTTTTTATCTTATGAACTTTCTACTGCTTCAAACCTTCTGAAAATGAAGCACTGAACTCAAATAATCTTATTGTTCAAAATAAATCATATTTCCAATCGATTCACACAAGGGATAAAGGAGGAAAAAATTATGAAAAAACCTCAAAGTGTTCATGATTCGAGTGTCCTCATGCACTGTAACCGGACTACGGTTTTCTTGAAATTCTCCATATTATCTTGATGCTTGACTTTCCTTTTTTATTACCACAAAACTTTTCCAATCAAAGTTAGTGTGTATATCACACCAATAAGTTAAAGGTTTGACAAAAATGAAAAAAATCTCAAAAATGCACTCAATTGGATGAGACTTTGAAGACATCTTAGGGTCACCAATGTAATTTGATCATTTTGAAGTCGTGAAAACCATTAAAAATAGTCACAAAAGCATTTGACAGTCAAAAAGTGTTGGGTTTCATGGAAGCCATTTGAGAGTTGTAAAAGTCATTCAATAACACACACACCATTAATAGTCAAAACATATTGGGAATCTCAGAATCAATTTTAGGGAAGTGAAAACCTTTTTATAGTCACAGGTGTCATTTGATGGTCAAAGAGTATTCAGTTTTCACGGAAACCATTTAAGAGTCATGAAAACCAGTTTGATATAGTCAGGGAAGCCATTTGGAAGTTAAAAACCATTAGGGTTAATGAAAACCATTCGATAGTCAGAAAAGCCATTTGACAATCAAGTGATTCGGAATCTGATTGAAGCCATTTGAAGTCATGAAAGCATTTGATAGTAACAAAAGCTATTTGACAGTCAAAAAGTATCATGAAAGCTATTTGAATTAATTCATGAAACCATTTGGCAGTCAAAAAGTATTGGGAATCATTGAAGCCATTTGAAAGTCTTTGAAACCATTTGATAGTAACAAAAGCCATTCAACAGTCAAAAAGTATCATTGAAGCCATTCGAAAGTCATGAAAAAAATTTGATAGTCACAAAAGCCATTTGACAGTCGAAAAGTATCATTGAAGCCATTTGAAAGTCTTGACAATTTTTTTATAGTCACAAAAGCCATTTGACAGTATCATGGAGGACATTGAAAGCCATGAAACTATTTGACAGTCAAAAAGTACTGTATTAGTAATCAGAAAGTCATTTGAAAGTATAAAAGTGTTTTTGGGATTTTGATTTTACTTAGAATCCTAAAAGGCTTTTTTAGATTTTTTGCCTTGAATCTCCTTGAGAATCACCCAATACAGTATAATATACATAATTTTCCTCCCTCAATGAAATATTTTCCACAGTGCCAAATTGTATCAATAGCTGTACATCTGAACATTATTTGTATCATTGATGTATATCTTTACTTTTATTGACAGAGATGCTTCATTTGGAACATGTTCCTATAATCTTTCCTTAATGGATGTTCTCAGTGGACTGCAAAGGGTAAATAAATAAGAGTTGTCTTCTACTATCTCTGGATATCTTTATGAGACTTTTAATGCATAGATGATAGATTTGGGTATCTTCTCTGATCCAGTAAATTGATATTATTTTTATTCATGACTGTTAATTTTTTTTAGGATTTTCCTCTATTTTAGGCATTAGTGCTGGAGGATCATTTATTTTTTCCTCCTTTGTATGTTCCCAGATTATTCTTTTCTAATTGAAAAAAAGAAAAAAGTTATGGTCATCAGACCTTCTATAGCACACACGCACTGTAATATACATGTCACTTACGCACTATGCATGCTTACAGGATGAAAAGGGGGGGGGGCAGTATTTTGTAAAATATGGATTATTTTAAAGTGTGGACACTTCTAGGTTTTTTTGATATTTTTTCATAATATCCAATCAGCACTCTCCGTAAAAACAAACATTTTTCAGGCACCATCCAATCACAACAAACAATGGAAAATTTTTAAAAGTTTATTTTTAACTTTCTCATGTGAACTTATGAACTAAATATTCAAGATCACATACCATTAAGCTAATTCCAAATCAAATATACCAAAATATAGCATATCTTACAAAACACCTTTCCACTTTTTCACTCCTTGAGCATGATGCACTTAGAGTATACTAGTGTGGCACTTTTAATGTGTGTATTCTCTGGCCCCCCAAGCTAATGCCGTCTCCCCACTTCTTTAACACATACCAACCCACTTACTTCCTATTGTGCAATAAAAGACATAAAACATATATATACCCCTACTTATACTCTCTCCAGAGATTGTCCCTTAAGTTAATAATTAATATGTGTGGTACTTTTTTCTAGGGACTCGAAAATCAATTCTTTGATTTCGATACCTTTGATGTAGAAGAGTATGAGCACTATGAGGTAAGAAATGACTTTTTAACACATCACCTAAAGTTGAAAATTGCCGTGTTTTATATACCACATATATTTGTTCTACTTATAAAGTAATTAATTTATAGGCCGCCCCCGCATATGGCCACTTTAATGGCATGGAAGGGTAATTAACTCGCCATTTCTGCTGTCATTAAAAAAAAATCTAAAAAAACATGTGATATTTAGTGTCCATGTTTAATAGGAAAAAATTTTTTTTTAAAAATATTTTTAATGAAGTAGAAAAAATAGTTAGAGTAGATATTCTATGTGTTGCCTTTTAATTTATCACTCCAAATTTTTATAGAGAAAAATTTTCAGTGTATCAAATATTTTGAATATTTAATCCATTGATTTAATGTTTTTCCCTTTTTTCCAGAGAGTTGAAAATGGAGATTTTAATTGGATAGTTCCAGGTTAGTAAAGAAACAGCAATAACACAGTTTATCAAGGGGGTCTGTTATGATATTATTTTTAGAGTCAATTCATTCACTTTTATTTAATATAATCTTGATCCCAAAAACTAAAAAAAAAATTTCTATTCATTTTGTTTATAAGTTAGAAATTTATAAACCATGTGTGTGGTATTCTTAAAAATGCTCTCAATATAAAACAAAATGTCAGTCTTGGTCATCAACCAATAAAAATATCATTAATTATATATTCCTGGTGGTCTGTTGACTAATTTATTAGAAGGAAGTTTACTTTATTGGTTCAAGCACATACCATCTGCAAGATACCAGCTTAAGCCCTGCATGATTTTCAAAACTGATGCAGCTATGGTGTTGTAATTAGTAAGATTTCTTACTCTCCCAGGCAGATTCCTGCAATGAATTAATTGAAGTATATACTGACGTACGCCTTCTCTTTTATTTTTCAGATAAATTTTTAGCTTTTAGTGGACCCCATAACAAGAGTAGGATAGAGAATGGTAAGTTAGTCATCAATTTAGTTTCAAACTGTTTTGATGTTTTTGTGACCTGCACCTTGCATTATTATGTATTTTATCACAAACTAGATAATTATGTATTATTTGAAAATTTGATGTCAGAATGAATTATTCAAAATTGGAATAGTCCACTTCACAGTTTCCTGAACCAATGTGGAAGGTAGTACTTATTGGTACCTTTGCATCTAAGCAAGACATGAGGTAATCTTGCAATGATAGAGGGTTTCTGATGGTCTGATAGAGACACGTTAAAAAAAGGTCTCTATCATTGCAAGGTCACCTCATGTCTTGCTTTGATGCAAAGACACAGCTACAGTGCCTTCAAGATGGCACAGGAAACTGTGATGGGGACTATAAAAATTTCCAAGAGGTGGGGAGAGTCTAAGGAGGGGCTTTTCTGACATCATTTTGGGATTTCCTAAGCTCTCTAAAGAAGTATTAATAAATATCTTTAATTTTTGCCTTTTTTTCATTCCTAGGATATCCACTTCATGCACCAGAGGCATACATCCCTTATTTTAAGAAACACAATGTGTCCACCGTAGTACGGCTTAACAAAAAGTTGTATGATGCTCGGCGGTTTACAGACCATGGCATAGAGCATTATGACCTATTCTTTATTGATGGTAGTGTCCCTAGTGATATGATTGTCAGGTAAGCAAGAAGAAAGACCTCTCTCGCTAACCTTGATTCCTGTAGAATTGGGTTCAAATCCCACAAGGAGCTCAGACTTTTTTGCATCTCGACAATTTTTCAGCCAACTTTTCTCAAGAAGTGGGTAGCTATAGCCCCCCTAACCCCCTGGCTCCTACGTCCCTGCATTACCAAAATTTAAAGGTGGTGGTGAAGTGGTAGTCATAATCTTTAAGTATTTTTCTTTTCTTTCCTTTAGACGGTTTCTCACAATAGCTGAAAATGCAAAAGGAGCAATAGCAATCCATTGTAAAGGTTAGTACTTCATAGGAAGTCTTGAACACCCTTCCCAGGAAAATACCATGAATACCTCAGGTCATATGCCCATTTACAAGCACAGTAAGATTTTTCTGTTGTTTTATAACCGTGAGGAAAGATTTTTGGATGAATTTCTTTTTCTTACTTTCCCATGCAATGAAATCAAATTGTAGGCAATTTAATTTTCCAACACATTTATTTTTGAAGCACCTTTATTTAATAGTTTTAAAGTGTCATGAAGGTGTATAAGGCTATACGGTGTACATAATTTATTAACCTGTGTATATTTTTATTATTTTCAGCTGGTCTTGGTAGAACAGGAACCCTTATTGCTGCATACATTATGAAACACTTCAGATTTACTGCTGGGGAAGCCATTGGCTGGATCAGGTAAAGATAGTGAGAAAGTTCTTTATTATCAAGATATGTACAGCTTGTTTATGGCAACACATAGCTAATGTGAAAGAATGAATGGACAAAATTAATGGATGGATGAATGAATGACTACTTGTGTCACCATTGAAATGAAAAGAAAAAGAGTGGTTCATTGAAGCAAAATGCTGAGAAAAACGCTCAAACAGATTTAAGCATAGCCATTAGCTGATGTGAAAGAATTATGAGGAAATGGATGAATGAATGGATGTATGGATGAATGAATGGATGTATGGATGAATGAATGGATGTATGGATGAATGAATGGATGTATGGATGAATGAATGGATGTATGGATGAATGAATGGATGTATGGATGAATGAATGGATGTATGGATGAATGAATGGATGGATGGACGATTGAATAAATTAATGACTATCTTTTAATTTTTGTTCAATCCTTACAGAATATGTAGACCTGGATCAATCATTGGGCCTCAACAGAATTTCCTGGAAGAGTAAGTATAGATTATTTTTGACCTTTTGATGTTTCTAGATCCTCAAAAAATGATAGATGTTTTACTAAACTCTTGTTGCTTTATTCACTAGAAAACAAGCTAGTTTGTGGATTCAGGGAGACATCTATAAGAGCAGAGAGAAGGACAAAGCTGAAAATCGTAAGCAAATTTATTCTCATTGTTTTATTCCTTTGATCTTTATATTTTCCAATCATGACCAGAGTTCAAATCATCATTATATTGATTGCTTAATATCACTGAAATAATTATCTTTAATTTCATTTAATAAGTGGCCTAAAATGAGAGGAAATAAAGCCTACTTTCTCAGTTCACTTAATGATAATTTATTAATTTTATCTTGTTTATTATTCTTTTAGTTGAAACCTTGGGTATCACTAAGATAACCAATGGTGTTGATACCATTAGGATTGGGGATTCTACGTCAAGATTGTCTTCAACAAGATCCAGGTTCTACAAGGTATGGATGAAATTATGAACTGGACTGTGATGTTACAGTGTATATTGCACTTAGCAGAGATTGAATTGATACCTTTCAATGGCTTCACGTCATCCGTGGAAAGCGCTATTGGAATCCAGTGGAAAAAGAGTCATTCCGTGGAATCCACTGTTGATCCCATTTATTTATTTAGTTATTCATTCAAGTATTTATTTGTTCTTCTTGTCTCAGGACCTGACACCATTGAGCTCATCATCCTTAACCCTAACCTCCTCATCAAGGGTACCACATACACCAAACTTGAAAGAAATCACCCTGGACTGTCGTGACAAGAATGATAATGTTACGCAAGGTGATGAACTTAGAAGAATAAAGACCAGCCGAGCACTGAAGCATCCGAGATCTGCAACCACTGGTGCCCTAAGGTACTCTATATGATACATGATAACATGGTCTGATGTTGGTTTTATCGTAGTTTCGGTTCCTCATTTACTTCTTTGGTGGGCTACCTGTGGTATGAAGTTTCTCCTTCCGCCTTCGTCGCACAAGGACCCCAATTTTGTTAGCAACCACAAAGAAAAGAAAGAAAGAAAGAAAAAAAATATATAAATATCACTGTATAAGCAGAATTTCTTTATGTAATTTATGTTCTAAAACTCTGTTTCCTTTTTTTCTTTTTCTCAGAATGGATGACGTGAAACTAGGTCATTCCCGCTCTTCTTCTGGCCAGTCGGTTCGGTAAGTATCACCATAGCTGACGGATACATGAACTAGACATTGCTTTTCTTTGAAAAAAAAAATCTCTTGGACCTCGATGTTATGAGGGACTATGAAGCCTAAAACGGCCGTTGCGAGTCATGCTGGACAAGGCGTGTTTAAATTCTGCAGTGGAATCTTTTATGTCGAGCAACTGGCAGCGATCAAGGCCCTGTCATACGCTGTGCAATTTTCTCAGCAACTTCTTTCGTCACCTGTACAACCTTTTGAGACAAGTTGCTGGAGAATCGCACTATGTAACAGTGGTTGTCTCACAATTTTTGTGTTATGTTCATACCAAAAACATACTAACCTTTTTTCTTTTTTTCTTTTCATTAGGTTAACGAGCTCTTCAAGCATGCAAACAGTCATGTCACCTCTAAAAACGTCCAAAGTCTCTGCCCTTCCACGTAGAAGCACGAGAAACTCTACTCATCTTCATAAAAAGTGAGTCTTGAGCTCCCAGTTTGATAGTTTGCTCTCATTAGCCTTTTTTTCGCGCGTGAAAATGTGTTGCCCATAACGATAAAAATATAGATTTGCCACAACCCGACTTTCTAACGCCTAAGTTATTTTATTCGAACGAAGTGCGCACCTTCGGTTTCCATTGATGATAACATGAGCCACGTAGCTGAAAAAACTACCGACGTAAAATATAGGCAGAAACTCATTTGGGGGTTTACGAGTTTCTTATACAGTAGAGGCACTTTTCTTGCCTAACAAAGTGATGATTTTTCGAGCGTTTGGAGCGCCTGTTCAAGAATTTCCTCAGCGCAGCGAGCGAGTCACGATAAGTTTGTACGTCGCGCCCAAGCAGAGGTATATCGAGAGCAGCGGAATTTGATGATTGGCAATACTAAATTTGGCAACAGCATCTGATGCTATTTGGGGAGTATCAATACAGCAGATTTCCTAAAGTGTGAAAACTCTCAGCACACGTTTACGGCGCGATGATTTTTTTCACGGCACGGCACGGTCACGGCATGGCGTGGTCCTTGCTGTTAGTTTTCATAGTCATACGAGAAAACTACTCTGACTACGCGTACGGTTTACATTTTCATACTCCTAAAAATGCGTTGTTGGTAACGATAAATATTTTTGTTATCCACAGTACACGGACAACTACACGATCTGGAAGCAGATCCCTTAACCTTGCTGCTCTGGCAAAGACATAACCTTGTCTGGGAAAACAAATAAGGACAGCAGTAGAACCATTTGATAGCCCTGCTATCTTGAAGTGCAGCAAGTGTGACCTGCCTGGAAATAAGATCACTGATGTCCTGAAGCAAGGAGTGGATAAAAGCATAACACAAAAGAGTGCATTGAATTCTGCCCCGGTAGGCTGAAAACGATATTCTTCTTTTGTGCTGATGATGATAGTGGTTGCACGGTATGATGATTGACAGGGCTGTCAAATGACTGTCTTACCCACCTTCCTCTCCTTGCCCAGGGAAGGGAGGATAGTAGTGATGGAACTAAAATCAGTATGGTGGCTAGTTACAAAATCTAACCAGCCTAGTACATACTTCTTCATTTTCAGTATGAATGTACTGTATACCTCCCTCCCTCCCTCTTTAAGCCCATGTTTTCCAGGTAGGGAGGGTAGGCAGTGATATGACATGCCCTATTGTTTTAGCGCGGTATTCTTAAACATTTTTATTTTTTTATCAAAATATTTTAACCAGCCAGATCATATGGCTTTTGTAAACAAATTGAGCATCACTTAGTTCAGCTTATTCATTCTCTTTTCTTAATCCAGTCTTTTGAAGAGCTTTGACAAAGCTACCTTAATCCACTTTTACATTTAAGGGGTTTAAAAACTCATTTTTCAGCAATCTCACATTTTCTCACTAAAAGTAGTTGATGTACTCTAAAATTTCATTCACAAAAAGGACAAAAAACCACAATGCCTTGAAGCTAATTTTGGCTGTCAAAAAATTAGTGCTTCAATCTCCTGGGAAATAAAATTCACTGTTTTATCTTCCATTGAACTCTAATTGTCCACAGTACAGGGCTGTGACTCGTACCACAGGTATCCCATCATAGAAAAAAATCCGGGATTTAAAATTTGGAAAAATGAAAATTTTTGTTACATATACCGCTCTCTAACCCTGTTTTAAATAGATGGTAATCTATTTTTAATGTACATCGTTTGTATATTCTTGTATAAAATTTTATTATGAAATTATGTAATCTCAGAGAGTTTCTATTTTAACCAAAATTCAACACGGTTTTAGGAGAACTTTGTAATGGAATAATAGTATAATCATTATTATCCGATTTAAAATTAGGGAAATGAAGGCACAGTGTGCCTAGATATTCTGTCGTTTAATAACTAGATTCTCATTCCCAGATCCTTCGTTTATTTTAGTCCGTGAATGGAAGCGAGAGACTGGGTAAATCCGGTTCATTGTTTCGCCATACTTCGGGTTGACTTTTGATGTTGTTTTATTAGTTAGATTGAAACAAATTCATCAACCTGCTGTGATCTGATTGGACAAAAAGTCAACCGGAAGTAAAAATGAAACATACTAAAAGAAACAAAGTGTCTGGGACCGGAAGAGACGCGGGCAAGGTGATCATTGATTCACTAAACCTTCGCTTTTCTTCGCAATGTATCATTTTTGCAAAGATTCTAAAATTACGATCAAAATATTTTTGTACAAAAATCAAACATCATAGTACTAAACTAAGTTGTTATCAAATAATGTAAAGAATAACCAATACTGTTTTATGCTGGGTGTATTTACGGATTCTGGGATATTTTTACTGTTGTTTTCGAAATCGTATATATTTTTAGTCGTGACAAAAATTGTTTTGGTGGATGTCAAAGTGTTTCCATGACATTGTCAGTAAACACAAAGTTTTTGAGGGCACGTGACTATGGAATGTCATGGAAACGTCTTGATTGACTTCGACGAAAACCTGCTTCGTCGCCTCTACGATTTCGTGTGCACCATCTAGAAGTACTTAAAAATGCTGCCGTATATGGCATGGGAGTCCAAACTTGAGAAACTGGAGTTGTCAATCATATCAAAGGATATGACGTCACATCTGTTTGATTTGATTGACAGCTCTGTTATTTAATACATAAACTTGGCTCCAAGTGTGCTTTAACGGAAACAACTGTAATGTGTTCATAATGCATCACAGTTCCCTGTGCCATTTTGAAAGGTAGCCGTGTCTTTGCATCGAAGCGAGACATAAGGTTTGCTTACAATAACAGAGACATGTGAATAATTGTCCAAGGTGTTTAAAAAGGTCTCTATCATTGCAAGCTCACCGTTCGTTCCACTTTGATGCAAAGGCACGACTACCCCTCAAGATGGCGCAGGGAACTGAAAAGGGGACTATATTTAGTTTATATATTGTTTGTCATTATTGGGAAAGGGAATGATCTCTAAACAGTATCTCAGTTTCTTCAAATACCTTTTTCATGTACATTTTTATATATTCCATCACAGTTTTTAGGGCTTTGATAATATCCAGACTTATTGATATTTTGTAAACGATGAATAATTAGAATACTCTGATAACTGGAGTTTTCATGCCAAATGGCAAATGAGTGAGCAGAGCACTTTGTGTTGACATAAAGTACTGCATTAAAATGATCAATTGTTTTACAAAAAAAAAGTGGTCTTCTTTTGATTTTATCTCATATCACTTCTTGGCGGACGTCCAATCGATCCCGAGAGAAAAGGGTGTTATTTATAAAACTATAGCTAAAATAGGAATCCCTGGGGAAAAGTATAGCCTGCTTTGCAAACTCGATTTTTTTACGCTTAAAAATTTCGCTAAAAAATAGAACTTATTTTGAGCGTAAAAATATCGAGTTTGCAAAGCTGTCTAGGAAGACAAGAAAGAAGGGCTAAAATATATATGGTAGTGGAAGAAGGACTTTTTTGAAATATTGTCAGGAGAATGATACGACAAATTAAAGGTGTGGCCGGTATTTTGGACATAACAGAACAAGAGAATTTAATATTTTATCCACCACGCGACTTTATTAAGCTACAATTTGAAATTTTAGAAATGTAATGATTACGCGACCCAGACAACTGGCTGTAATGCTAGACGTTTGTGGGTTTTTGTCTTCTGTCCGCAAAGTAGTTTTTCAGCGGAGTCGTCAGAAGTCAAAAACCCAGACATCTTGGACTGTGTTCGACAATATTATGAAAATGCCTATAAAGCTGACGCGCTCTTGGCTGAGGCAAAACTTGCCCAGGAAAGAGAACATTAAATTTGATTTCTTTATAGTTTATTTGCTTCGTCAACAATTGATAAAAATTTAGATAATTTCATATTGGGTTTCCCCCCGTGTTTCTAAACCAGAAGTCTTCAAGTTGTTGAGACTTCAGAAACAATGATAAAAGCGAGTTGAATGCAAAAACACGATACTGAAGAGAAGTATTTATGAAATTGCAACAATAAATCTAAAGTTATCAAATAATTTGATAATAAGCTAAGCATATTGTTATATATTTATAGTTAGTAATCTCGGGCGTCGGCAAAAATCTGGGTTTTTCTTAATATATTCGTCTGCACTTGCGCGGACGCCTTCGTCTTTACCCGCGTCGCAATGGGGCGAGAAGTGCCGCTCAGTGTTCTGGGTAATTTTCAACATGGCCGACGAGAAGAAAGAAAGTAAACAAGGTATGTTGGTAAACATTCTTGTTTTATGCAGATTCTAAACTATAAGGAGATGATTACTTGAAACCAAAGCATTCTGGAGCTCACAGGTCTAATTTGTGGCTCTTTGAAGTCTGCAAAATGGCATTATCAGCCGCTTAACATCACATAAACGTTCATAGTAGTTAGTCTTGATATTTTATCATTGGGGGAGACAAAGATTCGGCAAATTCGTATTCCTAAAGCATAAGCTATATTTTTGCAGTTTACTCTTGGTTGGTTGACGGATTTTGATTGTCTGACAGACCGACCGACTAACGTCTGATGGAATAGAAATCCTATTGTCGAACACTCTAGTAAAAAAATGTAAAAGGTCTTAAAATAATAATTTATGGTTAACCTTACATCAAGAGAATAAAAACAAAGACATGGCGGCCATGTTGATGTCAATGTAAAAAGGAAAAAAATTATAAATATTTTATAAAATATATACCACCAACTTCGCCGCCATAACTACCTGTAAAGGTGCAAGAGAATAGCGTCCAACAGTTCGGCGAGATTGTCAGCCATACCAATGAACATGCTGGCCATCTTGGTAGCACGAGAAAAGGAATACCATCGACATGGCCGCCATGAGGTAAGGTGCAAAAGAATAGTTCCAAACGTTTTGCTAGATGGTCAACTTTACCCAAGAGAATCACAGAAAAGACGAACACAAGGCGGTCATGTTGGTGGTATGAAAAAAAATAAGAAGTTAAGAAGAATATGCGAGATAATAATTTCCACGAAGCCCTTGCCTTATCTAATCAGATTGAGGAGGGACAACTAAAACCGGGACATCTGAATGTTGCACAATGTAGTCACTAACACTACCCAAGAGTGTGCGGCGAATGGTACCCAGTCCTCTGTTGCCGATGATCACGAGATCAACATCACTACTTTTTACGATTTCACAGATGGCTTCCCCTACACATCCAACGGCGCTTAGAGTCTTGTGTTCCAACTAATAAAAGGGAAAACATATAACCATTTTCATAAGTACACACCCGGACCAAACTAACTGTAGTGCAGGGGGCCGGGGGGGGGGGGGGGGGGAGGCGTGCCCCAAGTTTCCCCCAGAAAATTTGTTCCCCCCTCCCTGTTTTTCAAGGCTGGCTGCTACCCTGCTTAAGCTTGAGCGTAATGTTTTAGGGATTGTTTTAGGGGAAGTAATCGACGCCATCTTAGATTAATGTTCTCTACAACAATTCCACAATGCACTGCAATGTCAACTGGACCCAGTTTTTCCTTTAACGTCGGAATGCGGAAGGCTAATCGTGGACTTTACTAGACTGTTCTAGATGATACCCGAGAACCAATCAAAAGCTGCGTACCTGTACGTCATTGCACACTTTTTCGTATTTTCCGGTAACTTTCAGTGCTTCTGCCCTCAGTCGCTCCATCATACTGTCCCAGTCTTCTCGTGAATGAGATGGCCCATCTATAATACAGCCAGGGGGAAAACAGTTTAAAAATGTATATGGTTTCAACCATTACTCACCGTAAGGTGCTCTTCCGTGAGAACCGCTCGCACGCACTACAACTTTCTCCACTATTTACAACACTCAACACTCAACTCTTTCGTTGTTTTTTTATGGAGGGAGGAAAACTGGATAATAAGGAAAAAACCCTCGTGACAAGGGAGAGAACAACACATCAAACAAACTCAGTATATTTGGTTTAGTCGAGAATGAAAACCAGGGATCCCAGGCTTGAACTCCACAGCGGTGAGAGACAGCGCCGTTGCAGCGCACGCCACCCAAGTCTAGCTAAGCATGTGATTTAATTTGGGTCGCGCATTTTTTTTTTATCGCAACGCTCAACGAGTGGAATAGACCTCTTTAGCTTGGGCGTTTGTTTTTGCGCATTTCAGACCACGTGTCATTCCTTAGAGAATAGGATTCTTTGTTTCATTTGCGTCCAAAAAAGAAATATTGGTCAAGGGAATGACACGTGGTCTGAAATGCGCAAAACATTACGCCAACGATAAAGAGGTCTATTTTGATAGCGCGGTATTAGAAATACGTTTAATTTTACTTGCACAACGCCAGGAATTATATATTGCACAATCTGTTGGACCGGAATTCGTTGTTTTTAGATTGATTCCATTGTATTTTAATTTCAACAGTGGCTGAAATGAACAAACTTACGTGCTAACGTTGGCGCTGGTATCTGAGCGCCTTCAACCACGTGTGCCAGCAGCAATTGATCTCCAGGCATGCGCATCTTCTCCAGGTACACTGTCAAAGTAGAACAAGTAAGTGGCTCAATGGATTTTTATACGAGAGAGATCGAAGGATACTTTCGAAACCATTCAGTATTTTTTGGGTGCATGGGAAGCTTTGGAAAAACTTTTTAGTTTCTGTCCAAAGATTCAATAGTATTAGAAACTACTTTTGCGATTGTCACGGTTTCTGCGTGACAAGCTGATGGGGATTTTCGCCGTGGGTAACGCACTCCTGTAAAGCTTCTCTCGCGACCCTGCTTGTACATACATGTCACGCAAAACCTTCACTACGTAGTGTAACATGCAAGAAATCAATATATTAAAAACTCATTTGTTAAGCCTATTATATTCTAATCCTTTTCTTCAGTAATTAACTCCCATTCGACTAAATTGGAAAGGAAATACGAAGTAGCAAAATAAATAGACTTGACCGACATAAGGCTTCCTGAATTGAACTAATTACTTAGATCTCTTTATTCTAGAACAATATGTAGTTGGAAACGAGACAGCTCTATGATTACTTTAATTGAAATGTTTAGAGGTACAAGTTTCTCAGTCCCTCCTTCGAAGTTTTTTACTATTTTTTCGCCATTTAAACTGACTGTGGTACGATAGCTGGTGAGCAGGTGGCATAATTGAAATATTCTTACTATACGTTTGTTTACGTGCCAAAATACCGGTAAATAATAATTTCATGGTTTTTTCCAAGCGCTTCCTGCACGTAATATTTTTTACTGTAAGGTTTTGCGGAAATCCCCAACTTACAAGTTTATCCGAGTTTCATCCCAAAATTCTATAAAAACTCTGGATTTTTTACAGCAACATTGTTTCAGCTTAGCTAATATATTGTTAACCATAACATTGGGTTTTTCCTGAGAATTATTTCTACTAAGTAAAATTTTTAGTAAAACTTCAAAATTAGCCTAAATAATTTTTTCCTTAGCTTACAAAACGATATCATTTACAAAAATGCTAAATGGTCTATGGCAAAACAGAGGATAAATTAAGGCTTCTTGTGACAAACATTAGCTCGTAGTCCGCCAAGAATGTGATAAATGTCAACCCGCAGGGAACTGTAATATTGCGTTTGACAGCTATCGCTGGCGATATTTATTTTTTTCGCTTCCTTTTGGTCTTGTTAGTAATCTTCATCTTCATCTTTCTTCGAAACATGAACGCATCTTTAATCGCGCTGAGTGGTAGCGACTTTAGTTTAGAGTTTACAGTGTAAAGAACCCGTGTTTATAAAGTATTTTTTTCCTCCGCTGTCAAGAGTTACGTTACTAAGTGAAGAACAGAAAAGCTGAAATTCAACCTTTGTTGGCGCGTTTTTAAAATCGTTAAGAAGTGAGAAGAAGACAAACAGCAAATATTTTGGTCAAAAGCATTAGCGAATATTTAACCAAGGAGTCTCATTTTTTTTTTTTTTTTGCAATTCCAGCTTATTGCTTTATTTTGGATCGAAAATCTTTCGCCAGCGCTCATCCCTAGATATTATTAGCTTACAATATGTATTTTTCAAAGGAAACTAGCTAGCATCTCGATATACAGTCTGTGCTAATAATACAGGCATTTTACACAGCATACTTACAGTCAAAAGCTCGCTTGCTGTGTTCGCTGTCATTGATTGCTATGAGGACGTTTCTAGGTGGCATAGTGGCTACGATTCCTTCTCCAAGTCAAAAAGAAGAATTTTTATCACTTTTCTGTTGATTAAAGCTGGTTTTCTTCGTTTAAACTTTCAATCACAGCGGCTTCAAAAGCTTCCTTCGGCTTTCACTCGTCTGACGCTTGTGTAGACTGCAAATATGAATTATGGATTTCATGCATACTAAGTAGCTCACATCACGCCTGTGGTTACTACAGAACCTAATTCTTTATTTAAGCCATTGTTTTGATCGATTTCTTTGCTATCTCACGAAGCAAAATTTTATCGTAAATCTTGGATAATTTTTCGAAGGCAAACTGCGGGGACGCGCGAAAATATTGTCTATTTTTCGGTGGTTCTGATAAATAAACTGAATCTTGTAGTCACGTGACGACGCGTAGAATTCCCCTTCAGAATTTAATTTACATAAGCACGAGTTTGAACTGACAGCATGAAACATTTGGTCTACACTACGAGAAATTGCAATAGGAACTCTATAGTACACTAATGACAGTTCAGTGACACTTTTAATTAATTTTTTTTAATCTAACTGACACTTGTACTTAAAAATTCTGCCAAAAATGGTCGAAATTTTCATCAAGTTTCCAGCGAAACGGTTGGAACAGACAAATACGTAAAATTGTTATAGAAGCTTTATAGTTTGTTTAGATCGGTTCACCGATATTCAAATTCGGTCAAAAACTGGTCAAAAATTTTCTCCAGTTTCTATGAAATTTTCACTTGTTTGAAATCATCCAGAAGAGAAAGAAATAACGCGACATGGTTGGTTCACACAAAAAAATAGATCCAATGAAACATCTAATATTAAATTCAAGCAACATGGCAAATATGAAAATAATTAGGGCTAACAATCGAGATATTTAGCAAAGTCAAGTTTCACTATTAATCTAAAATATTTTTGTTCTTGGCTGAAAATCTTTACGTTAATAGCGTGGCACTTGTCAGTAGACTGTAGGCAGTATTTCAATTAACTGAAGATACCGAAATGATGGCTCCGAGGAAACAAAAGAATATATTAGGACTACTCTGACATTGTTTCCCCGGAGCCTCGTCTTTCTTGAATTGCTTTTGTGCGTGATCACTCAACCAGAATGTTATCCAATGTACTGGGCAATTTAAGGGAAAAAAAACAAAGGAAAGAAAAAGAGAAGAAAAGAAAAAAGAAAACAAGAGAAAAAAAGAAAAAGAAAAACGTAGAATTCGAACCAAAGGCAAAAATAAAAAAATGATTATCGATTGCACTGTGCCATACCTCCGAGAGATCCGCAAATCAATTGACTAATGACCCTCCCTTCTGAGGTCCCAGCCCTCCCAAAATAAATAACGTACCTTCCCTAATCTCTAATTAATTAATCAGAGTATTAGTGAATATAATTATTAATCTCGCAATATTAATTACTTATTTAATAATCACTTGGCAAAAGCTTTGACAATAGTTACATATTATTTTAATGTTGAATTATTATTATTAAAATTATTAGATTGGATTATTCATCAGTGCAAAAGCAAAAGTAAAAAAAAGTTTCAAAAAATATTTTTAAGGCTTAAGTAATGTATAGACCCCCTGCAGCACGTCGGAATGCAGCTCAATTTGGAGGACAAAACAATAGGTTCCAATTCTCAGGAGATTGAAATTTTTTTTGTCCTCCAAATTGAGCTGCTCTGACGTCGCGCACTAGTAGTCTATATCAAACTAATATTAGTAATCGTACAAGAAAGGTTCATATGTGTGTGTACAGATTATTGTAGATATTATTGTCGAATTTCTCGTTGGTTTGCTTTTACTATAAAGGTATACATATGTATATACAGATTATTATCGAGTTCCTTTCTTGCTATTTTGCATTGAAGAGGTTCCAATCTATTCTCAGTATCCGTCACATAATTTTCTAGTCAACGTTTCTTGTCCACTTCTCACCGAATCATGTCTCATATTCTGTCCCAGTCCTCCTAAGCCAATGAATGGCGAAGGCCTGGCGACCTTTGGGCTACAGCGGTTTCAGATTTAGCGTTTAACAGCGCCGTTTGTCGCGATCTTTGCAGCTGTTGAATTTGAACGTTTATATACAGAATGCACGACGTTTCTAGGCGGCTGGGAGCACGTTCGGCTGATAAGTTAAGATCGATCTAATCAGCATAGAAACGTGCAAATTTAACGGTTAGAACGATCGCGACAAATGGCGCCGTTAAACGCTCAATCTGAATCCGTTGAAGAGATGCCAAGGCTCGTCCTTTTGCGCTTTGATAAGGATTTGAAAAAAATAGCATAGGAAGTATGAACAATGAAGCATATCCGCGTGACAAGCATTGCGTTACTAAGCTGGAGGAACAAGTATTACTGGAATGTGTGACTTATGTAAAACGCTATCACTAACGCTGCCCAATACAGATCTTCGAAACACACCAAGGCCTCGGTTGCCCATGACAATACACGTGACACGCTCGTTGACTGCCGTCTGACAGATGGCTTTACTGGGACTTCCAAAAGCAACCATTGATCTGTGACGAACCTAAAAGAACGAATCACAACCTAAGTATGAGCTACGAGTTCGATAAAAGATATAAGGTTTTTATATGTTTCAATAAAGACTAGGAGAACCGCTAGGACTTCATCAGAACTGGTACTTGTGCGACAGGCAGTATCACTACTTCCCTCGGCCCTGGAGGAATACCAAGGGTCGCAGGCTACCCCTCTTCACTCTCTCGACCCCGCTAATGGTTCCGGATTGGAAACAATAGACCTTATTCGTCTCGGTACAATGCTTTCACATTACGAACTACGTGTCATTTCCTAGAGAAAAAAATCTTGGTTCAAGTTGTATCCATATTCATGGTCTTCTGACATGCGTAACTGTTAATCAAAGAAATGATCCTCAAGGGAATGACACGTGTTCTGAAATGGAGAAAACATTGCGCGCAAGCTAAAGAGGTTTTTGGACTGATAGATACCCACCTTAGATTGAATGCACTTTTTTTCGAACCTCTCCATTATTGGTCTTGATTTCTTCTCAGCTGCATGCTTTATTTCTTGCATGTCATGGTAGCTGCACTCTGCCTCTTCTACAAAAAATAGAGGAAAAATTGTAAGATGAATACGTCGAACGAAAATGAAAGAAAGATTGAAGAGATGTAAAGGAAGTCGTCCGTCCGTCCGTCCGTCCGTCCGTCCGTCCGAAATTTCTTTTCTTTTTTCTTTCATTATCCTTTCTTAATTCTTTTTTCTCTTTTGGGCTTCACATTACCCATCTGCTCGCGAATTTCATCGCTTTAATCAAAGGCAGACATCTATCTCTAAATCCTTCCGTTTTCCTTTTTTTTCTGATATACGTTTTAGTTTAATTCCTTGCGCCACCACAAAGAGGACGAACAAAATCTGTTAATGGCCCAGCTAAATAGAGCGGCAACTCTCGTAAGAAGTCAACAATTAGCGATAAATCCTGACATATTAAACCGATATCCTATTTCTAACTTTAAGTGAATTTGTTACATTGACACATGATGGGATTTTTCATGCGACATCGCAAGATCTAGATCGCACAGTTTGACCACCCGGGTGACGTTGTGCTTCGTCTTGCTCGACATCACCACAGGGAGCCCACAGCCACTGGTAGAATCAGTGATTAGTTAAGGAATAAAAAACAGTTTTCCGTGTATTATACTCTGATAAAGACACGCGGGATGTGGAGAGAACACGAGAGAAGCGTAGGAAACCACGACGCGTAGCGGAGTGGTTTCCAGCTTCTCAAGTGTTCTATCCACATCCCGCGTGTCTTTATCAGAGTATAATACACGGAAAACTGTTTTTTTTATTGCTTTTATAAAATAACTAGCGCTCAAATGCTTTTAAGAAGCAGAGAGAGAAAAAAAAAAATAGCGCGAGCATGTATTATACTCTCATAAAACATGGCTTTTTGACCAATCAGAGCGCGCGTAATATCAAAGTTATTTTATAAAATAAAATCTATCATGCGTAAATGCACCTGCTAGCTCCCGCACGAGCTTGGATTGGTTGCAGTTCAAGTCTGAATACATTATCAGCTGCTAACGTTGCTAGCGTAGAATATAATGACAAGAAATGCAGAGGCGTAGATAGAACGAACAATTCTTGAAGTTCCATCCCTTGTCATTATATTCTACGCTAGCAACGTTAGCAGCCAAGCTCGTGCGGGAGCTAGCACGTGCATTTACGCATGAGAGATTTTATTCTAATTACTAATTCTACCAGTGGCTGTGGGCACCCTGTGACATCAATAAAGTTGAACTCGTTTGTACTTTAATTTTTGCGACGTCGCCGACAACTCCGCATGCAGTGTCGCACGGATGGTCACACGATGCGATCTCTAATTTTTGCAACTTAGCATGAAAAATCGCATTGTGTGTCTGCGCGCGCCTTTCATGCTTCTCCAACCATCTGCGTGTATCTAGGACTCAATCTATACTTCCAATCAATGCATGGTCATTCTTTGATCTTCCCCAACGTCAAACCTTATTGGGGTTTCCCCACGAGAAAGATCTAGAATGCTTCATAGCTGAGTATATATTCACAATCTGATTCATGCAATCCAGAATTCAATCTATACCCCCATCATTGGTCATGTCAAATCATTTTATCGTAGCTCCTCCACGAGAACGAACTAGAAAACTTCAGTTGAATGATAGCTAAGTGTAATATATTTACAATCTGATTCATACCATCCATAACCCAATCTATACCCCCCATCATTGGTCATGTCAAATCGGGGGGGGGGGGGGGGGGGGTACTCCCCTATATTTGCTATACGGGTATGTGCCGCCTGATAGGGTATGGTTTTTTGGCTTTTAGGTCTGGGGTAGGGTATCATTTTTTTACAATTTGTCTGGGGAAGGGTAAGGTTTTTGTCTGGGATAGGGTATCTTTTTGACATTTTTTCCGGGATAGGGTTATGTTTTAGTTGTTTTAGCCTGGTAGGCTAGGTTTTCTGCCGGCACAAAAAATAACGGTTTAAATTCAATTAAACAATTGCCAAATAGTTATTGAAATCTATTGAATAACCGTTTTTTGCATGTCAAAAAAATGTAGGTTTAGTCTGGGGTAGGGTATATGAAATCAAAATTCTAGGTCTGGGATAGGGTCAGGGTTTTGAGGACCTGGCGGTACACCCCCACCCAAGTTGGGGTGGTAGTACCCCCCCCCCCCCCCCCCCGGTGTCAAATCATGTTATCACTTCACCACCACGAGAATGAACTCGAAAACTTCAGTTGAATGATAGCTAAGTACATATTATTTACCATCTGATTCGTGCTTCGTCTCTTGAGGTACATTTTCTAGTATATGATGAACGTGTAGGAATATCATTTCATCGTTGTCTTGTCTAAAGTGCGCCAAGTACCCTATCAAACATGATAGATAATAAGATAAACAAGTATGAGAGAAACTCCTAACAGCTTTCGGTAAGTAAGTCGTTAGTAAACAAATTGTCACTTAAGAAAATAAAGACAGATGCATTAGTCGTAATTTGCCTAAAAGGTGAATTGTCGAATTATTGTACGTCAACAGCCAGCTGAGTTGACCTTCAGAACAAACTCAAGGTCAACCAATCAGAATTTAGGATTCGACATCGTATTTTGATTAGCATTTCCTATTATTCTGCCAAGAGAACTTATAAAATACGAAGTCTTCCTTCTTTGAATTAATCGTAAACGCTAGTCGAACTCATGGCGGAATTATATTTCAAACAACGAAAACATTCTACATTTGTATACTTGGAAAATGCTCGAAAAATGCTAACCAAAAATAGTGACCCATAATTCCTTTCGGGGAAGGCGATCAACTCAGCTGGAGTATAAGCTAGTTCAAAGTTTAAGAATCATTTTCATTGCACATGCGATTTTATCTCGATTTTCTCACCTTTTGTTTAAACCTTTTGTTTTTAATTTAATTGAATAAAAGAAGGTGAGAAATTCGGGATGAAATCGCATGCGCACTGAAAACGGTTCTTAAACTTTGAACTGGCTTATACGGGAGGAAGTTCGACTCGCAGCAATTTTGTATTAAGTAGATTCGGTGATCGCATGGATAATAAATTGATTATCCATGGTGATCGTTACGTACGATGAGCCGTGTTTTTTGATTGGACGAACATACAGTCGTGCGCGTATCAAGAGCATTATTTTTCCATTTGTTCCAAGCTTATAAACAATGTAATGATGTCCAATATGTAATTGTACGTGGGATTAACCGTGATTAAATAGACGTTCAACCACGTTTATATTAATTTAGTTACTTATTTGTCATTTTTATTAACATATTCTTTTCCGTAGTTTAGTAAGCGCGCTCCAGTGAGCTTGCTCTAGTGAACGCGCTCTAGTTTTTACAGTTCATTTTGTTTATGTTTACACGTTGTTTTCTTGTTACCTTATTGGCCAATAGTAGCGCGCGCATTTAGTTACGTTTTTTTGTTACAATTGTAAAATATCATTCAGCCCTGAAGATGCACCAGCGGTGCGAAAGCTTGGTATTAAATTAATATAAACGTAGTCGAACGTCTATTTAATCATGTAATGATGATTCCACCTGCAAAAGCACAGGCGCCTTATAGACTTGAACAATTGATATAGAAAGCCATCCTTATTGAATGAAAAATACAAAATCAATGTTCAAGTCCGAAGGCCAGGGAGCCAGAGACTATTTGGCTCTTGAGACCATATGTATGACTTAAAAACTTTCTTGTACTATCTATTACACATGTCGACAAAACCTCTTATTGGTTGCTGAGTTCTCGATGGTATTGTTTCGTGCTAGTTCACTGATTCGAAACCACTAGTCTACTTAAGAAATTGGCCTTGATTCAAGACAGTAAGTGAAGCCAGTTTTGGGGTTTTCTGCCGTCTGGATGGGTCAACGAGCCATACATTTGACCTCATATTTTGTCGTTATTTTCTTTTCTCTCTCACTCTCAAACGTGCATAGGAAAGGCACAGGGAACCCAACTCTAGACAGTCCGAGTAGTATTCACGAGTTGTTTCACCATAGGGCGCATTTGACTAAGAAATATTCATCTGTTATGTCTTGAAGGACTTTGTTATGATCGGGTTTATTTATTCATTTTTCCTTTTCGCTTCTTAATTAATTGACCGCAGTTTCACTCTTAAAGCGAGCATTACAAAGTTCACTCCCATTTTGTCACCCACAATTGATTTTCGGCGAAAACTAGAAAAGAAGCCGAACCGATAAATATTAGTTTTCGAGGCCATTAGACAGTATACTAACAACACTACGACGCATTATCGAAAGTTTCAAGAATTTTCACGTATTTTGACCTTCATTTGACCGTCGTAGTTCCTTCCGCAAAGGGCAGACATGACCACGTTTTCATCGTTTCCTTGTATTTCATCGTTTCACTGTATTTCACTTTACTTTTTGCAAACCAGTTTCTCACCCAAGACAAGTATTCTTTTGTTTATCTACTAATTATTTTTTCGATTATTTTTCACTATAATTCTGAAAAAAAAAATTTTTTCTTTATTTTCAACTGACGCAAAAGAGATGATTCAGCTCTTAGACCTGATCAAATTGTCATGCGATATTGTTAACATTAAACAGTCCTTCTTTTTTTTCAGTATTTTTCAAAAACCATTAACTTTCTTATTGCGTAAATAACGTTACTTATTCTCTTAACCTTTTGGGTTATTTTTTATGTTACGCTTTGTGACTTTGATTCGCGTTTTTTTTTTCTTTTTTTTTTTTTTTTTTGCGGTTAATTCACGATGCTATTTTCACATGCACCTGTAAAGATATGAAATTCTTTAATTTCATTCATTATCTAGTCAGGGTCTAGTCAACGATTATGAACTCTGTAGAATTTCTAACAACCCAAAGCCGGCTTTTCTAGATCTCTCTTGAAATATTACATTAAAAGCTTCGCAGCAATTAATAGAACTGTGTGAGTGAGTTCCTCCGGTTTCCAATCAAGTAGGCAATCTAGAGCAAAACAATGTATCAAGCGCTATATCCTTGCGGACTGATATGGCGACACAAAGTGTTGTCACTGTGCTAGAAATGACTTTGTTTACTCAACTGAAAGGGTTTTGAAAGACAGATTTTTAGTGATGTTGGGTCGGTTCACTTAGTTGGATAAATTTGAAAATTAAACACAAAAATGACGAGACTAAGGAAAGAGCATTGGAGATTGAGTAAAGAAACGATACTTGGCCTTGAAAGTGCTCCAGGGCGACCGCCGCGGTCTTAAATCGAAACTTGGGGAAATTCTTTCCAGAAACTTCTTAAGCTTAAAGTACCTGTAAGAACCCTTTGGACTTAAACGAGGAATTAAACTAGACACTAAATAGATTTATGTAGAAAAAGGATACAAATAGGGAGCGAATAAGATAAAATTACTCATGAGAACGGTAAACATGGTCGAAAGAAATGAGAATTTTTCGTCGGCAGATTTGATTTATATTTTATTTTTTGATTGAAATAAAAGTTCTCATAGTAAATCAAGTTCTCTATAGTCGAAATCTGTAATCAAAGGTGACACGAAAAAGTGTTGAAAGTATGTCATGGATATAGGAAAGAGGATTTAGCAATTAAAGAAATGAATTGGATTAGGCTATTACATCCTTAAAAATTTCTAATTTTGAATCGGAACAGTCAGAAATGTACAAAACAAATACACGTATAACTGCGAAGAAAACTACGCATTTTTATCAAAATAGAAAATATAATCTATATATATTTTTGAGCTTTAAACCCTAAGCTAAGGTATTGGCAAATCACCATCAATCTTGCATGCATATTTTTATTTAGCCTTTCCTTAAAAAAAAAACCGGTTTTCATTTTGTTGTTGTTTTCGTTTTATTTTCATAATTTGGGAGTTCTTTACGCAAACTCGCCATTATTATCAACTGCGATAATACTATATTCAAGATCGCATGATTTTTAGAAAATATATAATCAACGAAAATGACCCTAAATCAAGCCTGACAAATATGACTAACTAACTTTTGCACAATTGAATTACTCATGGTGATAAGATAAGCTTGATTTCAACAAGAGTTTTGAAGAAAAGTAACGTTGAAGATTTCAGGCCACGTTTGTGTTTGAACAGCCGACTTTTGACACTCGAAACGAAATCTCCTTAAAAACCTTTAAGAACGTCACAAAACGAAGAGAGGCCAAATTATCCAGGAATAATTTACCAAATATTCGATTTCAAAGTGGAATAGCCAAAGAATTGAAACGCAATGCTTTCATCATATTTTCTGTAGAAATATTTTTTCTATTTTTTTTCCTGAAAAAATTATTTTGGGATGTCTAAATTTAAATTCAAAAAAACCACGATGGAAGATTAATCATTCTTCATTCATTATGAGTAATTTTTCACAATATAAATGGTGATATTGGCTGTCTGAATACTTGGAAGAAAATATATTTAGATTTTTGAATAATGAAATAACTTAAACTAACAATTAAAATATTTGAGTTAACTTTTTGTGGTTGTCTTATTTTTACTGAGAAATATATATTCGCTCGAGCTGAAATAAACTAAATGAAAGCGGTTCAGAAATGATGCTAGATTTGTTTATAATATTCAGGACTGGTGGTTCAAAAGCAAAACATATCTTATATCAAGCATGCAATCTATAAAAATGTTTCAAAGTTGAACTTACAGTCGAAGGCTCGTTCACTGTGTACACTTCCATCAACGGGGAAGAGAACTTTTTTGTGGCTGAGCATTCTCGTTACTTTATCCGCGTCGTTTCCAAGGCAGTCTGGAGCGTTCTAGCTCTAGTGGAAATGAGAATATCAAAAATTTCAACAGCTTTTTTCCTTTGTGTTTCTTTAATAATGAATGGTTCTATAAATATCACAAACACGTGACCTATTTCTAGCAAGCCAGTAAACACAGAGATGAGTTTGAGATGAACGGCGTTTCTTAGTTCTACGATTTATAAGCACCGCGGTTAGGATTTACAGATATGGAAATATTTCTGTGGGAATCTTGGAGGGGTAATTTCTTTAAGCGGCAGGTTAAGAAACATGAATATTCTTGTAAAGATATTGAGCGTTGACATAATTTTTTATGTAATACAGCGGCGAGGTTCATAATATTCAAATAGAAGGCGATTTTCGGTTTATTTGTTAATACAACATTCGGTTTATGAGGCTATTGATATTCATGGAGTTAAAGGATAAAGGAAAAACAAATTATCGATTCTTTCCTCAAGGCAATTGTATTGTGTCAACACCCAATATTTCAGAATATCATTCAAATAAATTACAGTTAGGAAAGAAAGCATTATTTCACAAAAACAACTATTGTTTGTTTTTTTTTTCTTTTCTTTTCTTTTCTTTGACCATCTGTCAACACGTTCACCTTGAAAACAATTATGCAAATTCCTTGTTTTATTTTTCAAAATATTTGTTCTCGAAAGCTAAGTTAAGCAAAAAAAAAAAGGACGGATCTCTTAAAACGAAATACGTTTAATGACTACGAAAATTTATAGGCTAATCTAGAAAATACTCATCCGTTGATTCAGAAGCACAATTGAAGTGTAAGCCTGATTTTAAAACCGAAGAGGAACAGGAACACAGACACGAGCGGTGAGTGGTGTTGCTTAGCATGTAAACAAATACTCAACCATAGTGACCCAGTCGGCTTATTTAACATCAAAGTAAATCACAAAATACAGAGTTTCAAGGCATTACGTGACATCAGGGAACTCCTGATCAAATAACTGATAAAATGAACTAATCTTTTGTTTAGAAACCGATTGTGTTTTATCACAGCGTATTATACGGTGGGCTGATATACTTTATAAAAAAGTGAGCAATATGAAAAACAGGGGAATTTATCTGTTTGGCTTGTGGGCCACTATCATGTACTTCCCGTTTTTCTCAGTCGACCCACTTCGTCGCTATTGACTGACTGACCCTCGCGAAACTGACCCTGGCTGCTAAGGGAACTCCCTGGCCGGGCGAGAGCTTGTTGATTGATGTTTTTTTTGGGGAAATGTCCACTCTTCGTAAAAACAAGAAGCCCGCAAAAACCTTTCTATCCGGCCTTCGTAAAGCCATCGTATAGTGAATTAGGCAAGAATAATTCCAGCCAAAAAGCCAAAGATGGCTTCTGAGATGTAGGTCAGAAGATGATTGGTTTTAAAAAAAATTAACTTCATTTGACGTCCTTCTCGTGCCAATCAGATGCCTTTGGTCGAAGCCCTCATGATGATTTAGCAATTAAACTGCCGAGGGAACTCTAAGAAGAAACGCTAATTAAGCAATAACAAGAGAGTATGAATAAGAGAGGGAAGATTCTTAAAACTGCGCGCGCCATGTGAATTCCCGGTTGGGCTATTTTTAGCATCTGCGTACGAACAATTTTCGCCATACCTTACTCCTGTGCGTCAAAAATTGTGTGCTTCATTCACACCTGGAAGTAGCGAAAGCATGTAAAGATTTTGGGGTTAAAACATGAATTTCTCGTCTTTTTGAGTGTCCAACAGCCTCAGTCGTGTTTTATCACAGTACAGAACATAGCCAATCCTGATCTTTTTCCTTAATTATCTAATAGATTTTGTCGAAAAAAAGTGAGAAAAATCAACGAAAAGTATGTTGTTTTTGAACTGCGCGCATTTTTCAGCGACTTGTTTCGACGTTTTTGTCCGGCTCCCACTTGACGGCTGACTACTGTATTCCAAGCTTTAACCTTTCCCAAGTGCACTTTTCTTTTACCTTGATTCAGTTAATTCACACCAAATGCGGTTTATAACGTCCTTTTATTTATGTACTTTTTACATCAGTTTTGATGATCGATAATTCTTCGAGCATCTCTCGACAATATTTCGCCTACGCCTCGGGCTTCCTTCGAACACTCGTAGCGACGTGTAAGGAACAACTTTGTCATCCAATTTTAAAGTTTTCTTCTCTTGATTCATTGATGGTATTTTTGCATTATAACAAAACCCATTTCAAAACATCATTGATTGATTCTAACTCTTCTATTTTATTTTTTTCTTGTGTTAAAATTTTAGATGACTTATTGAATACATTGATAAAACGTTTCCTCTCCACACAGGGAGCCCGTTCCTAGCTTAGGTATAAATTGAAGCAAGGATCATTTTGTATTTAGACAGAAAAAGTGTTTTCTAAGGTTCTATTAAATTTATAGAAGCATTAATTGGACGGGCTTCCTGTGGATTGGCAGGGGAATCCATTTGGAGGCTAACGAGAAAAGCATTCACGCATTCTTAACCTCATGTTCTTGCACTGCGCTCTGGTCATATTTAATGTGTTCGCATACATCCACGGGCTTTTGTACGATGCAAAGCTGTCTGGTTTTACTAAATAACGCGTGTAAGAGCTCGTTTGACAGCAAAAAGCCCGTGCATAGAAGTATGGGAATAGGCCCCGTTGCGCGTGACTTCAGACCAGCTCAATTAGACGTTTTTCCTCTAACGAACATTTTCGAAATCTCGTGCTGTTGGAACAAAATATGTGCGAATTCTCTTGTGATTTTGTTGTTTAGAAATAATAGTAGTATTGGTAATGATAATTAGATTATTATAGATGTGGCATTGCTCGTTTGAAACGCTGATTCAGTCTAATTATCATTACCAATACTACTATTATTTCTAAAGCACAAAATCACAAAATAATTCGTACATTTTTTGTTCCAACAGAACGAGATTTCGAAAAAGTCGAATATGTTTGTTAGAGCAAAAACGTCAATTTGGAGGGCAAAACAAAAGAATTTTAATCTCCTGAGGATTGGAACTTATTGTTCTGCCCTCCAAATTGAGCTGCATTCCAACGTGCTGCAAGGAGTCTTTACATTAAATTTGGTCAAAGCTGCATGAGGGTGAGGCAAAGGATTTGATGCATAAATTTTAAGATAAAAAACGCTATAAACGGTACGACCATTCCTCAAACATTATGACAAAAACGAGTTTCTCATTCCATTTCTTAAATTTATCAAATTATCCGCATTTTTTTTAATGAATTCGAACAATAGTACTAATGATACTAATATAATATTAATAAATTTTTATCGCAACTCACTTTTGTTTGAAAAGCAGTTCATATAGCTTATTTTTCATTATAGCCTTTTAAGATGATTTATTTTACAAAACATCAAGTTGACCCAATGTGTCAATAAAAATAGAGCTAAATATTATCATAATTGTCGAATATATTTATAAGTGATTAAAATTAATTCTAAACTGGTAATCTATACAGTCGAACCCCAGTTAGTACGGGCAACGATCCTCACCGTTCCCTGCGCCATCTTGAAAGGTAGCCATGCCTTTGCATCGAAGCGAGACATGAGGTGATCTTGCAATGATAGAGACCTTTTTAATACTTTGAACAATTATTCACATGTCTCTATCCAGGGTTCGTACGGGTTTTGGAAAGTCTTGGACAGTTTTGGAAATTGATAATGCATTTTTCCAGGACCTGGAAAGTTTTGGAAAATTGAGTTATGGTCCACTAGGCTATGGAAAAGTTATGGATTCTTTGTAGCTTGTCTGTCTTATACCTTGCAAAAAATTGTTTTCGTTGTAAATGTATGTTGAATGTTTCAGATCCATGCATTTTGCTTTAAATGTGTGGTTTTGGAAATTCTCACAGGGGATCCTGTACAAATCCTGTCTATCATTTCAATGTGCAAAGTTGAGGTACAGCTAGCTTTCAAGATGGTGCAGTTAACTGCGAAGGGGAATATTTCTCTTTGGGACTATTGGTCTAACCATGTTTACCAGTTTCAGAACTCTCGTCATTCCCTTGAGTATTGTTTCTTTGTTTGCTAGTAATGCTTCAGTTCATGCATTAAATGGATGAAACTTGGTAAATAAATCATACTCAAGGGAATGAAACGTGGTCTAATATATAAGATCCAAATCTCCAATTTCAGACCACTTGCAATCCCCTCGAGTCTAGGATTCTTTATCTGTGTCTCATCCATATTGATTCATCTTATAGATCATTACAGCAGTTTTCGTATGACTATTGAAAACTTACGGCACGGACCGCATCTTGCCGTGACCGTTTCGGTGCTTTGTCGTGAACATTCGACATGAGTTCGGTACCGTGTTCGTGCCGCGCCGTAACCGTGCCGTGTGCCGTTACTTTTCACACTCATGCGCTTCACTGCTCTACTAGTAAAAAAAGTTATAATATTTAAGGAAATGACACAAGGTCTATAGCTGAGCTAAAATAAAGTTCATGTTTTGCTTTTTGGATTTGATCCCATATTTATACCTCAAAATGGTACATAGATGTTATTTAATAAACTGTAGTTAATTTGACGTTAACATTTTCAAATGCAAACTGCGCTACCGCAGTCACGTCGAGCGCATTTTACACGATTCTTAAGTATTCGTCGTATTTCACCTTTGTCAGTTGAATATCCAGGTTTCAAGTAGAAACAACTTGTCAAGCTAATGTAATCAGCTTGGTATTGATAATTCATGATGCACTTTCGGCTCATAAAAAGCTCTTATTACAAAGGTGTCTCCAGTTGCCATTATGGATCTGTAGCCATTTTGATTACTTGATCGAAGAATTTCCTTTTCTAGATCGTTTGAGGGGAGGGGGAGTGGTTAAGGGAGGGGAGGAGGAATGAGAAGGGGCGGGGTTCATTCCCCACCCCACTCTCATAAGAATGAAAGTTTACGAGCAAATTTTCATTTCTACCACCAGACAAACCCATGACGTGGCAAATTATTAAGAGTAATGGCTTCCACTGTCCATCAGATGTACAACCGACGGATTTAATGAGTTTTTTTTATGATGACAGCCAAATACCCAGACGTCAAGAATTTGTCGAGGTCGTAAAAACATGAAAGTAACTCTAAATGGAAAAGCATTTAATTAAAGGTAAGACTTTTAAGAATTCGAAGTATATTGTTTTAAGTGCATTAGTGTTATTATGTAGTAAGGATAAAGTAAAAAGCTTGAGTGTAATCAATTTTGGCGAAACCTTTAGTGATGACTTTTTTGATGACACATGGGAAAATGGACTCCATTTGTATAATTCTTTGTCAGAATATTCTTGACAAGAAAACTCTTGCTGGTATTTTTTCCCACTTTGAGTGACTTTCTAACAGCATTCGTATTTCCGTCCTCATGCACGTCATTGAACATGCTCAATATCGGTACGACCGCTGGCTACAAGTAATGAATTAAATTTGAGCTATATAAGCCTGAAAAAACCCAATCAAATCTTTGTTTCAAGAAATTCTGGATCGTCTTTAGAGGTGGACGGAGCAACACTTAGTCCTTTTCGTCTGCCTTTGTTAACGTAATCTGGTAAATAAGGAAACGTAGTTGTTCTGTCCCGAGGAACAAAATCATCTTCACCGGACGAATTAAGTTTTGGGTCACCAGAAGGACAACTCCCATTGGCTAAAACTTTCTTTTCCGGGTTTAAGGGAGACTTACTTCCGGGAACACTTTGAGTGCGTGGCGGTTGAAGTTCTTTGAACTTTGCCGATAATTTGTTAGTCTCAGTGTCACTGGGGTATCTTTGGGGAGTCTCGTCCTCGTCTCTATGGTTACTGGATAACTTTGAATCAGAAAGTGATAATTTTCTTTTTGATCTCAAACCCGAATTAGGGTAGAGCCGATCGTTTTGATTCAGTTTGCTTGGCTCCGAATCCCTCGAGGTATCTTTGTCAGTTTTATCTAAGTCCTTGGATTCTGGTTTTTTACTATTATCAACACTCTTAGAAATTGCTGGTAGGATTGTTACATCTTCGTCATCGAGGTGCTCATCAATAGGATTACTCGTGACGTTTAATACCGGAAAAGCATCATCAGTATCATCAATGTCTTTATTAGGGCTTCCCCTACCTTGAGATAGAAGGGTTTCCCGTTCTTCGGGAACGGTTGAAGAAGGTACCTCGCCATTTTTAAAATTGTCATTCCCATCTTTATCTGGATTGAAGGCGATAAGGTTTTCAAAGTTTCCTCTTTGTCGTCTCCTTAGAGGCAAGTCCCGTGGGACGTTAATAAGTGCATCCTTTTCACTCTCTGTGAAGTGATCAGGATTGAGATCTGACCTGGCGCGTCGTGGCACGTGTTGTGGACTGCTCATAGTTGACGACATATCATCACTCGTGCATAGCTCGTAATCAACATTACTCTGATTTGTCTTTGTCTTTTTCTTTCTTCGTGAGCTGAGTTCTTGTTGTTTGGACAGCAGTCCCGGCACACCCCCGAGAACAAGACGACGGTGCTTTGTGGGCAGTTTGAGTCTTGCCTGCGCATGCGCATAGTAAAGATTAAAATTGTTCCCGATGACCGATATCGGTAGAGCAACTATCAAAACCCCACAAATTGCGCATGCGCCACCAATGACTTTCCCAGGCCATGTCTCAGGGGTCATATCACCGTAGCCGACCGTTGTCATGGTGATAAGACACCACCAAAAGGAGTCTGGTATTGAAGTAAAGGTAGATCTTTCCTGTTTTATCATGACTTCAACATAATACACTATACTAGAAAACATTACTACTGGAATCAACAACATCAGTAATAGTAGTATTAGCTCGTGTGAGCTGGCTTTAAGGGTCTGAACCATAATTTGAAGCCCGTACGACAGCTTGATGAACCGAAACAAACGCAGCACTCGGATAACAACGAGGACGCGAACGACCGGATCATCCGTGATTGTACTCAAGAAGAACGGTACCACCGCCACAAAGTCGATCCAGTTCATGATCCCTTTGATAAAGTGCAGCTTTGAAGGACAAAATATCAGTCGCATCAGGAACTCGAGGCAGAAGAAGACACTGCAAATCCATTCGATATTATCAAGTTCTTTTAGTCTACCCATCCCTAGCCTTTTGTTTTTTCTTATTGACGGCATGGTCGTAGCACAGAAGATTGCTATGGAAACGGTAATAAATATGCATGACATGTAGGATACACCCTTAAAAATAAAACAATATTAATACATTACAGTATTATGGCACAACAGAAAATTAAAGTAGCAATGTACTCGGTTACTATGGTGATGGTTGTCATGGGAACGTCATGGAAACATAATGGGAATAAGTAAGAACAACTGTATAAAGTTAGCTTTTCAAAACATTCAAACTCAGACCGTCTTGGGACGTGCTGGTTGCGTTATTCTTGATATAATGGATTTTAAAGTCAAATGCAATACAAACATATAACCCACCACCCTCTATAGCTGTTTCAAAAAAGGTCGGTGATGGTTTGCATCCCGCTTACTACCAACTTGAAATATCATATATTCATATGTTAATGTCAGCACAGAAGAAAATATGCTGCTGGGAAAAACCTGCAGACAAAGTCTGGGAAAATCCCATATTGTTGTGACCTTTCGTTGCTCGAATTCATATCACCCATACTGCATTTCGGGTTTTGTATGAAAATAAGGCCTGGTTGGTGGATTCAATACTTCAAAAGTTTTCTTCGGTACAGAACTGTTCTTGAAATTCACTTTAAATTCCTAATCAAGTATGAGACTTAGAAGCCAGAAATCTTTACCTAAGGGTATTATGTTTATCTAGGAGATGTGGTGACGAATATTGAAGCCAAAGCGAAGAAGAATCGAAAGATTTTGATGCTGAAAAGCGAGCAGTTGCCAAAGTTTTCAAACTGAGTGATGCAGGTAAGCTTAATTGTGGGAATAAACATGCGAAATATGAATTTAAAAACCTTTAAAATAAGCTTAAAACGAGCTAAATAAAAAGTAAAGGTATTTAAGGTAATGTTTGAGGCGTTAAAGCCATCCTGAAAATGTTTTAGCTATTTTAAAGAAAATTTTATGTCGCTCGTAGAATCAATGACTTTACCCGGCCATAATATATAAATACTGTACTTGAAGTTTTGCACATAAAATTTACGATTAGGAGAATTATTTGTTTAATCAAACAAAGCAAGAAAACAGAATTAACTTGAATACGATACAGTTTCATGCAGTATATCAAGAATATATTTTAGCTTGTCCGAGTAGCAACAGTAACTAAGACAGACAGACAGACGTGTGGACAGACAGACAGACAGACGGAAGGACGGATGGATGGACGGACAGACGGAAGGACAGACGGACAGACGGAAGGATGGAAGGACGGACGGACGGACGCCGGAACGAACTAACAAACTTTTTTCTTTCTTTTCTTTCTTTTTATCACTCTGTCTTTCCTTATTTCTGTCTTTCTCTCTTTCGTTCTTTCATTACTTCGTTCTTTCATTTTTCTTTTCTCTCTCCCTCATCGATCCTTCCATCCATTCATTTATATAGTTCCGACGAAACATCGCTTATTAATGACCAATTTTTATATTGAGTAGAATTAGACTTCAACTTCATATATCCAATTTACGTGATTGATTAGCGGAACGTTTGTTAAGTTGTTGATATGAAGAAGAGTGGTGTTTTGGTTCAAATTTTTGATTTCTGTTCTGTGCAAACGTTACAAAATTGATTAATGTCTTCGATAAGATGTCAGTTTTAAGCCGATGATTGAGGAAAATGAACAAAGATAAGAAAGGACGGAGAAAATAAACTTGAGAAAGACGAATGTCAAGAGTTAATTTTTCTATGAATATCCTAGGTCATTTCTTTCGTTTCAATTTCTTTTAATATCAACTTTCCTTTCCTTTCCTTTCCTTTCCTTTCCTTTCCTTTCCTTTCCTTTCCTTTCCTTTCCTTTCCTTTCCTTTCCTTTCCTTTCCTTTCCTTTCCTTTCCTTTCCTTTCCTTTCCTTTCCTTTCCTTTCCTTTCCTTTCTTTTCCTTTCCTTTCAATTCCTTTCCTTTGCCTTCGTTTTCGCACTTTGCCTGCTATCTGTTTCTTTTTCTTTCCTTCACTTTCGCTTCGTTTCTTTCCTATTTCCTTTCCATTCCTTCCCTTATTTTTATCTATTACATACGAGGTTCTTGTTCCTTCTCATGATGACAAAACTGTTTACTCATATTACAATCATAAAAATGGTTAACACTAGGGAATCACAAGTTTCCGTTCGTAGCTTACTTCTTTCCGATGAAGACGGTTTTATTACTACAAGTTATAGGTACCTTCCTGTCTCAGGTTGTCAAAATTGCTTCCAGTTGTCTTGCTTTTGAGTTTTAATTTCCACTGCTGAAGGGCCGGGAACAGCAGGAACAATGTCTAGCTATATTGCGCTATGTTAGTTTTTCTATTTGCTTTTTCTCATAACTCATTTCTGGCTTCTCACTTTCTTATTTTTAAGAAAATTATAAATTTTAAGATTTGTTTAAATTTTTTTTTCCGTTCCTTCTTTCCGTCTTTTCTCCTTTCCTTCTTTCCGTCTTTCCGTCTTTCCTTCTTTCCTTCTTTCCTTCTTTCCTTCTTTCCTTCTTTCCTTCTTTCCTTCTTTCCTTCTTTCCTTCTTTCCTTCTTTCCTTCTTTCCTTCTTTCCTTCTTTCCTTCTTTCCTTCTTTCCTTCTTTCCTTCTTTTTTTCTTCCTTTCTTTCTTTCTACTCTCTTTCTCCTTTTGAAGACGAAACGATAAACAAAGGCAAAGTAAACTTTCACTAGTCATCTAACCATCCAATTTTCTCTTTTAACTATTTCACTTTTTGTAATTAAACGACAATAGCTGCAAACTAATTTCCGTGTATCCCTTTTCAGTTCTTGTTGAATGGTCCTTAAATCAAATTAATGAGCCTTGCATTGATGGAGATCTTCATATGACTTCCACAAGAAAAAAACAACCACATTTTAGCTTGTGTTTAATTGTGTTTTCACAGCTCAAATTATTTGACATCGCATCGTGAAAAGGAATCTCTGTTTGAGTTAGATTCATTTGAACTTGACTTCTTATCCTATATTATACTATTAAAGTAAAGAAGGAAGTATACTCGAGGGAGTGACTCGTGGTCTGAAGGTGGAATATACTAAAAAACCTAGTATTTGAAATTCAGATATTTTCAACAAAAAAGAAAAAAGGAAACGAAAGGAAACGAAAGGAAAAAAGAAAAAGGAAAAAAGAAAAGAAAGAAAAGAAAGGAATGGAAAGAAAAGAAAGGAATGGAAATGGAAAGGAAAAGGAAAGGAAAGGAAAGGAAAAGAAAAGAAGGGAAAGGAAAGAGTTGAGTATTTACTTTCTCGATTCCCATTCAACATTTTTTTTTTAATTTTTTAAAAATATTGCTAAGTTTTGCACGAATGTAATGAACTCAGTGAACGGTATAACAATAACTAGTCGCAAACGTTACTTTTCATTTATACTCTCGCGAACATCCATTCTGAGATCAAATCTAAGGATGTCAATTATGCCCGTACAATTTAGACATATCCTTCCAATAGAAAATTACGATTTTCGTTCTCATTCTATTTAAGCAGTCGGGCCAACATCCTTGAAATGTTTTATTGCAAATTATTTTTCATCAGTTTTGAAAGAATGAGAGTCTGTGATATATCATATTAACTACATATTTGTAAGTTTCTTTTGTAGACTTGAAAAGCTGTCTTCTTTTTAGGGGATTCTGTCATGTGTTTTTCCTCATATTTTTAATGACTGTTTCAATTTTCACTCCTCTTGTCAATTGTTTTTCTGTTTTTAGCTATTCATTTGTCACTTTAGTCTAGACTTTCTTTTCTTCTTAATGCAACACAAGTACAAACTTGTTTCTACCAATCAATCCTAATAAGTGTTATATTCAGTTAGTGAAATACTTGGATTCGTCTGTCATTTTTCAAATCTAAGAGGATCTTAATCAAACATCAAAAAAAGACTGAAAGGATCTTAATGGAAGAGGTCAAAGTCAATAACCGAGGCATAAGCCCAACAGATTCTCTAGTTATGCTTCATTTTTAAAGGTCGTAGCGATGCAGGAAATAATATATCAAGCTAATACTCGTCTAAACTATTGTCTGAAGTTTTTTCGGGAAGGATGTCGCTTGAACATGATTAAAATTGTGATTTTGTCAAGTGGAAAAAAATGTACTAATGCAACATACAATTCCGATTGATTTTGAAGAAAAAAAAGCTTTGATATTGCTGGTTTAATCACTTTTACGTGAAAAAAAGCGAGTCACTGCTAAAAACATACGTGTAATTTCTCTTAGTTTCATTGAGCGGTTTCGTATGAGGGGGAAATAAATATACGGTGCTTACCGTATAGTACGTGTACACGGTACAATGTGCCGTAATTGAAATGGCTTCCCATAAGAATGTGTACACGGTACAACATGCCGTAACATTGAAATGGCTTCCCATAAGAATGGTTTCTTTAAACATTTAAGTTATTTCATACGCAGAGAACAGCGAAATCCTTAATGAATAAATATTTTCCAAGTAAGGTGCGCTCGATATCTTGGTAGAAGTATTATATTTGAATATATGCGAAAAGCATTAACATCATAGTAAAAAATTCGCATTCATATTCTTATTGTTTTTGAAACGACATGAGCTATCGAAAATGTCCCCTTTCATATATTATTCATATTTCTATATTATGGACGTTTTCCAGTAGATTCTACCTTAAATAAACAATCGTACTTTGTATAATAAAAGTTGTAAGAAACGCGTAATTGAAAAAAATAGACGATGAAGTAGTGTCATGCTTATCGACTGGCTCGAAACGTTAAACTGTTATTACGTCTCAGTATGCGAAGAAATTTAGCTTCTCTTCAAAAAATTGTAGCAGAAAATTTTTCTTAGAAATCTAAGCTGGAAACGTAGATAAAAAATTGATAAATAATTTTCGAGAAAAGTTTGTAATTACCAAGAAGTTTAGTGAAAATTGAATGACATTTTTCACGATTCACAAACATTAGAGACAAAATTAAGTCAGCAAAACTAAGAAAACGTGTTAAATATTCCAAAATATAGTCGCTTTGTTTGCTTTTTACGAATTTATAGCATTTTTTTGGTGATTGTTAAAATGAGAAGTAGCTGTAATTGTTTTTGCCGCACCTCATTGTCAAAAATGATAAGTCATACTTTGTAGAAACGATTTCTCGATACAAGCGCTTATCTCGAAGAAACCGTTATTTTTAACTAGGAATATTTACCTTGGCAAGTTTCGAAGAATGTGGTTCTTCTAGTATTTCCCATATTTTTGGCTGCCATTTTTTCCATCTTGAAAGCCCTTCATCTAAGCTTCCATGTGATCCTAAATGTTGGCCGCTGAAACTGTCAGGTGATCGTAAGTCTTCGAATCCTGGACCTACGAAAGCTTTGAGATTTTCTTCTGCTTCGCGATGTTGGGTGTACTTCCCCCAACAGCACGGCTCCATTTGTTTCTCATCAATTCCCCAGAAACTAAGCTCTTCTTCGTACATCGGTCCACACATTTCAGTCGGACAATGCAGCTTCCCTGTTCGGTAAAAATTCAACACCTGGGCAAAGGCTGTTGGGTGGCGATCGAAAAAATATTCCTTTGCTCCATCTTCGTCGGAGTTTGCATAATTCTCGGCGATCCAAGCCAAGCGAGTATCTGGGATGTTCTGCAGCGTTGAGATATTCGTTTCATGTCGAAATCCCCCAACATTAATGATTATTCTTGACTTATCGCCTCCCTTGTTTTGGCAGTCAGTCCTACTGAAATCCATTCTCGGAAAAATCCCTCAGTTTCCAAACAACTGCACTTCAATATCGTTGTCCCATTAGCACAGGTTTGATGTCAAAAGATTCTGTAAAACTGCCAGTTTCTGTAAAATACAACAACAAAACCCATCACAAAACAAGTTCAAAATATAAACATTATAGAACCCAACTGGCTTACATTTTCTAGGCGATAAAACCCGACTGGTATTATTTATTAGCAGGTGTGCGCAGGAATTATGCTCTTTTTCAGCAATATTTAATTTCTCAGGTATAAATCAGATCTTGGAGAGTCAGTTACTCATTGTTACTTCAGATACACGAATCCTTGGGCGAAAACTCCTACACGATTTTCAATACGAATTCAGTCATTAATTTTTGGCGTCCGAAGATCTTGTGGTGACATGAATAAACTGAATTGATTTAATGAGGGAACCTTTCGATTTCGCACAACAATTAAGGCATTTTACTTGTAATTAGCATATATGGGAAATTTTCACTTGTATAAGCCCTGTAATAGGATAAGCTAGTGTCTAAATGAAGTCTGTTATATGTAATTGAAAGTTGAGCAAAATTTAAATCTCTGTGTGGAGTGTCATTTTAAAGTAAAATTTCGAGTGGTCGTTAGGAAGTTATTTTTGAGAGCCGATTTGTTTTGCTAGTACCTCCGACATGTCTCAGTTCTAATGCCAATGATAAGATTGAGTGACAACGTGTGTTATGACAAATGAAAAATGTTCAGAGGTTTCTATAAATTAAGGTATAGTTTGTGTTGGTAAATAAAGACTTTGTATTAATTATTTTCTCCTTCGTACTCAAGTAGTAGTAAACTAGCAGAACAAAAAGTAAGGAATTAAAACAAATAATGAATAAGAAAATAAAACAAAACAGAAATAATATGAAGAGAAAAATTAAATTTTAAATTAAAAAAACATTAATAAAGACAACAAAATTTTAAAATGTTAAAATACAAAAAAGTTACAAAGACAAAAACTAATAAAACTACAAAAAAATAGAATTTTAATTCTTAAAAAAATTCAAAAACTCGACTCAACTCAAACCCAAACTCAAACTCAAAATAAAAATAAAAAAGTTAACAAATAAGAAAAAAAAACATTTGACATTTTATGGCGCGTAGATTTGCAAAGCAATAGCCCCCAACACAGTCCCCTGCGCCATCTTGAAAGGTAGTTGTGTTTGCATCGGTGAACGGTGAGCTTGCACATGTTTGTGTGCTTGAAGAGGGGAGAGAGGGAGGGGTGATTCGTTGAGATAAGGGGAGTGACCTCCAAACCCTTGAGTAATCTTGGTGCCTCTGAGTTGGCGCGACAATCATAATTTGGAGTGGCTAATCAATCATCCTTTCCTGCAGCTCCAACAGCTGGATTGCGAAGGATGCAGCTCAACATGGCCGAGTCGAAGGCATACAAAGGCACCAAACGCAGCCGCCATACGAATCATGCCTGACACATTTTTGAAATAACTGACCAAAAAAAACCTCCCGCCAACCCTCCATGAAACGCCTCTAAACCCACACTGCTCCTTCACCTCCCAAAACTAAAACTCCTCTTAAAAACCTCTACAAAAAAGCAACTGTTTGCCAAGATTAAAACGACCTTTCATTCTAAGTGATATACTACACTGAACTGCGATAAGAGATCCTAAAGGGTGCTTATGAATATGTTTTGGTATTTTTCGACGTTGATAAGAAACACATGATGATTTATTTAGTTTTTGGTCCTTCAATTTGTCTATGTGATATATGTTGAATAGTTTTATCCAGCCCTAAGGCGTTATCTAGGTTTGCTCCACATGTTATAGCTGTATATGTTTCACCGAGATACGCTCACAAGCTAGTAAAAACGTTATTGATATAACAACTATTATGTTATGTTATGACTTGGGGCCGAGTTTACAGGTAACTAATTAATCTATTTATTATTAAATCATTATTAATTTATTATCAATTAATTTAATTCATTTGTTTGTTCGTTTGTTTGTTTATGAATTTATGAGTTTAATAATGATAATGATGATATATAATATAATAATAATAATAATAATAATAACTATAAAAAGATGAATATTAATAATGGATGACAATGATAACAATAATAATAATAATAATAATAATGATAATAATAACTATAAAAAGATAAATAATAATAATAATGGATGACAATGATAACAATGATGATAATGATAATGATAATAATAATAATAATAAAAATAATGATAATAATAATAAAAATAAAAATGATAATAATAACTATAAAAAGATAGATAATAATAATACTGGATGACAATAATAATAATAATAATAATAATAATAATGATAATGATAATAATAACAATGATAATAACAAAAAGAATAATAATACGAAATTAATGACATCAAATTAAAAATGCAATCAATATTGAATATACCAGCGGATAAGGAAAGTATATATACCCGATATTTAATCCATTACGAGCAATATAAGCACTCATAAAAACCCAGGAGATCACAGCTCTAGTAATTCGTCTGTCGATCATCAGCCATTCTGGTTTCAGTAATGACTCAATAACAGGCAATTTTCAAATTATCAGTGAAAAGCCATCTTAATATTAAAAGACTGGAAGTAAGGGTTCACACTGTGTTGGATACTGCGCCTGCGTTTAATGAGGAATGTTTTGAAAATGATTTTGAGTAATGAATAGAAGAAGGAAGGAATAAATGAATAAATTGATGAATTGATAGAAAAGATAAAATTAGTAAATAAATGAGTAGAGAAAATGAATGAGAGAGGAATTGTGGAAGAATAGGTGAGAGCGAATGGTTGGATGGATGGGTGGATGGATGGGATGATGGATAGTTGGATGGATGGATGGATGGATGGATGGATGGATGGATGGATGGATGGATGGATGGATGGATGGATGGATGGATGGATGGATGGATGGATGGATGGATGGATGGATGGATGGATGAATGGATGGATGGATGGATGGATAGGTGGATGGGTGGATGGATGGATGGGTGGATGGGTGGATCGATCGATGGATGGGTGGGTGGATGGATGGATGGATGGATGGATGGATGGATGGATAAATGAATTAATGAAAGTATGAATAAATGAATGAAGGAATAAAATGATGGATGGATGAATGAATGAACGTATGAAGAAATGGATGGAGGGAAGGAGGGAGGGAGGGAGGGAGGGATGGATGGATTTATGAATGAATGAATGAATGAATGAATGAATGAATGAATGAATGAATGAATGAATGAATGAATGAATGAATGAATGAATGAATAATAAACGAATAAAGACTTCAATAAAATCCCAATACACACAGTCATATCTAAGACCAACACGATTTATAGATAATTGTCCACAGTATTATACCCCCAAATGTTTAAATGAAGGCTTCTACCACAAAAACGTTAATGCATTAGTGATGAAGTCTGGTCTGATAATACTGACTTAGAATAACCGGAAAAGCTCGAGGCTCTGCAACGTGATTGGTTGAATTATCACTACCCATCTAATAGTGATGGCACATAAAACATGTAAAAAACCTTAATTGATGCATTTAAATAGTTGCTGTATACCAAGTTTATAAATAATATATTAGTCGAGTATTGCATTGGATTTCAAAAAAGGCTTCCGATGGTATTTTCTATTGAACTTTGGATTCCAAATTTTTGCAATTTTCTCGTCTTTACTCTTTGATGATTTGAATTTATTATCTAAAGAAGCCACTTTTCTTTCAAGATAAGGATAACATAGCCTGTTAATTTTAATTTCATTTATTAATTGTGAATATTCATCTAGACAAAGAAGTGAAAGGATAGCACGTATAGTGAATATTAAAAATATTTTATTCCAAAATTGTAAATAAACAAAAAACAATATCATGCAATCCATAGAATATTTTTTTTCTTTAAGATTCCAGTCCAAATTTTAGTTCTAAAATCATTCTAGAATCATTTGATACGGGTCTGAAATTCGGCTAACAGCCCAAAAAGTGCAGATGTCACATTACGTGCTGATCAAACGAGAATAAATGCTTTTGAAATATATATAACTGAGCAAATATGATGTAAATATCTATGAATAACTAACTAATTATGCGGAATATTGGTAACTTGTCTGTGGCTATCTCTAGCTAGTGTTTAAGAATGAGAAATTACTTGCTGTCTTCCTCAAAACCGCTTTATCCTGGGGTTCAACATTTTGAGTTTTTCCTTTCGTCTTTGAATTAATAAATTTAATTTCTTAAAGCTTCTGAAAGCTGAATTCTTTGATAAGCGTTAAAATGATTGTTCGCTTTGCTAACTTGATTGTTTTTTTTAGCTTACCTTTTTTTAAATAATATGTTTTCTGCACCTCAAGCTTTGGTTTTTACATCGAAGGTAAAGATTCGAATGGTTGAGTGTAAATGTCCATTAAACTCAAACTATGCGTTTTCTGCTCTCATTTAGGATGTAGTTAACTCAAAGAATGTGTTTTCTGCTCTCGTCTGGGATGTTGTTCAGAACATTTGTATGGTTATTAAAATTTGAATACCGTTTTCGATCACTCTAGAACCAAAAAAAAAATCATCTTATTTTCAATGCTTTGGCCATACCACGCCAATACCATAAGAACGTACAGAACCTAGTCACAGCATGCACATAAATTCCACACATCAACTGTCATTGAAATTCGAGTTTCCTCACTACGCATGCGCAGCCACAATGGTCCAATTAGCGAACGGTATTTCACAAAGCTTCGAATAAAACACAAAAAATTACTAGTACTTGAAAACAAATCTGCTAAAACTTGAAAATCCCTCAAGCCGGTAAAATATTTTGGTAAATAGGCACGTTTTGTTGTAGTTATATTTTGCATGTCGCGATTCAGTTCAAACTACGCATTTTTCAAAATTAAACCGACGAAGAATATACATTAAAAGGTCGGAAGTAGGACAATGTTAATTGGGACGTTCGTCAGTTATTTTACAAAGAATTATTTTTCGCTTTCAAAAAAAAAAACTTTCCTTGATTGAATGAGTGGAAATGACGGGAAACAAATATCTTAATTCTTCTGTTAAATCTTAAACTTTAGGGATTTCTAATCTACCTTTGCTTTTAGCAACGCTTCCTACTCAGCGCACGAAAAACGCAGGGGAAAAACAGACTGCATACTTTCCTTGGCAATTATATCTATAGTCTATATTCTCATCTTACTTTACGTTCAAAAAAGTTTTCTTGTTTCCGTCAACACTTGAATTCAAATAGGTGTCACCGTTCTCAGTTTCAAAATTGCTCGGTGTTGTATGTGAGTAGAGTTTCTAGTTGGTTCTCTCCTGTGCTTTGAGGGTTTTTCTCCGGGTTCTCCGGATTTCCTCCCTACACAAAAATCAATTTCTAAATTCCAATTCGATCATGGAACGAGGGCTACAGGTTTGTTAGCCACTGGCTATTTAGTGCTACCCTCGTAAAAACAAGGAGTGTTTTTGCCGGTCAACTTCGGGGGAGGATTTTTTGTGCTAAAGCATTAAAGCCGTACAAAAAAAAAATTTTTTTCTTGAATGTTCTAGATTTTTCGTACGCTTTTAACTTTAAATTCTGTCTTGGCATCTTTGTTATGCAAAATTTATATTGGAGAGTCTGAAGTAAATTTTGACCAAAGGTTATTTCTTATGAAAGAACTTTTGCTTACAAGAATGCAATCTGCCTTCGCCACACTTACAACAATAGTTGTAAATCAACCCTAGATACAACTTGCTCACAACTGTTGTGTACGACAAGAAAAAAGTTGTAAGCAAAAGTTATATCGTGTAAATCGAATTGTTTTCATTTACTCGTTTCATTCGTTTTATTCGTTTTATTCGTTCCGGAATGCATGGTTAGGGAATTAATTCAAGACGTTTTTTGAGGGCTAAGGTTTCTAAGTCTCTCAAATAATAATCAGCTTTATTATTAGTCATTTGAATTGGAATCTTTAGGAATAAAAGTGCAACAATATCGCGTCATTTAAATCATAATCCCTTGGACTAAGTTGAACATTAGAACAATATTTCTAATACCTAATATCCAAAAAGAAAATTCTAAATCTTATTCTCTATTTTGTTTCTTGTTTTTACCGAAAATCGTGGTTTTTTTTTAAATGTTGGTGTTTTTTTGTTTTTTTGAAAAATATATTAATTTAGGATGCGAGACAAACGCAGAATTCTGCCTACCAATTATTATAGCCTACTAAAAAAAATAATGTTATTTTCCTTTATTTGATTTGCAATTTTTTTCTCAGCTTTCAGTATTTTCTTTTTCATCTTGCCATTTTTCTTTCTTCTGTTGATTTTATTCATTCATTCATTTCTTTATTCTTTCATTTTATACAACAAATTGAAAAGAAAAAAAACATAGTCGGGTTGAAAGGTCAAATCATCGAACCACACCCAAACAGAATGGGTCTATAAGTAGATATAAAATAGCATAAAATAGAATGTTGCAGAACCGCTATTTTATATCTACTTCTATAAGCTAAAGGAGTGTGCATGTCACTTTGTAAGTTAGTAACTGGGTAGCTCCTGTCTGTCTGTCTGTCCGCTGTCTGTCTGTCTGTCTGTCTGACTGACTGAACGAGCTCAATGTCTGTTTGGAACGAACGAAGGAAAGAATGAATGAGTGAATGACTAAATAAATGAATTAGGTAACGAATACCGTTTACTAATAGACGATTTACACCATACAACTTTTGTTGTCGCATGCGATCTGCTTACGCCACGCTTACAACACGAATTACTTCGTGTAAATCAACCCTACAACATTCTACAACTGTTTTCCTGTCGTACACAACAGTTGTATCAAGTTGTAGGGTCGATGTTCGTGTTGTAATCGTGGCGTAAGCAGATTCCATGCGACAGTCGTAAGCAAGTTGTAAAAAATATCGTTCTTAAATTCTAAAAGTTTTGGTACAATTTACTTCAAAATGTAATATCTAATCCTTTTTACTGATTCTATTCCTTTATTAGTCTCCAGCTAGATATTCCTACAGAAAAAGAAGATATCTCCTCAAAATTAGAAATGTGTCATAGTGTATCATGCAGGTTAGTCATATTTTGATATCATTTAGTAATGGACCTATCGATAGAATTGTCGTTATTAGTAATTAATCATATATAATAGACGAACAATTATAACTAAAAAAACATCTTATTGAGTGACTGACCGACTGACCGATCGACTCAGTGAACGATTGACCGACAAAGTGACCGACTAAACAACTGACTGATCAACTAACCAGCCGTTGTCTTCTACCACTCCTCCCCAGTGCCTCTCTCATTTTGTGAACGAGTACATATAAGAGGCCTGGAGTTGAATTCCAGCTCGAAAAATAATAAGCATTTTTATATAAACATTCGTATGCTTTGTTATTCATATTACGAATTGCCCCTCCAAAATTACAGAAGAAATATCTTTCGCAACATTTCAGCAATAATTCGTTCCAGTAAACCAGAAATACATCACAAAGTCCAGATTTTAAATGTTTTCAAAATCATGGCTGATCCTCAATATGTCTTGCCCGGAAATATTGATATCTATGACGCAATTGCCCGCATTATAGAGCTTTTAAGTGTGACGTCACTCGTATGGAAAAACGACTTTCGTGTCCAAGACGAAATGCAGTTCAATAAAGATTTTTTTTAATATACTTATTCTTCATGACAGAATTTGTTGTCCAAATTTATAATTATTTCAGGTGGAGATTGCAACATTGAGTACGTTTTTTGCTTTATTTTAGCGGTAATTTTGAGCAGTTAGACCCGGAAGTACGTCACAACTTAATAGAGTTTTATATCGTTTGGTTGCACTAAAAACCTGGTTGGTAAAAAAATACTTTCATATCGAAATTCGATAAGTATTGTCCGGCTCTAAATCACGAAACTGAAAAAAGAGAAAAATCGAGAAAAAACAAATGAATCCATGCATAAACCTTGCAAATGAACAGCTCATCACAGTTCCTTCGTTCGTTTTGTCATTCGTTTTTTCATTTTTAGTAAGCCATCTGGAGTAATTCTGTCTTCTTGATTTTTCATTTATTTCTTCAAATTTTAATATTGCTATTCTTTTTTTCTCGCATCCGTTTTCTAATTTGTTCAGGTTTCCACTTTTTCATTTAATCATTATAGCCTTTTCAGTGGGTCTGGACAGGAAACTGTTTAAATATCATTCCTTTTTTCTTGCATCCGTTTTTTCATTTATTTTTCTTACCATTTTTTATCTTACCATTATTGAATTTTTCAAGGCTAAACGTTATCTTGTCTTTCATCCCGATTTGCATTAATGCATTCATTCAATTTGTCACTCATTCATTAACTTATTCGTTCATTTATTTTACTTCTCTTTCTCTCTCTCTCTCTCTCTCTCTCTCTCTCTCTCTCTCTCTCTCTCTCTCTCTCTCTCTCTCTCTCTCTCTCTCTCTCTCTCTCTCTCTCTCTCTCTCTTCCATTGTCTTTCTCAATATCTTTTCCCTTCTTATGAGCAACCTTTAAAGCACTTATTTAGTACTCGCACAACATCAAATAAATTAAGAATAATTATTGTATAATCCAATATTGTTCCTATCACCATTCAACTTTATCCACTTTGAAACCAAATACTAATACTGTTTCAAATTCAAAGACGATATATTTACGTGGAAAAAAAATATTTTAAACGTCCTACAGGAGTTCTCAGATGTTATATATAGAAACCAAATCATCTCAGTATTACCATATAAATTGCTTGCTTTTTCTCCGTAAGGTTTTGAAGTTGCAATTGCCTATATTATTGAAGAATCTAATGCATCCTAGTTGGTTGAAAAATACCAGACTCAGCTATCATTGAAGTTGAATTCGAAATTTCAGTTTTTTATAGATAATTTTTTCTTTTGGATGTAAAAAATAACGATATTCGAGTAGAGGATATTACAAAATTTGCATGTTGAAAAGCCATTGTTTTTCTTGAAATATCGATGACTATTTTTAGTGTGGAATCACTTTCAAAGTTTGAAGTCGAAATAGGATACACTTACTTTTTTGAATAAGCCTTCGCAGTTCCAAATAGTGCAGTCTAGTTGATACGTATTTTTTGGACTGAAATTTCAAAAACCTTGTATAGAACACGTAGTTGACTGACAAACAACACTGATATAGCAAAGCCTATTTGGTTGGACTTCTATATAGCTAGCTGCATTCTGCTCCCCAATTACCGTTGTCTTGGTGATGGGAACCAATCTGATATCACGTAATAAGTCATCAGTCATCTCAAGAATCACGGAGAAAAATCTCTTTTAATTTGTCGCACTCAGAACGGCTTATTATTGCGATGAGTAAACAAAAAGCTTGTTTTCGAGCTCTCAGTAGCTAAGTAATCGTATAGTTGTAGTGATCTTACGTTGTAGTCAATAAATGATCAGCTTGCATGGAAGCACAGTAAAATGGGGTAGTGAATGAGAAAATAATATTCCGCTTTACAAAAGTCGTAGCGGCTCTACACTCATCCCAGCGGGTAAAGCTAGATCATCCAATGGGAGAGAAAGAAATCCAAATTTACCGTACTCATAAGATAAGAGGCAACTGTGAGCTGCCGTGCCCTGAATTTGATTAGCCCAGTGCATTGTTTTAGGGCTCGTTAAATCTGAAGTATCTTGGAATGAGTAGTTTACATGTCTACTGACTAAACAATGGAAGAAATGGCTCCCACTATAGGTTGTACTTGAAAAAACATTATATAATTACGCTAGTTCTTAAGGATATTAGATTTAACAAATAAACCAAAAAACATTTCTAAATTGCAGAAGAATGGTTTCCACTTTTCAAAGAATGGCTTAATTAAACTGAAGACAAATTAAACAAATAATAAATGCATATATGAATTTTGAAAATTACCAAAAAATAGGCCATCTGTTTGATTTTTATGTGAACAAAAATCATAAAATAAATGAAAAAATAAATAAAAAAAAAAATGAAAAGAAAAAAAAAAACGAAAACTTCTCTAGAAAATAATAGTATTTTCAAATCTCCTCAGTGTAGTTTTTAATAGCGGGGATTTGCGCTTTGTATCTTTGCTTCCGTTCAAGTTATCTTTCATGCCATCGACGTTTCTCGAATCGAACTCAAACGAATACACACCAAACAAGTTCCTCTTTTAAGCTTGAAAACCAAGTCTATGGAAACAAAACGTCCGGTCAAATAGTCTTGGATAGTTTCGTAAGAACGTAATAGAGGTTTTGCGGCAAGCAAGAGCCCCGAGCAAATTCGTGATAAAGAATGTGAAGAAAAAGCCCGCAGGCAATAAAACATTGCTCATTTTTGTGCATTTTGAAGTCATCAAGATCATAACCACAAAAGACCCGAGACTGAAAAATAATCGTGCCGAAGTAAGCACATACATGGATTGGATCGTCACAAATTGTTTTCGTTTGAAACGTGATGAAAATATTTCAGATATGGATACACTGGAAATAGCAATATCAAATCCTTTGTATTGGACATCAGATTATTTTTCCCCCTTCGTATTAAATCTACGATGACAATTAATTACAAGCTGCGCAAGCGCCCGAAAGACTGCAATCTATTTTCTAAATCTCTACTGATTTTTCAGCCTTCTCAATCTGTTTGTTTTCAGGAAGTTTAGAAGCGAAAAATTTAATAAAGTCGCCGGGTATTTTTTGAGCGAGCGAATAAGTGAGGAAAGATTTCAACATAGTGGCAATGACGGAAGTGGTGTTCTTCCGTTGATGTCTCGCGATAAGGAATATCAGCTAGTATAGAGAAACAGAAGCTATGATCGTACGATTGTGACGATTGTAGTTGCGTTTCTATGAATTTTAAAGAGAGTTAGAATCTATAGAACCTAGGATAAAAACAAGGACTGGTTTTTACTATATATGGTTGATACGAGCAGTCTATACGCGAGCAACCATTGTTTCAGAAGTGTGAGTCATCCGAGATGAACTCTAGTGATATTAATCAAGCTGTTTCAATCAAAATCGCCTTCATGCTTCGGGTTGCACCCCGCTAGCTTCTGGTGATCGAGTATGGACATTGGAGACGATAATTAAGAGTATTATAATACCTATAATGTCTTGAATGTGTGGGCTAGGAGGAAACCCCAAACAGAACCGCTTAGCTTAAATCATAACATAGCAGTCTTATAAGAAAAAGTTATCAAATTGAGATTAAAACATGCGACATCGACCAATCAGAACTCCTTCGATGTGGTATTTTAAAATCTTTATTCATTTTCAACAGTTCAAACTGGCAATACCGACGGCGAAAACATCACAATTAAAGAATTTGTGCCGGATCTTTGAGTGAAACGATATTACTTACTTTCTTCGTAGGATTCATTTTTATTGATTTTTTTCGGCGGTACTCGAGTAGTCATACAGATCTGCAGATCTGAGGTTTGTGCAAGTCGTTATTTTAGTTAATCCACATGTGAAATTAAAGTGCAGGGAATGGAAAAAAAGGCGTTTACGATTCAACAAAGCAACCTTCTAGAGGAGGTTGATCAGCTGTATCAATGGAGAGTGTAGTGTAGTATTCTTCCCTTAGATAACAGTGCAAATACTTCTCGAAAAACTGATTAATGATTCTTGAGGTTCTGATACCATTGTTATGGACTCGATATCTGTATTGTCCGTGAAGCAAGCTACTCTATTCGCGTTTTCCCCCTGTTTTTGATGCCATTTTGTTTGCCAAAAAATTCAATTAAAGACAGATACCTATCATAAATGAAAAGCTGCGTTCCCTACTAAAATGAGTGACTGATTGCCACGTCTAGAATTTCAAGCAGTGCCTTGCAAACGTTTCATATCGCGAGTTACCAAGCATAAGGCGATGTTCCTTTTCTTACCTTTCAACTGGCTATCTTCAGTTTGTAGCTGCGAAAATCGACGAGTATGCAAGAAATCTTGTAAAAAGACAAATGCTATCTCTTCTATAGCTTTTAGAAGACGTCCATTACGAGACAAGCTTAGCACAATTTATTCAGTGTCTATCGTTGTGTATAGTATTATACAATCTGATAATGGAATCAAACTGCGCATGCGTAGGAGGTATTTAAATTCCTCATTCGGTAGTGATGATGAAAAAAGGCCATGAAACAATAAGCTTTACTTAATTGTTATTTTCATAATAAGAACACTACTTCAAGAAATTGATATACTATATTTTCTAATCGTATAAGCTGTTTAGCCTTTCAATTCCTTATGATATATTTACATTTTATATATATATATATATGATTATTCTCTAGACGTTTTGAAACAGTAATCATAAGAGCGCTAGTACATGAATGCTTTTAGCTAGCTCGTTAAAATAAATTCAAGAAAATATTTAAGTGTTGTCTGAAAAGGATTCTCCAGCGTTTCTGCAGTCAGGACTGGTTGCTAGGTTACATCAACTTCTGTAAGTTCCATTTATAATTAGACAATCTGTCATTTAGCATTTTCTTGCTAATTTTTCTTTTTGTTTTAACCACCTCACAATGTGCTCGAATAAATTAAATCTTAGATGATATTTATTTTTCTCTCAAGGATTCACTAGGAATTTAAGAATTACAGAAGATTTTCTCAAGTGGTTAAAATGGTTGCCGACTTCAATAGATAAACTTTTAGTTTAGATAACTGACACCTCTCTCTCTCTCTCTCTCTCTCTCTCTCTCTCTCTCTCTCTCTCTCTCTCTCTCTCTCTCTCTCTTTCTTTCATTTCTTTCTTTCTTTCTTTTCTTTTTGTCCCTCTCGCAAAGAGACAAAAATATATTCTCCACTATACTCAATAATATCTTTCCATAATTTGCTCTTAATTACTACTAATGTCACTAGCACCAGAGTGACAAGAGCAAACAAGACTAAAACCTCGGGCTCTTAGTATCTACTGCTGAGACGGCACAGAAAGTTTAAAGAACCCTTCACTATAATAAATAAATTGCAACAAAAAATACACTACAAAGCCGAAAACGTAATATGGACTGAAAACCACTATGATAACATATTGGAGTCCTTTTCTTTTGTGCTTTTATTTGCAGTGACAATTAATTACGGTCGGTATAGCAATCAGTCTTTAATATCTACAAGAATACTAATTAGTTTTAGTGTGAAAAATAATCTCCGAAAGTGTTCGCTTGTTTAACTGACAGGTACACTTTCTGTTTGTGTGCACTTAATACGGAGCAAAAAAAAAGATAAGATGATAACTTTATTGACAATTCCTTTAAATAAAAAAACTGCTACTGCTACTGCTACTGCTACTGCTACTGCTACTGCTACTGCTACTGCTACTGCTACTGCTACTGCTACTGCTACTGCTACTGCTACTGCTACTGCTACTGCTACTGCTACTGCTACTGCTACTGCTACTGCTACTGCTACTGCTACTACTACTACTAATAATAATAATAATAGTAATAATAATAATAATAATAATAAAATAAAGAAATAATAATAACAATAGTAATAATAAAGAAATAAGAAAAATATAATAAATTTTAAGTAAAAGACGGGGGAGACACAAACGTTTTCTGAAATGTCATATAATTTCTAGCACGTCTCACGTCTCCTCTCCAACACTACAAAAACATTTGTCAAAACAGAACTAACAAACAATATATATTAAGCCTATATTTTAAGGAACAATAAGTTATCAGTTTTTTTTTTCGTTTTTATTTATTTTTTTTCTTTTTCATTACTGTTATCTGAAACCCTCTAATTTATTGATTATTTGATTGACTTTGAAAAGTTCGCGTACAAATGGATTATTGCACCCTCCCAGATAAATATTTCAACATTTTAATGCATTGAAAATGTAGCGTGTGTATGAATCGGTTTGGAAAGATTATACATTTTGTGGCGGGCTAGCTAATGGTTAAAGGACTCGGCTAGTAACCTTGGTGATAGATTAGCTTCAAAAAATTGTTAGGACGTGCACATCTTCTCATTCTAAGTGCTTGTTGAATTGAAAACGTAAAGGAGTTTCTTCCTTTGATCATGTTACAGGAAGGAAAAAAATGTAATAGAACTTGAAGTCCATATTACCATTTTATTTGTGTGTATTTTTTCACTATTCCAGTTTTATTTTGTTTATTTTTTCGTTTGCTTGTTTTTGTCGCCATCTTTGCATTCGGTTATAATATAATTTTATGATGCATTTTTTATTTGTTTTTCCAAGTACCCTCCCCCTGGTTTTATTCACTAACTTATTTACTAAAGTGCAGTTACAGGGGCGGCCGGGGAGGCCGAGAGCCGGGGAGGCCGGGAGCCGGGGAAGCTAGAAGGCTTTAGCCCTCGACAACAACAAAAAAACACCATTTTTGCGAGAATGAAAGTAAAATTTGCTCCACCATCCCTAAAGTAAGTTTTATTCTGCGGTTGATCATGAATTTTATTTTGATCATAGATATTAATAAAAAATGACTCCTTTCATGAGAAGAAAACTCAATTGAAAGATTTAATAATCCCTAAGAAGATTTAAGAAGCTAATCATGGAAATCTCTAAATGAAGAAAACTATTATTCAAGCATCATTAAGAGGCAAACCAGCGGGAAAACTCGATGGGAGCTCACATGGTATCAAAAGATTTAATAAAATAGAGACTCAAAAAAGGGTTGAAATATGTTGCCTTCGGCGGGTGACTAAGACAAGTATTCAGTTTCCCCTCGCGGCATTTATTAATCAATTTATTTGTCTATTTCCTTTTTTTCGTTCTCAAAGCACTCAGACGTACTGTTTTCCGGAATAGAGGAGCTCGTTCAAAGGAATTTTAAATTTAACGATGAAGAACTACAAAATGTATAGTTCAGAGCCTGCAAACTCCTAGTCAGCGGCAAATACCATGAATGTGCGCAGTAAAAGTTTAAGAGTGGTGAAATTGTAGTAAAATTAATTCCTCGCAACATTTCAACAATATTTAAGCTTTTCAATTAAGTTCAAATCTTTGATAATCACAAAGTTATGAGAAATCGTGAGTAAAAATGTCAAAGTTTTATTTTCCTGTAAACCGAATCTTTTTATCACGAATTTTTTGCAAAGTGTGGTTATGCAAGCGCATTTCATCAACTTGGTTGTCCATCTAACCATCATTCCAGTACAGATACTTCCTTTAATTTGTGCTAATCATCTAGTCAAGTGATAAATCAGATAGAACGGATCTGTACATTCCGATTCACTCAGTTTTTAACTTTTTAATTGGCTCGTGGATTATGCTTTATATTCCGTAGATAGAAATTAGGATTATAATCAATCACTACTCATCTCGACTCGTGTGGGCCTCAAAACGTTCTATTTTTATGCTGTCTTGTCGTAATCTCGCGGCGTCACTTCGACGTCATCAACATCATCATTGCCATCTTCCTTAGTATTAGTAATAATAATAATAATGATAATAATAATAATAATAATAATTTATTATTATTATTATTAATCTAACTTGTTTCTAATATTAATTAAATTATTCGTGTTATTCTTGATATGTAGCGTTAAATTTACAGTTAGCTGCTAATGAAGTTTTTATAGTGTTTAATAATAATAATAATAATAATAATAATATTAATAATAATAATAATAATAATAAGACATGTATATTGCGCAATTTATTCTTGTAGTGCATATTAATGTATATCATATTTATCATAATTAGTATTAGTATTAGTATTAGCCTAGTCAGTATTAGTATTAGTATTAAAGTAGTATTTATTAGTATTGGTATAAGTATGAGTATTAGTAATTGATTAATAATTAAAAACTCAAATCGAAAAATGTGATGAAAGAAAGTTATTGAAATATTCAAGATATTTAAAAAAAACTATAAATTGGTTCACAGATGAAATCTAGACCGGATATTTTTTGTGATAAAACATTTCCAATACTGCTTATCGACTTGTTAGGCATTTGATAGTATTCCGATCCCATCAGTGCACTAGTTGCCATAATATCTCTTTGAATAAAACTATAAGTTTTACATAATTCCCCCCTTGTCCGGCAGTCAATTTCCCTCTTTCACACGTCCTTTCTGTCATCGACTGACCTTAAATTGTCAACAAACGCTAACTATTAAATACTGTGTTTCCTCTCATACATTCACTTGTCTTTAACACAAATTAAGATGTCAAAAATATTCTGTCGTGTTTTTAACTGTCAATGCCAACGATGGATAACTTCCAAATTAACTCAATATTTCCGACTAAAAACAAAATAACAAAAAAGTTTGGAATCGAATATTAATTTGGCTGCCCGGATTTTCTTCAGTAACGTCGTTCGCCATATTAATGAGCTAATTCTAAATACACGTAAAGCTTGCAATGTTATTGACTGAGCTTGAAATATGTTTGTTTTCTAAAGACAGGCGGAAATTCTTTCAATATTTTTTTTCGCTCGAGCAAGAGCGAGAGCCAAGAAAAATGAAAAAAAAAGAACATTATTTTTTGTACCTGTTTTTTTCTTCGCACTTTCAATTTCTTCGTCCTCCATTCATTTTCAACTCTTTCCTCTGCACGTTCCTGGCGAAGAAAACAGATATTTCACAAGGAAATTAGTTTATCAGCATCTTTAAATGTAGCTAAAATTAAACCCAAGGACCCAAAAATACCATTTACGTAGAGGTTCTTCAATTCGTGTTATTTTCCCAAGTTCGTGCCAAACCGCCCTCGCGAATTTATAGATTTCTCTTCTACCATATCATAAAAATCAGAAACAAGTACATCAGGCATAAAATCCCACGATGTAAACAATAAAGTCTACTTAGATACTCCAGCCAATGCCGAAGCCTTCAGACCCGAAGTTTTATGTAAATAACTTACACAGTACAAAATCTCAGTAGATAAGCCGTGTAAAAAAAAAGCTGTTCAAGTGTTGTGTAGCGAATAGACTCAACCTTTGACATAAACTTATCTAAATAAAGAAAGCCCAGCAATTATAAAAGAAATTATCCAGAATCCGACTGTGAACAGGATTGGATATTTAACGACTCTAGCCAATTAGGAATCCCCGATATCAGGCTTGGACCTTCAATTGGCCTATACACGTTATTTAGTGTTTCAGTATCTTTAAGATTACCTTTGTCCATATGGCGAGATGAAGCTCAGTATACGTGTTCTCCGATACGGAATACTGTCTTTCTTGGCTTCGAGACAGCCATAATACTAACTGATATTTTTAAAGATAATCTTACTAGTTTTCGTGATTGAAAGAATTTAAACTCTGAGATCATATTTTTAGAATTATCGAGATCGCAGAGAGATGAGGCTGATATTTGGGGGGAGGGGGAGGGGAGAGCTTGTACTACCCACCCCCATCCCCCACCTCCACTCCTCAATGTGTCCAACACAAATTCTCTCTGATCCGAAAGGATATTAATGTTTAAAATAATATAGGAAAAAATCTACTTTTCGTAGAAAAGAAGTTACTGTAGCATCTTATGTTCAAAGATCGGTAATAATTTTTAGTAAACCACGTGACTGATCACGTGACAATCAACATTTCATTGTAATATATAAAGCCGAAGCATAATACTTTTTTTCACACCAGAAAAGAAAAATAGAACTCTTAACCCCTCCCTCTCGAAATATTGCTTTTGTATGACTCCCTCATACTATTCACTTGTAAATCAAGGACTTGAAAATGTTCGCAGGTCATCAACCATATTTTCAAATGCCAATAATTGGCAAACCTTTACAGTGAGGACACTCGAACCATGAACACTTGATATTCTCATATTTTTTATTTTATGAACTTTCTACTGCTTCAAACCTTCTGAAAATGAAGCACTGAACTCAAATAATCTTATTGTTCAAAATAAATCATATTTCCAATCGATTCACACAAGGGATAAAGGAGAAAAAAAGTATGAAAAAACCTCAAAGTGTTCATGGTTCGAGTGTCCTCATGCACTGTAATAATGTCAACCTTAATTCATTACCCCTCCCACTACCTCCCTTTTCTAATTACATATGTTTGCTTAGCACTAAATACAATATTATAAACTTGATATGCTCTAAGAGCAATATAGCACCGACACACCTTTGTCAATGCCGAAAAAAATATCATTTTTCTTCTGATATTTTTAACCGGAAAGTATAAAGTTGCTGCCGACTTTTATGTCTAATTATACCAATATCAACTAGAAAAAAAGTGGCCAGTTTATCTCGGTTGCCGAGTGAAGTGGTAAAAAGACACTGTCTGGAATAAACTGATAAATATCTTGATAAACAGATCTCTAAATAAGTTATTCTGATTCATGATGTACGTCAAGGATACTGATCAGAGTTCAGATACATTTTTGTCTCGAGTTCATAACAGGAACTCTCTGCCTGTCAAAAAGAGTAAATACCCAGGGGTTGTACATGTTTCAAAGACAAGGTCATAGTGTTGACCTCAACATCATTCTCTTGAAAAACACCACACAGTTATCATCCTGAGCCCACAGTGAATTATTCAGCGGTGATGTTCAAAAAATTATTGATGCATTAAAACAGCCGTAATGTACAGAAAAACATTGTAATAGCGAGACTTATATTATCAAGAAATACCAAGATAAATTACAAACAAAAAGTCTGGGAAGCTGAACTAAGTCGCGCATGCGCAATTCATTGCTAGTTTCCCGCCAATTTCACAATTTTCAACCAACTTCCATCTAAAAATATATAATTTCTTGTATCGGCTTCTGATAATAAAAACTTTCCTTTTTACTTTTTAGTGATATGATCTATTAGACGTTTAATACGTGCTTTGATACAGAATAGTAATGACAGCAATTTCCAGCGGCGATAAACCTTGATCCGAGCAATAATAATGGCATATATAATTAATATCCTTCAATTGCTTTTCTTTATAAATTTATGACTCTTAGGCGCAGTTAGAATTTTTTCTTTCTTCGTGATTAGCTTTGTTTCAAAATCATTTTCTGACACTTTTTTATTTTTGGTGCCCAATTTGGTACTTTGAGCATTGTTGCAATTCTGATCCTATTTCAGTCTAACCTTTTCTGCAAAGAATTCCCACAAAAAAGTAGCCCAAATGTACAAATAAGATAATCTTACAAGCGATAAAATATAAGTTGGAGCCGGTATTGCAACCTAATTAGACTATTGACCGCATTTCAATCTATGTTTGAAAGATAATTCGCAAGAAAACAAATTGAAACTTTACGATAAAGCTTGTGGAATAGTATGAAATTTTTATAAAATATTTTTTTGTAGTTTGAGGAAATAAAACAGGAGATTTATTGTGGTATTCTTTAGTAACATTCCATCCCTTTCCAAATTATTTTCTTTTTGCTCTTCATAAAAAACTACAATTACAAGAGAAAATGCAGAGAAGCACACATTAAAAATATTCAATAAAGCTTATGGAATACATTTTTGTGGTGCTCTTTAAAAATAATTATGCAGTTCAGCTCTACTCCCACTCCATTTCAGTTCATTTTATTGTGGTTTTGCAAAGAATTTCGAAAAGAAATCAGTCCTTGTATTAAAAATCATGGAATAGTTTAATTTGTGTCGCCCGGTCGAACAGGAGATATTTGTGCGTGCTACTCTTTAGAAACAATTCTACTTCTCTCATCCCTTTCAAAGAATGTCCCCCAAAAAAGTCAGCCCTCGAGCACAACTATTAAACATATTAAAGCTCAAAAAATAATACTGTTGATGTGACTGAAAATAATTTAAATCTTTTTTTTTGCGTAGGATTTCCACTAACTGAAAATCAAACCTCAAGCTTCACAAAACAAAATATCCAACAAACCTCATGGTCGTGTGGTTAAAACGCCAGCGAAAATGACGCCAGACCCGTTTGGATGCATGCCTATGGATACGAACAAGTAACCAAAGGTACTACTTAAGCTTCAAATTTGTTAGTTGAGCTGTTTTATCATCATGATTTCTCAAGAGACTCCATAATGTTAATGGCTCTAATAGATGTGGAAAAACGATAGAAAAGATGCGCTTTGTGGTGGGATAATACATTACTTAATCCTAGGTCCTTCCGTTTTAATATTTAATGATAGAATATTCAAGATTTATGGCAAAAAAGCGCTGTTTGCGTAAACCTCCTGGATCAATATTTTTACAGCTTTTTTGAAAGAAAAATTCTTCGTTTTCTTATCGAACCCTAGAACCCTGAAACAGCCGGTAGTTTTTTAGAGTTTTTAAAAAAAAACATAATTCAGCTCTCATCAGTACTAGTCATCTTGACCTGATCCTAAGATTTCAATTCGTTTGCTAATTGCTATCGAGGCCTCGATTTCGTATTGATTTTTTTAATATTTATGGTATCCAGTGAAAGTCTGGAATTTCAAAGTGCTGGTGTTCGTATTGTTGAAATTGTGCATCCTTTACTTTACCGTTTGTATTTGTGAATATTTCGACTCAGAAATGAGACTATCCCTGAGTTAATGAGTCTGTAATCAATGGACATAGTTGTCATGATCATTTGTAAGTTAATTAACCTTGCCCTGACATAGAAATCAGCCTACCACAACAACAACAACAACGTAAAAATGTGTGTCGAATATCCATGTCTCAGTCAGTTTCTTTTCCTGCTCAATGAACCTCTACTGAAATATTGATTTCCTACACAATTCACCATGCCGTTGTTGTTACTACACATGCTATTTTTACCAACTTCTTCAAGATTGCTTCTCCTATAATGGACGTATTCATTTTCTCGCAACCACTTTCAATATAAATATTTTATAGAAAAACTTGTTTAAGGAATTGTTTATCTTATATACTTCCCATCCTTGCCGACTTTTTCGCCAGAGCTGCTATATATATATTTTTTTCCAAAGTATAATCTCCTGGAACTCAAAATAATGGCCACAAGTGTTTTTCAAAATGGTTGCAACTTGTAGTTTAAGCGTTCATTCCACAGATTACTTTTGATATTTCAATTCTACGTTCTAATGTCTAACAATAGGAAGAATAAGCTGTTGAAAAATGCTGTCTTTTAAACTAAGAACCACTGGCATGACGTACAGCAAAACTAAGATGTAACATACGATCTAAAATATCTGTCGACAATTCAGTGATGTGTTTCAACTTCTTAATTGATCCAATCAAATCCATACAGTTTCCTATGTAGAATATTTCATATTTATGAAAAATCAAATTTACAAATCAGCTTGTTTTCAGGATTAATTAAGGACAGAATAATTTGTGTGTATTCTCTAAGATAAGCAACAGAAACGTCTGTAAGCATCCTAGGCACTCACAACAGTGATACATTATAAATTTCGCCGGGGAGTCGCGGTTCAGAATCAAGTGACATTGTCAGGTTAAAAAAAAAGAGAGACAGACAGAGACAGAACTCACCTGGTAATGTTTCTCCTGCTGCTAAGCGTTTTGTTTGTAAACCACTGATGTTTCGTGTTGATTGCTTCTGGTCATGCGCAGTAGGCTTCGGCATTTCGTGACATGACGTTACCGATTGACTTGTAGATTGACGATCTGTTAATAAGCGCTGAAGGAAGAAATGAGTTGC